>OZ014519.1:431732230-431824911 GCA_963966055.1 Lathyrus aphaca | reverse complement strand
ACTTTCACCATTTCCGAGAAATGGCTCGTGACCAAATCAGGGAATCGGTTAGGCATTATGTACTACGCAGGGAGGCCTCAGCTGAGTCCGGGAAAAACAAGCATCCCTTATAGGTTCCCAGCTTCAAGCGCTGAAATCGAGAAACAATAGTACATTCAGCCCGTAGGATACAGTACTAATGTCATACGACCAGATGCTTTGACTGAGTTCCTATAAGAAAACCAGACCATCCTATGCGAGTCCCCAGTGGACCCTCGGGTGCGAATGGGTTTGCCACAAAATGTGGTCTGCCACTGTCACCACTGGAGAGGGTTGTTTCCACAAAGGTTCTCAATGATCGGTCCCCAGATGCACATAACTATCAAGGTCCTATCCCGAAGTGGAGGAAATCCCCACACAAGATATTTCCAAGACACTCGCAATCTGGGCGTGAAACACATCGCCACTCATCATGCCACATGCGAGTACAATATGTCCACTCTAATCCTAGGGTGCACTCAAGCCGGGTACTTGGCTTATCTCTCAGAAACAGTATCACCCATCCCACCAAACAGAAAACCAGTCCAGACAGTCCAGTATGATATATATGATGCGGAAAATAAATACTGAAAACTGTAAATAAAGCTGTAAATAAAGCTGTAAACAAACAACAATACAATACAACAAGCCACATCAAACAAACATCACCCAATGAAACAGCAACAAACAAGCGCTAGGAGAGACTCACAGGGGAACCAGAGATTATCTGGTGAAATATCCCCAGCAGAGTCGCCAGCTATCGCTCCCGGGATTTTCATCCTAGTACAAACGCGAAAGTGGCGCGGAAAGGTTAGAGTCGCCAGCCAGACATTTTTATCCCGAATGAATGGGAAAGGTAATGTTGCACAAACCTGAGGAAGAAGGAAAGGACAAGGCCTTGCGAACCAAAGATCTGAGTTCGGGAGTCGGTTACGACCTGGGAAGGTATTAGCACCCAGATCGTCTGTCGTACCCGACGGGATCCACGCTTGCTTGTTTTGTTTCCAAGGGTGAGGAAATAAAGCTGCTGAATAAAACCGCTAACTGGAATGGAATGAAATGAGAAAGGGAATCGGAAAAGGATCTGGAAAAGAAAATGAAAAGAAAGGGGGAAATGTAGGGAAAATAAAGAATGTGCTCGAACGGGCCCTACCCCGCTGCCTACGTACCTCATCAGGATAATGAGGATCAGAGACGCCGTAGTTCCCCTAACTAGGGGTACTAAAAGGAAATTGCTTGTGAATTAAAGGCTTGAACTGCCTATGTCAATGCTCAGGTGTTGCAGGCTCGGACGACGAGTGCGTTACCGTCTTGCAAAATGACAAGTAGGAGCAAGTTCGCGGACGGAGCGAATGAGGTGAGAAAAGAATTCCCGAAGGAAAGACGCTTATTGTTTGTTTGTGTTTTTTATGAAGCTTTTATGAGTGAAAGTTTGCATAGGTAAGTGTACCTAAGTCTTACTCAATGGGATGTGTACGTCTCACATCATCCCGAAATGGAATGCGCAAGAGGCACACCTATCTATGGAGGAAATCCCCAAAGCTAGTCCCACAAGTGAAGGCTTAAGCACACTGACCTATTACCATTATTAAGTATTTTTGTGGTTTTGGTTAAGAAGTATCTTTTAACTTTTTCTTTGTGAGGTACTCATGCTAGGACCTATCTACCACGAGTGATGACTCACACCTCGCCCCGAAACGGAACGCGTGCAAGTATCTCATAGCAAAGTCTCATGTCACATGAAAGTACTCAACCTTTATTAAGTGAATTAGAATTAAGTTTGAAGATGAGAAGGGAGAGCACCAAAGGATCTCAAAGGAAAAATTCTAAAGGGGGACTAAAATAATCCTAAGTGTTAACATGCATGGATGTCCTAAGGGTTAGTGAGGTTTCTATCCTAATGGAGACGGAAAGAAGAAGAGAAGAAGATATAAGAAGGGATGAGAAAGGCCTAAGCCCAACAACAAAGGGTTAGTTCACACAAACATAAGAGGAAGAGATGAGAATTGGAGATGTGGAACTCAATTCCCACATCTCACACTTGCCATAGCCCCTGCAAGGTTAGTATGCATATACATGAAACAAAATGAGCAAGATAACATGCTAACATCAAACAATCAGAAGTGACATGATATGAATAAATGCACAATGCAAATGCAACTCAAAGAAATGAGGAGAAGAGACTTATGACTCAAAAGGATGCAACATGAATACATATGAAAACCAATGCACACTTATGAAATATGCAATGCAAAATGCACAAAATAAAAACCCAAAACTCACAACCAGAATCAAAATGAGGTGAAGAAAGGCTTAGGAAGCCAGAAAGATGAAGAGAGAGGAGATACAAGACCAAACAATACCAAAAGGGAAGCAACGGAAACAAAAGATGGAGTTAAAACACTTAAAGAAACAAAAGACTTAAAGAAGAAAATAACTCAAAAATTCAGAAGACACAAGACCTATCCTAGGACCAGGAAGGTACCCACACCCCAAAGGAACCCCAAATGAGAAGAATAAATGGGCACAAGTGGTTTTTTAGGCTTATGAGAGGCTTAAAGGTTCAAAGGAAGCAAAACGGGACAAGGTTCAAGATAAAATCCACAAATAACCAACCAGCCATCTAAAAATTCCACAACTGAAACAAATGGGTCCTCAAACATGTTATATCAACTAGCCAAAAGGATTTGCAAATATTCAAAAAGGAACTAGGTCAATTGGGGGCAAGAACACAAGCTAAGACAGAAAACTTACATCACAAGTTTCCAGACCAAGACTTAAGAAATAAATTTCTAAAAATTCAGAGAAAAAATCACATGAAAAGTAAAATATCTCAGGAACACAATGCAAAAAGAATGGGATCAAAACTCAAAATATTGAAGGCTATGGAAAATAAACAAGGCAGACTGGTCAAGAAATGAAGCAAAAGAAGCTATGTGCAATGGAGAATTAATTCTAGCACGTGGATCAATGAAAAAAATAAAATAAAAATATGAAAAAATAATAGAGACATAAAAGAATGTTCAGGATTTTTTTGAGGATTTTTGGGTGATTAGAAGTATTTTATAAGAATTAAAATGGAACTGAATTGAAGAAAATAAAATTGTGAAAAAGAAATATAAAAGAAGTTGAAGGAGGTGTATGAAGTAATGATATTATGTTGAATTGGATTGGGCTGACATGGGGGAGGTGCGAAAAGCGAATGGACAAGGCCCACAAAAATCCTTAATCCCCATATTTAAAGTCAGTTTTTATATAATAAAAGGAAAAGAAAAGAAAATAAATAAAAAAATAAAATAAAAGAAAAGACAAGAACGATATGCCATGTGATACTCCCATCAATTGGTCAAATTCATTTAAAATCACTACAAGACAAAAGCAAAATCCAACCAATCAAACACCGCCACCTATCAATCTTCTTCAACCTCCATGCAATGCAAAAATTGTGAAAAACCAGTAAAATCAAATGAAACCCGCAGGAATCCTCCATGAGAACATCCAACTTCATCACACCATAACTCTCTCATTTCTTAACGAAAATACAAAGTGTAAAGACCAAAATTGAAGTACTCAATGAGAGGAACACAACCATACAATTATTTCTCACAAATACTCAAAATCCACAGAGAAAAGAAGCCAACAAGATTAGATCACAAAGTTGTAAAACACGAATTATCCGCTCTAAAAGTTTCTAATCACTTCAAGTAACACATATTAAGCACATACATCACGAAACAATCAAGAAAACACCAAAACCGAAGCAACAAAAAGTTAATGTTCAAACCTAGTATGAAGCTTTTCTTGAGATTCAAAGAAATCCAGAGGTCGTGCAAGCTTCCTTGTGTCTTCTTTGATACTCCTTGGGCCAAATAAAGGCAATGAACTTCAATTAAGAGCAAAAATAGCAGAATCCAAAAATGAAATTCATCTTCAAAATGATCAATAAAGCTTCCTCAAGCTACCAAATAATGGAGAAGGATGATGATGTGTCTAGATGATAATGTTAAGAAGCTTTAAGGATGAAGAGTGGAGTGTGTATGGAGAAATTCAGATCTGAAACTTGTTTTGAGTAGGTGAATTTTGAGAGAACAATGAGAGAGAAAGTGTGGTTGTGTTGAGAGTGTGATGAAATGATGTGCTGCGGAATGTGAAGTTTGTTGTGCGGGAATCCATAAACTCGTGACGTGTTGTATGAAGGCAGAAAGAGTGTGTGTGAATCGTGTGGGGTCTGCTGTGTGGTATCAAATAGAAAAATCTCTTCTTTCCTTTTCCCTTTTTTATTAATTGTGTAATTGTATAATAATAATAATGAGAGTTGATTAAAAAAGAAATAAAAGGTGGATTAAATAAAAGAAATAAAAGGTGGATTTAAGGGTGGGATTAAATGGTAAGAATGGAAATTAGAAAGTGACTTATACACATACAAAAGATGGTTTAAAATGAGATACTGAATATTTGGGACAAAAAAAAGAATGGATAGAATGGATTATTATTTTGGTGATTAAGATGGATAATGTAGTTTAGGAAATGGTATATAAAAAAAAGAATGGAAGATTGAGAATTAACATCGAAAAAATAAGTATGTGGATAAAAAGAATGGATTAATGGATAATAAAGAAATTTGGATATGAGAAATGGTTATCGAATAAGATTCGAAATGAACTTGAATACTAATATGGACTTAAATGGAAAAATGATTATTATGGAAATGGATAGGAATGGAACGAATAAAAGGATAGAAATGGTTATATATATGACACCAATGCAACCACCACATTTAGCTCTTTTCAACAACATTTGATTAACATATATCTCCAACCACTAAACAAATCGCCACTGAAATAACAACCGCCTCACACAAATCAACACTTGATCCTGAAGAAATCCACACACCACAATTAATGGATAAGCATTGCCTGAGAAACAGATCAATGAGACAGATAACTTGCAGCTGAAGAAATCTTCTGAAACCACTTATTCAGGGAGATAAACCCTAGTCTGGTGATACTAGCATACGAGAATGAGACCAAAGCTGGCTGGAAGCCAGAGCCTTGAATTTTCCTGATAATCTGCAAATAAAGGCGTGAAACCCCAATCCTTCAGAAAATACGATCCCATGTCTTAGGAACTTATGAAAATGGTATGCAAAATGCATATGAATGCAAAATGAAAAACCAGAATAAAACTAGAAAAGCCAGAGGGCAAATTTAGGCGTCTACACATTGCCTTTCCTCCGGGATAAAAATGCCTAGCTGGCGACTCTATTCATTCCCTGTGAGTTCACTCCTGTGTGTTCTCGCATCCCCTTTCACCGACCGTTCGCGTCTGTACCTTTATCTGGGCCATTTCCCATTTATCGGGAGCGACAGCTTGGCGACTCTGCTGGGGATATAAATACTGTAACCAGGGCTTCTGGTTCTTTTTGTGGGTTCCTCCTAGCGCTTGATTGATTTGTGTTTACTAGGTTGTTATGTGTTATTTGTGCTTGTATTTGTATTTATTTTTGCTTTATGTACAGTTGTTTATTGCTTTCTTTATAGCTTTACATATATCATACTGTCATACTGTGCTGGCTGGATCTGTTATGTTGCTTTGGTGGGTGGGTGTTCAATTGAGAGTTAAGGTCCTATACCTGGGACCTGAGTGACACCTAGGCTAGAGTGGTTCATGTTCTTTCCCATTCCATTTCGGTCTGGTGCGGGAATATGAAACACGGTTCAGATATGGGTTTCTTCTTGAGAACTCTGTGCTGCAGATTTCCTGTAGTGCTAGGGCTATCTGGGAAGCCTGCTAAGTCTGGATGACCTTTATCATGACCTTCAGAAACTGAGGAGAATTAGAGGAGGATTTTTTATGGTTATTGTAAACACTGTACCTCCGGGTTAGAAGTGTTTACACTTCTCATAACTGATCCAAGTCTGAGGATCCTTGTTTTAGAACACTACCTGTGAGGGGGTTGGGCTGTTTACAGGTTTGCAGGAACCCTTGACCTCAACATACCCTCATTACCAGTACAATTGTTTGATCCGATCACTATGATCCTGAAGTTATTGACCTCTGGTTTTCAGTTACTATTTCGGGTTACTACACAGAGATCTTGTGGTTACAGACACTCGATTCTTGGTCCGGCATTCCAGATTCCAGGAAGTTTCCAGTTGTGATCCCATGTCTTTGCATCTTTTGCATCATCATATTGCATTTTGCATTTGCATCTGCATTGCATTTTCCTCCTCCAGAGAGCTCATCCTTCCTCTTTTGTCCATGACCAGCCAGCTGATTTCCCGGTGCTCAGTTTGAACAAGTGTTAACTATTGGAAGACGATAGTGTTTGAAGGAAGATTGAGCAGTGTCAAGAGGTAAAGGGTCAGTTTGAAAGTCGTCAGTAGCTATGTCAGAGAGCAACTGTCAGAATGTTGAGTTTCCACCTGGTTTCACTTCAATGACCAATCCGTTGTATGGTCTTTCTCCTGATGAGGATCTTCCACAAGTGAACAATCTTGCTCAAGCTCAGCCTGTACAGACCCCGATCGTGAATCAGAATGTACCTGAACCATCTATTGCTCGAGGTGGACCTTCATTTTCTTCTGATTCTACGAATTATCAGAGTTTTGCCTTCCCTATGCCAGGCTTCCAAGGGGCAATCCCTCTTGTGAAAACCAAGGATCCACAAGTTATTGATCTTGCTGAAAGATTTCGTGTGTTGGACGAGCAACTCAAAGCCTTAGCGGATCCTGATGCCTCCGGTTTTGATGCTCTAACTCTGTGTTTGGTGCCTGGTCTTGTCATTCCTCCAGATTTCAAAACTCCGAAGTTTGAGAAATACACTGGTGTCAGTTGCCCGAAGCGTCATTTGGTGATGTTCTGTAGAAAAATGACTTCTTATGCCTGCAATGATAAGTTGATGATTCACTGTTTTCAGGACAGTTTAAGTGGGGCATCTTTAAGTTGGTACATGGATTTGGAAAGCAGTTATATCCGATCTTGGAATGATTTATCCAGAGCTTTCGTAAAGCAATACCAGTACAATATGGACGTGGCGCCCAATCGCACGCACTTGCAGAGCCTACCCCAGAGGAGTGGTGAATCTTTCAGAGAATATGCACAGCGGTGGAGAGAATTGGCAGCCCAAGTGCAACCACCACTTTCAGACAGAGAATTAATTGACCTGTTCGTGGGCACCTTGCAGGGTCCATACTTGGAAAGAATGAGTAGCATTGGGATGACAAGCTTCTCTGATTTGATGATAGTTGGAGTACGCATTGAGAGCCTGCTCAAAAGTGGAAAGATCCAGGACTTTTCGAATATCCCAGCTAGTGAAGGTGAGTCTGTTGTTAGCTCCCAAGAGGAAGAATGGGATGACGTCAGTGCAGTCATGGCAAATATCGAGTATTCTAGAACAACATCTTCTAAGAGATCATCTTTTCCTGAATCTGATTACTCTTACGGGCATTCGGCAATGCTCAGAACACCGTGTCAGAAAACTTGGACTCCTCCTCGTCCACATTTGCAAGCTCATGGTCGAAGACCTCAGAATCAACTTCAGAGTCAGCAAAGGCCTCGCAACAATCTGGAAAGAAGGAATGCTCCTCTTCATCCAGTTCCCATGACGTACAGTGAACTCTTGCCACATCTAGTTCAGAGCTCTTTAGTGGTTCCTAAGCCTCTCAAGCCGTTACCAGAGCCGTACCCTCCAGGGTACAATCCTCATGAGCAGTGCGGGTATCATGGTGGATCGATTGGGCATTCAACTGAAGATTGCAAAGCTTTTCAAGCCAAAGTACAACAGTTGATCGACAAGGGCTACATCTCCTTTCCAGAAGGAAGCTTGGTTGTGCGTCAACCTCTCGCCTGATTGAGTTCAAAGACTTCAGAAGAAGCGTATCTTGATTTCAGTGGCTCAGACAACAGTATGTCATCAGAGTTGGTGATCGTTGTATCCTTTTATCATTTGCATTGTAGTTTCTTTCCTGTTAGCAGCTACTTGTCTTTTAAGCATTGTTATTTTGAATGGTAATGTTAATGTAGTGATCTTGCACTTTTGAATCAATTATGTCGCATTCGCTCATTTTTTCTTTCCTTGCATCAAAAACGAAAAATAAAAAAATTGCATCCATTTACCTCCCATCTATGTCACTGTTGTTTAGCAGGTTTGAGGGAGGATGATGACAACTGAATACTCATAATTGTTCAAGGTATGCTTTCAGGGTAGAACCTGCTGACGATGTACAGGCATTGCTTCAATTCCCAAACACCGGAGATATAAGGGAGATAGACCCTCGTCAACCCCTTTGAGCCTTGAAGTAGGAGTTTCTTTTCTAAACAAAAAAAAACCTCACATTCAACCCGGGGCAGGGTAGTTATCAGTTAATTTGACCGAGCGTTCAAATTTCCAAAGGAATGTGCATCCGAGGATCCATTACCTTTATTCATTACACCTCAAGAGGTCAAGGGACGTGAAACCACAATGGTTATCCCTCACCAACAAAGGAATGAGGCAGTCAACCCTTTCAGCAAGTCATGACAAGCCAGTGTCACACGATTTGTTCAACAAAAATCAAAAAAAAAAAAAAAGAGAAATAAAGCCCGCTAAGTCAAAAAAAAAATGTGTGAAAACATATGACTTAGGCAAAAGTTAGGGCATCCCGCTGGACTTCGAAATCGAAAAATTCAAAAAAAAGAGAGAACCAGTCCAGGCAAAAGTTAGGGAGTAAAAAAAAATCTGAAAAAAAATATATATTCCATAAGAACAAATTCGTGTGACCAGACACAAAGTCAGAATGGGTGATTGTTACTCCAAGAAACCTCATTGGTGCTTAAACCGTCAACGTCATTGGTTCCTCAATCATTACAAAACCTTTGTGAGAAGTGAGCGCTTAAGTCGAATTAGCTGAACATAGGACTGGAGAACATCAAGGAGAATGGGTGGGCACAAATTAACTTTGAGCCATAAATCCTTCTTTCCAAAACCGTGAACCAGACCACGTTATAACCCTTGAAAGTCCTAATTGAATAAGGTTCAATTCTGAAAGCATACTACGACAAGGTTGCGTAAACTGACTCCTAACGATTTGCTAACTCAACACTACGTTTGGACTAATCGTCCATTCATCACACGCTGTCACAGTATTCAAATAAATAAATTTTCAAAGCTTGCATGTGCACTGCATTAAAATTACCATTTGCAAATGAACAGTTTTAATTGCAAGTCAGTCTGTGACACCAGGGAAGATCCTACAAAGAGCAATCACGAGGGAACTTTATCATTCAACAATGATGACCAAAATCGAGAGCATCGTGCAGGCTTATGAATCAGGGGCATGTTATCCAGTGGTTTTGTTGACCAAGGAATTTTTCAGGGTAAAGAGAGTTCCCAAGCATCAGTTGATCGAGGAACGTCATTCAAAGTCAGTTGATCAGAGCTGAATCTGCCAAACAGGGGCAGGCCACCCGAAATTTCTGTTGTCCAAGGATGAAATCTTCCAATGCTCAGTCAGAATGAGTCAAGTCGGTTTCACGCTTATACCAGGGCATGACACTTCCAGAGTTCACTAGATGCAATTCTCCTCGAGCATCCAAGTCTGCTATTCCAGAAATTGGATAATCAGTGACAGTCTGTTCAGGGACTCGCCCAACAGGGGCAAATTTTTTAGCTACACAGAGCAATTTGTATCATTGATCTTCGAGTTCAGGACGAGTGTCGGGAAATCATGCTACCCACCGTCGCCTTTGCCACCCTTCTCAACCAGAAGCCTTGTCACTAAGACCTTTCTTCCCACCTCAGGAGTTTTTCTGGCCTTTCATAAGCATGGCATAAAACATTTGCATACGTTACTCATGTCGCTCGAGCATAGAGCATATGCATCATAATTGCATTGAGCATCCCCTCACAAACATCAGATCTCACATCCAGGGCCTCGTAACCCTAACTTATCAACCTTTCAAAGTCCAGTTCTCGTCTGGCAAGCCTTTTCAAAGTCCAGTTTCCGTCTGGCAAACTTTTCAGAGTCTAGTCCTCGTCTGGCAGACAAACCCTAAGTCCAGTTCTCGTCTGGAAAACCAACTTCAAATACCAGTTCTCGTCTGGTAGGCGAATCTTTTAACCAGTTCTCGTCTGGTAGGTGAATCTTGTAACCAGTTCTCGTCTGGTTACCTTTTCATTTAACCGTTTGGAAGCCATTTCCCGTCTGGTATTCATTCTTTTTCAGAGTCAATTCTCGTTTGACAATGAACCCCAAGTAGTCAGTTCTCGTCTGACGACTTATTCTTTGCCCATCAGTTCTCGTCTGTTGGCCTACCTTTAATAAACCAGTTCTCGTCTGGTAATTCACCTTCAAAAGTCCGATTGCTTGGCAACCAAAAAAAATATATATATATCTATCAACCTGGCCCTAGAGCCCAACCATCCTTGTTTCATATCTTTGGTTATGAGCATACGTCTGCATTGTACATCATTTGCATTGCATCTTCATACCGCATGGTTTCTGTTTTAGCTCTGATGTGGGGCAAGAATCGTTTCAAGACGTAATCTGGGGTAGTTATCTCAAGACTTGTTGAATTTCTGCGAGAGTTTGAAGACACTGGGGCAATTCTGGATGCCAAGTCTTCTGTAAAATCCTCTGAAGACGATCTTTTATGGATGATGCAGTATGGTATAATTGAGGAGTTAAGGGAATGTTAGTTCACTCAGGATGATCAGTAATGCTTTTGTTGAGCTCAGAAGTTTGAAGCACTGTGTTAATTCTCAGGGAATGTCTGGTATTTATTTTACTAGCAGGGCATTGGAAGTTTATTTCTTCCCCGAGCATAAAGATCTTCTTTCAGCCGACAAGATTCCCTCATGAGGAGTTGGTTATTCGCATTCAGTCAAAGCCAATTTTCATTGGCACATCTTCCCAACACAGTCGTCATACTATACTTGGGGGCATATTTTGACTTACTTGATTCTCCAGCAAAGTCTCTCCTCAGCAGAGCATTGCCAAATCTTTTCTCAACCATGAAGGTTGACATCCCCAGCTGAGTTGGAACAGATGATAACCCCAGCAGAACTTCAAGGCTAATTGAATCGTTCTCGTCCCCAAGCGGATTTATCTTCCCACAGTGAAGTTTTCCCAACAGGCAGCTGAAAGCCTGGCTTCCCCACAAAGTTAGAATTATCAGAATTCCCTCCTCAACAGGATTGTGTGATCAAGGATCTTCCCTAGCCAAGTCTAAAGATGATCTTTCCCCATAGAGTCATCGGGATTCTCATTTCCAAGGGATTTCCCCAGCAGAGCAAGAAGAAATTCTCCCCAGTGGAGTCAGAGCAGGATGATCAGATCCTCAGCAGATGTTCAAAGCAGTTAAACGAAGTATACCCCACGCAGAGTCGTTTTTCCTCCAGTGGAAACCTCTCCAACAAGCGTCAGGTTGCCAACACTTCGTTCCCATCAGAATTAAAAGCTTTCAACCCGTCGGCAGTATACAGAATGCTTCCCAAATTCCCCAGCGGAGAGCTAAAGCTAAAACAGTTGCCTTACACTCCCAAACATCAGTATATACTCCTTGTGGCACCCGTCCGTGTCATATCCCCAGCAGAAAGCCAAAGTATCCCCTTTGCACTCACAGATACATATATATATAATTTTCTTGACATCCGTCCGTGTCACTTTCCCCAGCATAATTACCTAAACACTTTGTATACCAGATATTTGTTTATACTATACTTTTCTCCTTTTGACACTCGTCCGTGTCACTCTCCCCAGCAAATTAAACACTCATCTATACACCACTCATACTTACTTTATTTATATAGGTACTCGTCCGTATCTTGTATATACCACTTAAATCCCCGCAGATTCGACACTAGTCCTTGTTCTTTGTTAACCAGTTGGTACTCGTCTGTACCATCATCTCAGAACATGCGTCAAGCGTTTGTTTCTACCTGATACTCGTCCGTATCATAGTCTTAAGGATGCTCGTCCGCATCTTTAATCCATACACCGTGTCAAACACTTTTTGTCTTCTTGAATATAGACACTCGTCCGTGTCTACTTTTCCCCAGAAAAGTCCCCTCAGAATCAACACTCGTCCGTGTTCCTTGTTAACCAGTTGATACTCGTCCGTATCATCATCTCTGAACACGTGTCAGTATTTGTTTCTACCCGATACTCGTCTGTATCGTAGTCTTAGGGATGCTCGTCCGCATCTGTAATCTATACACAGCGTCAAAACACTTATACCTTTTATTTCTTGGATGTAAACACTCGTCCGTGTTTACTATTCCCCAGTAGGTCGCCAGCAAAGCAAAATTTTCTTTTCTATCTGACATTCGTCCTATGTCATGATAAACCCTGAGAGCAGCCGTACCCTGTTAGGTGATCGTCCTTCACCTCTTGATGATCGTCCTTCACCTTAGATGACCGTCCCTCATCTTAACCCCAACAGAGCAGCCGTCCCCTGCTAGGTGATCGTCCTTCACCTTTGATGACCGTACCCCATCATCTGTTTATTTCATTTATTCTTTAACCCGATGGCCGTCCCCGTCGTGGTCCCTTTTCTTTTTTAGCTCGATGGCCGTCCCCATCGTTGGTTACATTACTTTATGAACTTGATGGCCGTCCCCGTCATTTTTCATTAATCCCCAGAGAATATTATAGCTTTACTTGATGGCCGTCCCCATCATAATCCCTTTTATCCCCAGCATGTCGGCCATCCCCGTCATTGCTTTATTTTCCGCACTTTTCCAGCATGTCGGCCGTCCCCATCATTGCTCTTTACCCAGCAGTCGTCCTCTGCTCGACGGTCGTCCTCCGTCGCCCACACTTTATAATATACTTTCTTTTACAATCTATATCCCTTTTCTTCTTCATTCTGTGAGTGCAAATTTTGGACTGTCTTTGGTATTCAACCACAAGTTATCTTGTTTGCCTGTTAAGCCGTTGCTTACATCCTGCACAGCTAACTCATGTTTGAATAGGGGCAGCTGTAGACACCCTAAATTTGCCCTCTGGTTTTCTAGTTTTATTCTGGCTTTTCGTTTCGCATTCATACGCATTTTGCATATCATTTGCATAGGATCCTAAGACATGGGATCAAGATCATCAGAAGAATTAGGGTTCACGTCATTGTTTGCAGATTATCAGAGGATTTAAGGATTTCACTATGCAGCAATCAATGACATCATTTTCTTATGCTCTGGTCAAAATTAGGGTTTATTTTCCTGATTTTGTGGTCTCCAAGGACTTCGCGTCTGAAGACTGTTCACTTATTCATCTGGTCCATCATCAGGATATTTTCCTCTTCATCGATTTATGAAGGGATTTCTTCAAGTGCAAGTTATCCGGGCTATTTCTCAGGAAATGAGCATTCAAAGTCAAGTTGTGGTGTGTTGAATTCGCTAGGTCGTCAAGTTGTGGTTCACGAGAAGCTTTGGGCCATCTTATTTGTTTAGTTGTTCATTTGTGGATTTATTTTCCAAGTGATCGATCCAAGCAGATTCAAAATGATTCAAGATTTATTTTGTTAGAGGATGATTAATTCAGAGAGTTATCCATTTCAGTTGCGAGTTGTCTGGTGATAATTGTGTTCATTTATTTAGTGGTTGGTGAAAAAGTGCAAGTTTGAGTTTAAGTATCTATCTCGTTCCACTTTCTAGCCAAATTCATGCCCATGTTCATTGTGTTTATCTTTTAAATTCCATTAAATAAACCATTTTCTTTTTGCCCATTTCCAAATATTAACCATTTCATTTTCCCAATTTTTTCCCGCCATATTCACTTAACATTCAAAGTCATCCAAAATCAATCCATGTCCATTTTTATTACTATCCCTCATTCACAATCATTTTTCAATTGCACGTTTATTCCACCATATCTCACCATGTCCATAACTCTTTCATTAACCAAATTATTTTGTATTTTCCATTTTAAAACCATTTTCCTTAAATCCAATTATCTATTAGTCCACTTCACATTTCTATCAATTTCCATGATATACATTTTTAATTCTTTTTCTTTATTCATTAACTATTCAACAATTTCAAATTCAATCCATTTCTCCATTCATTTTTTTTTCAATTAACCATTGTTATTCATTTTATCATTGTCAAATTACAAGACCCATCCCATGAGCAAATAAATGAAAATAAAAATTCGTAAGCCCATACAATTATTCAATAGGCCCATGTTACCAAAAAAATAGTTAACCTAGGTATAAAAAGAATTAATCCCAAGACCTAGCAACCAACAAAAAAGCTGCGCCTCTTTCCCATTCTTTTTTTCAGATTTTTTTCCACAACCTTTCTTAACTCACTCCTTCATTCTTCATACTAAAAAATCTCAAACCTGCATAACATTTTTCACACAGACCTCCATGTTTCAAAACCACAGCACAACCCCACACCTTCATATCACTTTCTTCGTCTTTTCCATATTGACAAACACAACCTCCTGCCTCACAATCAAGTCACCAGTCACCGTCGTTTACAGATTTCCGGCGAAGATAACACTACCAGATTCACTCCCATGCACCAGTACACTCTTTTTACTTCATCAATGGCACAGAACAAAGCACCAACACGCACCTAGTAGATGTGGTCCGTGTAATGACTTGTTGTTGATTCCTATTATGACGAGGCTGGTTGTGCAAGTGTTTCGACGCTTTTCTTGGTAGAGTGAGCCCTGTGAGGGAGCTTGCGATTCTAGTTGTTGATTAATTATTGATGATTATTTGACGCTTGAGCTTGCGTTCGGTCGTGTGAAGCTTCGGCAAGTTCATGCGTTTTTTTTGCACGTATTGAAGAGGCAACGGACCTTCTCCGTTAGGTATCACCGAGACCCATTTTTATCTTATTGCATGTTGTTGCATCTGGAAGTCCTACTGGTGTAGGCTCTGTTTGTGCATTGTCTGATTATCTCCATATTTCATTCTCATCTTCTAATTCTTATTTCTTCTTCATCTTATCTTCTTCCTCATCTTCTTTTATTCGTTCTTAACTTGAGGTGTGCCTAGGCCACCATGGAGCTTCTCCTTTCATCGTTCTCTTCTTCTTTCTTTCTTCTTTAGGATAGTGAGCCTCACAAACCTTAGGAACAACCAAGCATGACAATGATTAGGGTTTTGATTAGTCTCCCCATTTATATTTTACCTTTGTGTCTCATTGAGTCTTCTCTCCTCACCTCATAATCAGGGACTAAACCCTAAAAGCTTTAAGGCTTTGTGATTAAGTTTATGCCTGCATCCTTCTATTAGGATGGAGTGTATAACTTTAATCCTAAGCATTAAACCCTTAATGTGTTTAACTCCTTTAATCAATTCACATAATAATCATCAAGACATCACACTTGTAACTTGGGCCTTGCATTAGGGTTCTAATTCTTCCTTAACTGGTTAAGAAGGACTAACCTTAATGTTAATGGACAAGTCCCTCTCAAGTTGTCTTACAAACCCTAAAACTCATTTCATCATCTAATCATTAACTAAAATCCACTTAATAAAGGCTTTGTTTTGTCATGAAGTTAATCCCTAATCATGGATTAAGTTGAGGGGCTTTCCTCAGCTTAAACATTCTCATCTATTATCCTTCTATTAGGATGGTGTAATGAGTCTGTTTAATCCCTGATTATGGCTTAATCTCATTACTTAACACTAAACAAAAACACCAAAAACATCTAAATAATCACAAGTAGGTTAATGATCTTAACCCTACATCATGGTGATTAAGTGTGAGAAGATGACTTCACACTTAAGGTATTCTCATTACCCCTAATCAGAGGGAAGATGTGATGAGTTTACTAAATCCATTGGTTTAGGCTTAAGCTCATTAACTTATGACAAACTTCAAAAAGCAATAAAAGACTGAAAACACAAAGAACAAACAATAATCGTCTCCTCCGGGATTCTTTTCTCATCTCATTCACTCACAAACGAGAACTCGCTTCTTCCGTCTAATGCAAGACAGTTTGCACCTGAGCCAGACAGGTCATACACTTGAGCATAGACAAGTAAGCAGTTCACAAGTCAATTCATCTTTCAGTCTCTTTGGGTCGAACTACGGTGTTCTGACTTCCTCATTGCACGAGAGGATACGTAGGCATAACTTAACAGTTATCGAACAAAAGTCTCTGTATATTCCCCCTCCTTCTAGCCTTATTCTTTAGCCTCATTATCATGAGCATTTCATCTTTGTTCTTACACTGACACTGTACATTTACACACCTCACATTCTTCTTACACTGACACCTGTACATCCTTTTCCAGCTATTTTATACACAGATTTCACTGACACTACCCCTTTAAAACACAAATCTTTTAAGCGTGGATCCCGTCGAGTACGACGGACAATCTGGGTGCTAACACCTTCCCAGGTTGTAACCAACCCCCTTTCTCAATCTCTCTGGTTCGCAACCGTCTTATCCATATCTTTCTAGGTCTACTTGTCTTTTAAGCATTGTTATTTTGAATGGTAATGTTAATGTAGTGATCTTGCACTTTTGAATCAATTATGTCGCATTCGCTCATTTTTTCTTTCCTTGCATCAAAAACGAAAAATAAAAAAATTGCATCCATTTACCTCCCATCTATGTCACTGTTGTTTAGCAGGTTTGAGGGAGGATGATGACAACTGAATACTCATAATTGTTCAAGGTATGCTTTCAGGGTAGAACCTGCTGACGATGTACAGGCATTGCTTCAATTCCCAAACACCGGAGATATAAGGGAGATAGACCCTCGTCAACCCCTTTGAGCCTTGAAGTAGGAGTTTCTTTTCTAAACAAAAAAAACCCTCACATTCAACCCGGGGCAGGGTAGTTATCAGTTAATTTGACCGAGCGTTCAAATTTCCAAAGGAATGTGCATCCGAGGATCCATTACCTTTATTCATTACACCTCAAGAGGTCAAGGGACGTGAAACCACAATGGTTATCCCTCACCAACAAAGGAATGAGGCAGTCAACCCTTTCAGCAAGTCATGACAAGCCAGTGTCACACGATTTGTTCAACAAAAATCAAAAAAAAAAAAGAGAAATAAAGCCCGCTAAGTCAAAAAAAAATGTGTGAAAACATATGACTTAGGCAAAAGTTAGGGCATCCCGCTGGACTTCGAAATCGAAAAATTCAAAAAAAAGAGAGAACCAGTCCAGGCAAAAGTTAGGGAGTAAAAAAAAATCTGAAAAAAAATATATATTCCATAAAAACAAAGTCGTGTGACCAGACACAAAGTCAGAATGGGTGATTGTTACTCCAAGAAACCTCATTGGTGCTTAAACCGTCAACGTCATTGGTTCCTCAATCATTACAAAACCTTTGTGAGAAGTGAGCGCTTAAGTCGAATTAGCTGAACATAGGACTGGAGAACATCAAGGAGAATGGGTGGGCACAAATAAACTTTGAGCCATAAATCCTTCTTTCCAAAACCGTGAACCAGACCACATTATAACCCTTGAAAGTCCTAATTGAATCAGGTTCAATTCTGAAAGCATACTACGACAAGGTTGCGTAAACTGACTCCTAACGATTTGCTAACTCAACACTACGTTTGGACTAATCGTCCATTCATCACACGCTGTCACAATATTCAAATAAATAAATTTTCAAAGCTTGCATGTGCACTGCATTAAAATTACCATTTGCAAATGAACAATTTTAATTGCAAGTTAGTCTGTGACACCAGGGAAGATCCTACAAAGAGCAATCACGAGGGAACTTGATCATTCAACAATGATGACCAAAATCGAGAGCATCGTGCAGGCCTATGAATCAGGGGCATGTTATCCAGTGGTTTTGTTGACCAAGGAATTTGTCAGGGTAAAGAGAGTTCCCAAGCATCAGTTGATCGAGGAACGTCATTCAAAGTCAGTTGATCAGAGCTGAATCTGCCAAACAGGGGCAGGCCACCCGAAATTTCTGTTGTCCAAGGATGAAATCTTCCAATGCTCAGTCAGAATGAGTCAAGTCGCTTTCACGCTCATACCAGGGCATGACACTTCCAGAGTTCACTAGATGCAATTCTCCTCGAGCATCCAAGTCTGCTATTCCAGAAATTGGATAATCAGTGACAGTCTGTTCAGGGACTCGCCCAACAGGGGCAAATTTTTTAGCTACACAGAGCAATTTGTATCATTGATCTTCGAGTTCAGGACGAGTGTCGGGAAATCATGCTACCCACCGTCGCCTTTGCCACCCTTCTCAACCAGAAGCCTTGTCACTAAGACCTTTCTTCCCACCTCAGGAGTTTTTCTGGCCTTTCATAAGCATGGCATAAAACATTTGCATACGTTACTCATGTCGCTCGAGCATAGAGCATATGCATCATAATTGCATTGAGCATCCCCTCACAAAAAGAATGGGAAAGAGGCGCAGCTTTTTTGTTGGTTGCTAGGTTTTGGGATTAATTCTTTTTATACCTAGGTTAACTATTTTTTTGGTAACATGGGCCTATTGAAGAATTGTATGGGCTTACGAATTTTTACTTTCATTTATTTGCTCATGGGATGGGTCTTGTAATTTGACAATGATAAAATGAATAACAATGGTTAATTGAAAAAAAAATGAATGGAGAAATGGATTGAATTTGAAATTGTTGAATAGTTAATGAATAAAGAAAAAGAATTAAAAATGTATATCATGGAAATTGATAGAAATGTGAAGTGGACTAATAGATAATTGGATTTAAGGAAAATGGTTTTAAAATGGAAAATACAAAATAATTTGGTTAATGAAAGAGTTATGGACATGGTGAGATATGGTGGAATAAACGTGCAATTGAAAAATGATTGTGAATGAGGGATAGTAATAAAAATGGACATGGATTGATTTTGGATGACTTTGAATGTTAAGTGAATATGGCGGGAAAAAATTGGGAAAATGAAATGGTTAATATTTGGAAATGGGCAAAAAGAAAATGGTTTATTTAATGGAATTTAAAAGATAAACACAATGAACATGGGCATGAATTTGGCTAGAAAGTGGAACGAGATAGATACTTAAACTCAAACTTGCACTTTTTCACCAACCACTAAATAAATGAACACAATTATCACCAGACAACTCGCAACTGAAATGGATAACTCTCTGAATTAATCATCCTCTAACAAAATAAATCTTGAATCATTTTGAATCTGCTTGGATCGATCACTTGGAAAATAAATCCACAAATGAACAACTAAACAAATAAGATGGCCCAAAGCTTCTCGTGAACCACAACTTGACGACCTAGCGAATTCAACACACCACAACTTGACTTTGAATGCTCATTTCCTGAGAAATAGCCCGGATAACTTGCACTTGAAGAAATCCCTTCATAAATCGATGAAGAGGAAAATATCCTGATGATGGACCAGATGAATAAGTGAACAGTCTTCAGACGCGAAGTCCTTGGAGACCACAAAATCAGGAAAATAAACCCTAATTTTGACCAGAGCATAAGAAAATGATGTCATTGATTGCTGCATAGTGAAATCCTTAAATCCTCTGATAATCTGCAAACAATGACGTGAACCCTAATTCTTCTGATGATCTTGATCCCATGTCTTAGGATCCTATGCAAATGATATGCAAAATGCGTATGAATGCGAAACGAAAAGCCAGAATAAAACTAGAAAACCAGAGGGCAAATTTAGGGTGTCTACAGCTGCCCCTATTCAAACATGAGTTAGCTGTGCAGGATGTAAGCAACGGCTTAACAGGCAAACAAGATAACTTGTGGTTGAATACCAAAGACAGTCCAAAATTTGCACTCACAGAATGAAGAAGAAAAGGGATATAGATTGTAAAAGAAAGTATATTATAAAGTGTGGGCGACGGAGGACGACCGTCGAGCAGAGGACGACTGCTGGGTAAAGAGCAATGATGGGGACAACCGACATGCTGGAAAAGTGCGGAAAATAAAGCAATGACGGGGATGGCCGACATGCTGGGGATAAAAGGGATTATGATGGGGACGGCCATCAAGTAAAGCTATAATATTCTCTGGGGATTAATGAAAAATGACGGGGACGGCCATCAAGTTCATAAAGTAATGTAACCAACGATGGGGACGGCCATCGAGCTAAAAAAGAAAAGGGACCACGACGGGGACGGCCATCGGGTTAAAGAATAAATGAAATAAACAGATGATGGGGTACGGTCATCAAAGGTGAAGGACGATCACCTAGCAGGGGACGGCTGCTCTGTTGGGGTTAAGATGAGGGACGATCATCTAAGGTGAAGGACGATCATCAAGAGGTGAAGGACGATCACCTAACAGGGTACGGCTGCTCTCAGGGTTTATCATGACATAGGACGAATGTCAGATAGAAAAGAAAATTTTGCTTTGCTGGCGACCTACTGGGGAATAGTAAACACGGACGAGTGTTTACATCCAAGAAATAAAAGGTATAAGTGTTTTGACGCTGTGTATAGATTACATATGCGGACGAGCATCCCTAAGACTACGATACAGACGAGTATCGGGTAGAAACAAATACTGACACGTGTTCAGAGATGATGATACGGACGAGTATCAACTGGTTAACAAGGAACACGGACGAGTGTTGATTCTGAGGGGACTTTTCTGGGGAAAAGTAGACACGGACGAGTGTCTATATTCAAGAAGACAAAAAGTGTTTGACACGGTGTATGGATTAAAGATGCGGACGAGCATCCTTAAGACTATGATACGGACGAGTATCAGGTAGAAACAAACGCTTGACGCATGTTCTGAGATGATGGTACAGACGAGTACCAACTGGTTAACAAAGAACAAGGACTAGTGTCGAATCTGCGGGGATTTAAGTGGTATATACAAGATACGGACGAGTACCTATATAAATAAAGTAAGTATGAGTGGTGTATAGATGAGTGTTTAATTTGCTGGGGAGAGTGACACGGACGAGTGTCAAAAGGAGAAAAGTATAGTATAAACAAATATCTGGTATACAAAGTGTTTAGGTAATTATGCTGGGGAAAGTGACACGGACGGATGTCAAGAAAATTATATATATATGTATCTGTGAGTGCAAAGGGGATACTTTGGCTTTCTGCTGGGGATATGACACGGACGGGTGCCACAAGGAGTATATACTGATGTTTGGGAGTGTAAGGCAACTGTTTTAGCTTTAGCTCTCCGCTGGGGAATTTGGGAAGCATTCTGTATACTGCCGACGGGTTGAAAGCTTTTAATTCTGATGGGAACGAAGTGTTGGCAACCTGACGCTTGTTGGAGAGGTTTCCACTGGAGGAAAAACGACTCTGCGTGGGGTATACTTCGTTTAACTGCTTTGAACATCTGCTGAGGATCTGATCATCCTGCTCTGACTCCACTGGGGAGAATTTCTTCTTGCTCTGCTGGGGAAATCCCTTGGAAATGAGAATCCCGATGACTCTATGGGGAAAGATCATCTTTAGACTTGGCTAGGGAAGATCCTTGATCACACAATCCTGTTGAGGAGGGAATTCTGATAATTCTAACTTTGTGGGGAAGCCAGGCTTTCAGCTGCCTGTTGGGAAAACTTCACTGTGGGAAGATAAATCCGCTTGGGGACGAGAACGATTCAATTAGCCTTGAAGTTCTGCTGGGGTTATCATCTGTTCCAACTCAGCTGGGGATGTCAACCTTCATGGTTGAGAAAAGATTTGGCAATGCTCTGCTGAGGAGAGACTTTGCTGGAGAATCAAGTAAGTCAAAATATGCCCCAAGTATAGTATGACGACTGTGTTGGGAAGATGTGCCAATGAAAATTGGCTTTGACTGAATGCGAATAACCAACTCCTCATGAGGGAATCTTGTCGGCTGAAAGAAGATCTTTATGCTCGGGGAAGAAATAAACTTCCAATGCCCTGCTAGTAAAATAAATACCAGACATTCCCTGAGAATTAACACAGTGCTTCAAACTTCTGAGCTCAACAAAAGCATTACTGATCATCCTGAGTGAACTAACATTCCCTTAACTCCTCAATTATACCATACTGCATCATCCATAAAAGATCGTCTTCAGAGGATTTTACAGAAGACTTGGCATCCAGAATTGCCCCAGTGTCTTCAAACTCTCGCAGAAATTCAACAAGTCTTGAGATAACTGCCCCAGATTACGTCTTGAAACGATTCTTGCCCCACATCAGAGCTAAAACAGAAACCATGCGGTATGAAGATGCAATGCAAATGATGTACAATGCAGATGTATGCTCATAACCAAAGATATGAAACAAGGATGGTTGGGCGCTAGGGCCAGGTTGATAGATATATATATTTTTTTTGGTTGCCAAGCAATCGGACTTTTGAAGGTGAATTACCAAACGAGAACTGGTTTATTAAAGGTAGGCCAACAGACGAGAACTGATGGGCAAAGAATAAGTCGTCAGACGAGAACTGACTACTTGGGGTTCATTGTCAAACGAGAATTGACTCTGAAAAAGAATGAATACCAGACGGGAAATGGCTTCCAAACGGTTAAATGAAAAGGTAACCAGACGAGAACTGGTTACAAGATTCACCTACCAGACGAGAACTGGTTAAAAGATTCGCCTACCAGACGAGAACTGGTATTTGAAGTTGGTTTGCCAGACGAGAACTGGACTTAGGGTTTGTCTGCCAGACGAGGACTAGACTCTGAAAAGTTTGCCAGATGGGAACTGGACTTTGAAAAGGCTTGCCAGACGAGAACTGGACTTTGAAAGGTTGATAAGTTAGGGTTACGAGGCCCTGGATGTGAGATCTGATGTTTGTGAGGGGATGCTCAATGCAATTATGATGCATATGCTCTATGCTCGAGCGACATGAGTAACGTATGCAAATGTTTTATGCCATGCTTATGAAAGGCCAGAAAAACTCCTGAGGTGGGAAGAAAGGTCTTAGTGACAAGGCTTCTGGTTGAGAAGGGTGGCAAAGGCGACGGTGGGTAGCATGATTTCCCGACACTCGTCCTGAACTCGAAGATCAATGATACAAATTGCTCTGTGTAGCTAAAAAATTTTCCCCTGTTGGGCGAGTCCCTGAACAGACTGTCACTGATTATCCAATTTCTGGAATAGCAGACTTGGATGCTCGAGGAGAATTGCATCTAGTGAACTCTGGAAGTGTCATGCCCTGGTATAAGCGTGAAACCGACTTGACTCATTCTGACTGAGCATTGGAAGATTTCATCCTTGGACAACAGAAATTTCGGGTGGCCTGCCCCTGTTTGGCAGATTCAGCTCTGATCAACTGACTTTGAATGACGTTCCTCGATCAACTGATGCTTGGGAACTCTCTTTACCCTGACAAATTCCTTGGTCAACAAAACCACTAGATAACATGCCCCTGATTCATAGGCCTGCACGATGCTCTCGATTTTGGTCATCATTGTTGAATGATCAAGTTCCCTCGTGATTGCTCTTTGTAGGATCTTCCCTGGTGTCACAGACTGACTTGCAATTAAAATTGTTCATTTGCAAATGGTAATTTTAATGCAGTGCACATGCAAGCTTTGAAAATTTATTTATTTGAATACTGTGACAGCGTGTGATGAATGGACGATTAGTCCAAACGTAGTGTTGAGTTAGCAAATCGTTAGGAGTCAGTTTACGCAACCTTGTCGTAGTATGCTTTCAGAATTGAACCTGATTCAATTAGGACTTTCAAGGGTTATAACGTGGTCTGGTTCACGGTTTTGGAAAGAAGGATTTATGGCTCAAAGTTTATTTGTGCCCACCCATTCTCCTTGATGTTCTCCAGTCCTATGTTTAGCTAATTCGACTTAAGCGCTCACTTCTCACAAAGGTTTTGTAATGATTGAGGAACCAATGACGTTGACGGTTTAAGCACCAATGAGGTTTCTTGGAGTAACAATCACCCATTCTGACTTTGTGTCTGGTCACACGACTTTGTTCTTATGGAATATATATTTTTTTTCAGATTTTTTTTTTACTCCCTAACTTTTGCCTGGACTGGTTCTCTCTTTTTTTTGAATTTTTCGATTTCGAAGTCCAGCGGGATGCCCTAACTTTTGCCTAAGTCATATGTTTTCACACATTTTTTTTTTACTTAGCGGGCTTTATTTCTCTTTTTTTTTTTTTGTATTTTTGTTGAACAAATCGTGTGACACTGGCTTGTCATGACTTGCTGAAAGGGTTGACTGCCTCATTCCTTTGTTGGTGAGGGATAACCATTGTGGTTTCACGTCCCTTGACCTCTTGAGGTGTAATGAATAAAGGTAATGGATCCTCGGATGCACATTCCTTTGGAAATTTGAACGCTCGGTCAAATTAACTGATAACTACCCTGCCCCGGGTTGAATGTGAGGGTTTTTTTTGTTTAGCAAAGAAACTCCTACTTCAAGGCTCAAAGGGGTTGACGAGGGTCTATCTCCCTTATATCTCCGGTGTTTGGGAATTGAAGCAATGCCTGTACATCGTCAGCAGGTTCTACCCTGAAAGCATACCTTGAACAATTATGAGTATTCAGTTGTCATCATCCTCCCTCAAACCTGCTAAACAACAGTGACATAGATGGGAGGTAAATGGATGCAATTTTTTTATTTTTCGTTTTTGATGCAAGGAAAGAAAAAATGAGCGAATGCGACATAATTGATTCAAAAGTGCAAGATCACTACATTAACATTACCATTCAAAATAACAATGCTTAAAAGACAAGTAGCTGCTAACAGGAAAGAAACTACAATGCAAATGATAAAAGGATACAACGATCACCAACTCTGATGACATACTGTTGTCTGAGCCACTGAAATCAAGATACGCTTCTTCTGAAGTCTTTGAACTCAATCAGGCGAGAGGTTGACGCACAACCAAGCTTCCTTCTGGAAAGGAGATGTAGCCCTTGTCGATCAACTGTTGTACTTTGGCTTGAAAAGCTTTGCAATCTTCAGTTGAATGCCCAATCGATCCACCATGATACCCGCACTGCTCATGAGGATTGTACCCTGGAGGGTACGGCTCTGGTAACGGCTTGAGAGGCTTAGGAACCACTAAAGAGCTCTGAACTAGATGTGGCAAGAGTTCACTGTACGTCATGGGAACTGGATGAAGAGGAGCATTCCTTCTTTCCAGATTGTTGCGAGGCCTTTGCTGACTCTGAAGTTGATTCTGAGGTCTTCGACCATGAGCTTGCAAATGTGGACGAGGAGGAGTCCAAGTTTTCTGACACGGTGTTCTGAGCATTGCCGAATGCCCGTAAGAGTAATCAGATTCAGGAAAAGATGATCTCTTAGAAGATGTTGTTCTAGAATACTCGATATTTGCCATGACTGCACTGACGTCATCCCATTCTTCCTCTTGGGAGCTAACAACAGACTCACCTTCACTAGCTGGGATATTCGAAAAGTCATGGATCTTTCCACTTTTGAGCAGGCTCTCAATGCGTACTCCAACTATCATCAAATCAGAGAAGCTTGTCATCCCAATGCTACTCATTCTTTCCAAGTATGGACCCTGCAAGGTGCCCACGAACAGGTCAATTAATTCTCTGTCTGAAAGTGGTGGTTGCACTTGGGCTGCCAATTCTCTCCACCGCTGTGCATATTCTCTGAAAGATTCACCACTCCTCTGGGGTAGGCTCTGCAAGTGCGTGCGATTGGGCGCCACGTCCATATTGTACTGGTATTGCTTTACGAAAGCTCTGGATAAATCATTCCAAGATCGGATATAACTGCTTTCCAAATCCATGTACCAACTTAAAGATGCCCCACTTAAACTGTCCTGAAAACAGTGAATCATCAACTTATCATTGCAGGCATAAGAAGTCATTTTTCTACAGAACATCACCAAATGACGCTTCGGGCAACTGACACCAGTGTATTTCTCAAACTTCGGAGTTTTGAAATCTGGAGGAATGACAAAACCAGGCACCAAACACAGAGTTAGAGCATCAAAACCGGAGGCATCAGGATCCGCTAAGGCTTTGAGTTGCTCGTCCAACACACGAAATCTTTCAGCAAGATCAATAACTTGTGGATCCTTGGTTTTCACAAGAGGGATTTCCCCTTGGAAGCCTGGCATAGGGAAGGCAAAACTCTGATAACTCGTAGAATCAGAAGAAAATGAAGGTCCACCTCGAGCAATAGATGGTTCAGGTACATTCTGATTCACGATCGGGGTCTGTACAGGCTGAGCTTGAGCAAGATTGTTCACTTGTGGAAGATCCTCATCAGGAGAAAGACCATACAAAGGATTGGTCATTAAAGTGAAACCAGGTGGAAACTCAACATTCTGACAGTTGCTCTCTGACATAGCTACTGACGACTTTCAAACTGACCCTTTACCTCTTGACACTGCTCAATCTTCCTTCAAACACTGTCGTCTTCCAATAGTTAACACTTGTTCAAACTGAGCACCGGGAAATCAGCTGGCTGGTCATGGACAAAAGAGGAAGGATGAGCTCTCTGGAGGAGGAAAATGCAATGCAGATGCAAATGCAAAATGCAATATGATGATGCAAAAGATGCAAAGACATGGGATCACAACTGGAAACTGCCTGGAATCTGGAATGCCGGACCAAGAATCGAGTGTCTGTAACCACAAGATCTCTGTGTAGTAACCCGAAATAGTAACTGAAAACCAGAGGTCAATAACTTCAGGATCATAGTGATCGGATCAAACAATTGTACTGGTAATGAGGGTATGTTGAGGTCAAGGGTTCCTGCAAACCTGTAAACAGCCCAACCCCCTCACAGGTAGTGTTCTAAAACAAGGATCCTCAGACTTGGATCATTTATGAGAAGTGTAAACACTTCTAACCCGGAGGTACAGTGTTTACAATAACCATAAAAAATCCTCCTCTAATTCTCCTCAGTTTCTGAAGGTCATGATAAAGGTCATCCAGACTTAGCAGGCTTCCCAGATAGCCCTAGCACTACAGGAAATCTGCAGCACAGAGTTCTCAAGAAGAAACCCATATCTGAACCGTGTTTCATATTCCCGCACCAGACCGAAATGGAATGGGAAAGAACATGAACCACTCTAGCCTAGGTGTCACTCAGGTCCCAGGTATAGGACCTTAACTCTCAATTGAACACCCACCCACCAAAGCAACAGAACAGATCCAGCCAACACAGTATGACAGTATGATATATGTAAAGCTATAAAGAAAGCAATAAACAACTGTACATAAAGCAAAAATAAATACAAATACAAGCACAAATAGCACATAACACCCCTTTAAAACACAAATCTTTTAAGCGTGGATCCCGTCGAGTACGACAGACAATCTGGGTGCTAACACCTTCCCAGGTTGTAACCAACCCCCTTTCTCAGTCTCTCTGGTTCGCAACCGTCTTATCCATATCTTTCTAGGTCTATGCAGCATTGCCTTTCCTCCGGGATAAAAATGCCTAGCTGGCGACTCTATTCATTCCCTGTGAGTTCACTCCTGTGTGTTCTCGCATCCCCTTTCGCCGACCGTTCGCGTCTCTACCTTTATCTGGGCCATTTCCCATTTATCGGGAGCGACAATAATATACACAGCCAAAAACAATTCTACTTGCCAAGCCTCATGTCAACTTTCCCGCAAGCCAAACAACCCCACGCCGCAGGCCCAATACATACTTCCATCAGCTTCACAAATAGCATCAAAACACAAGCTAAAGCAACAGCTAGCCAGCTCCCGCATCACGCTCAGTCCCGCAACAGCCATCAACACTAAACATCAAGCATCAGCACAAGGCCCTACATGCCAATTATTACGCCATAAGCCTCAACTTGTACGCCTTACAATTCCACACTTCAAGCCAAGGCAAAACTCCAACTAGCTTCCCCACGTGCATTCCCAGCCAAGTCATTTCACACGCTGAAACATCACAAAACAACAACTCCAAGCCAACATTTCCCAAGTCCAGCCGCGTCACAACAAACCACGCCCATCTTTCCTAGCCATGTCGTACCAATCCGTAAGCCAGACTTCTCATCCGTAAGCCAAACCTCACCCTCAGCAAAATGCCAACACCAAGTTCAAGCCGTATGCACACTCAGCCAAGACTCCAACAAATTTCAAACGCCAGCCCAGAGCCACACGCGTAAGCCTCCAACAGTCTTTTGTCAAACTTCAGCCGCGCGTACAACATCACACAAGCTAGCTTCCAACACAGTCTAGCTACCAGACTTCTAAACCGCAGCAAGCCCAAATGAATTCGCAAGCCTTCACGCAAAATAAATTCCAAGACAGCAAGCCCAAGCTTCTCGCATCAACCCGTGCACACCTTCGCATCCCTCACAACTTCATGCTGCATGCATCCTGCACGAAATCAATAACCAAAACGCATTTGAAATCACCAAAACACAACATAAAACGCAAGGCCAAAAAACAAAATCAAAGCACGGCAAAACGAAAATTGAAATGAACACGAGAATCCTGTGATATCAAAACGCGTTTGATCAATACTCAAAACGGAAACCATCTCCTTCATTCTTCCCCTATTTAAACAACCTCTCCTTCTCACAAATCTCAAGCTTCAAAAGCCTCCCGAATTTCTGCCAAAAAATCAAAACACAACTTTATCCCCAATTTGAAATTTCTTCAAAAACAGAAGAAAGTTTGTTCTTCTTCTAAAAAATTTTGTTGCGGATCATCCTCCATCTTCATCTCAAATCATCAAATAACGCCAACTTTTGTTCAATTCCTTTTATTCAATTTCAATTCCCATCTTCAACCAACAACAAAAATCCGCGAAACTCGTGAAGAAGAAGAAGAAGAGTCGCGTGAGAGAAGAGAGGAAGAAGTTATGTTTCTGTTTTGATTTTGAGAAGGTGAGCCATGAGAGAGTGCCACCGCGGTGGTTTCCATTATTTGTTCCCCTGTGTCTGTTTGTTTTTCGCAAGGAAGAAGAAGACCTAAGTTGTTATTTCTTTCTTTTCATTTGTTTTTTTTATTTTAATTAATTTTAATAAAAAGAAAGGATTATGTGAAATGGTTTGGGCCTGATCCTTTTTCATGGATCTGCCGCTATCCACACCAACCCGAGCCTGCGTCCCCCTCCCCTTTTTTTTTTTTTTTTTTTTTTTTAATTCTCATTTCTTTAGATGTTTTTTTGATTCAATTTATTTTTTTAGTGTATAATTTTTCTATAAAATTTGTTTTAGAAAGGAGATTTAGAATATAATTTTAAGAAATGTTCTTTTTCCAGAAATTATATTTTAGAAAAATATTTTAAAAAGAATGTTTAGAAAAAATTTAGAAAAGGATTTAAAAAAAACATTTAATTCTTTTATGGATCTATTTTTTTTAGATCTATGTTTCTTCATTTTTTTTTCTCTTTTGGTCGGTGACAATCTCCGATTCGTAGATTGTTGATTTCCGATAAGTTTAATCTTCATTATTTCAAATCTATGGATGAATGATCATTTGGATCATTCTCCATACTTTGAGATCGTGATAGGTTACTTTTCGATAAATTCAACGAAAATCTCGATTAAGATTAGACCATTCTCTTTCTTTTAGTGTGGCATGTTTTCGGAGAACGATCCATAATATCGTTTCTCTAACATGTATTAACACGAATATTTTCCACTTTAATTAGTGGTGGCCGGCCTCATTTGTAGGGTAATTACTTCGTAAATTACTCGGCGATTGCTTAACATAGACCTAAAGTTGTCCCGATTCGAATTAAGATCCATTTGGATCCGTTTGCCTCGATTTTTATTATTCCTTGTTGTGGTTGTGCTTGATTAAGTTCATCATACCACTTATATTGTAAATATTATAATAATATGAATATAATCCGTTTAAATTTAATCTCTCGCACCTTATCCTTTTATTTTAATCTCTTGCTCCTTTATCTTCTTTATTATGCCTTATCATATTATATCATATATCATTTGTTTATGTTTATATTGTTGCTTGTTTTTTTTATTTTGTCCATTTGGATATCAAAACACTAATAAAAGATTGAACACTTAAAAGACTTGTGACTTCTAATTTTGGACTAATGGTTACTATCCCGAGCTTTTTGGAGAATGGACTTAGACTTTAAGATCTTCCCCCTTGCTCAAGTTGGAATGGATTAGAAACCTCGGCCTCAAGTTATGTCATTAGCCTTTGAAGATGGAATTCCGAAATTTGAAGAATCGTGCATATTATGGTTTGGTAAACTCTTTTCTTAACTTTTAATTCAAGTATTAGGATTAGTACCTTCATCTCCTCCCCATTCTTAAATTTTCAAAACTTCTTCCTATTTCAAAAATCTTCTTGTTTTTAAACTTCAAACACTTTCATAATCAAACCTTGACTTAGGTCAAGCGATTTTTAATCTTTTCACTTTATTTTCTTAATCAATGTTAATTCATGTAAATATATCAAAACCATTTTGTTACATACTTTAAAAAAATACAAAACTCATTCAATTGTTTTTGTGCCTTGTGCATTTTTTCTTTTCACATGTTTAGATATGATTCATCTTTTCTAGCGGAATTATTCGCTAAAGGATGACGACTTATCTCTACATTTTAAAATCTAATTCAACTCATTTGTTCTTTTCAAATTTTGTACCACGAACTACGAGATTTTGATCTCGCATTGCACTTTGTGGGTACGTAGGCATAAGGCGTTAAAACCTTATCAAACACAAAATCATTAAAAAACATTCTTCTCCTCATCTCTTCAATCACTTTTAAGCAAACCAATTCCAGACCAAAAAGCGATAAATATTTCAAAGGGCTCCCGTGGAGTACCACAGACGAGTCGGGTGCCTAAAACCTTCCCGGTTCGTAACCAATCCCCTTACCCATTCTCTGTTTGTTTCTTTTAGCTTTTGCTTTTAGACTCCTAGGTTTTTATTCGTTCTTTTACCTTTTTGCATTCGGAAATAAACAAAAGCGCGGTGGCGACTCTGTGTACATCGAGTTAAGTTAATCAATAGCTTACACTCACGATTTTACCGCTACACCTTATTGGGATTGCACTGATGTCAAGCACTAAATTGCAATTAAATTATTCATACACAAATGGTAGTGTTAATGTAAAGTTCATGTAGGTTTTGAAAAAGTCAATTTATTTGAATGATGTGAGAGTGCGACGAATGGACCGTTAGTCCAAACGAGGTGTTGATTTAGAAAGTGTGTGAAGTATGCAACAAGAATAATGTGCAATCGAGTTTTGAAGATTAGCGAATACATGGGAGTCAATTTACGCAACCTTATTGGTAGCATGCTTTCCGAATAAACCCTGTCTCAATTAGGACTTTGGAGGGTTGTAATGTGGTCTGGTTAATGGTTTGAGAAATAAAGGATATAAGGCTCAAAGTTTGATTTGTACCCATCCCTTCTTCGTAATGTTCTTCAGTCCTATGTTCAGTTAACTCTGCATATGCATCTGCTTTGACTTTGCAAGAGTGAAGATAAAGCTTTAAAGTTTGCTGGAAAATGGCAGTCATCTTATTTTGCTGGTGACCCTTTGATTCTTGATTTTGTGGTCACTGATATTGTTTTTGCTGAGGATTTGAACTCCTCTTTTGATTTGTTCTTCCTTTTTTGTTGACTAAGTCTCCCTTTGGGTGCTCAACTTAGTGGTTTTCTTTTCTATATTTTTTTGCTTGAATGTTGTGACTGCCAAGTCATTTGTTGATGGTCCTTTGACGGGATGTCCCATCTTGCAATTTGAAGGTGTAGTCAGGTTAACTGAACAACTACCCTGCCCCGGGTTAGATGTAAGGGTTTGTATCCGAAAGAAACTCCTACTTCTAGGCTCGAAGTGGTTGACTAGGGATTAACTCCTTATATCTCCAGTGTTTGGGGATTTGAAAGAATGCCTGTACATCATTGACGAAGTTTTATCCGAAAGCATACCGTAACAGTCGTGGGTATTTCGTTTTCATCATCCTCCCTCAAATATTTGCTAAAGTGAAGTGAGGAAATATTTTTATTGATTTTTGCGATAAATGATAAATAATGAGCGAATGCGAATAAATTGATTCAAAACATGCATAAACATAACATTAACATAACCAAGTACAGATAATAATGTTCAGAGCAAATAGTACTTAGACAAACATTACAAAATAACAAAAATGCGGAAATCATAAATGGCATTGGCTGCCTTGATTTGAGGAATGAACTTTTCTTGATTGAATGCTTCAAACTAGAAGACTACTCAGCTTGGTCTTCAACAACCCCTTCAAATGTCTTTACTTGTTGGCACCATGTGGCGGCATTAGATCGTTCTGGACATTTGCATTTCTCGGAGTGAGAGTGAGGTCCTTAGAGTTGATCATATCCTGAATCATGTGTTTGAAGGCATGACAGTTCTCGATGGTGTGACCTAGAGCGCCTTTGTGATACTCATAGCGGGCATTGGCATCAAAGTTCCGGGCATTACCAGTCTGAGGTGGCATATCTTTCAAAGTAAGAGACCCTTTTGCCATCATCTGATTAAATATTTCGGTGTATGACATAGGCAGGGGATCAATGTGCCTATCATATCCTCTTTGTTGATATGGTGGACGCTGTTGAGGAGCGCGTTGTTGCTGTTGACCAGGCCATTGTGGATAAGCCGGTTGCTGGTATGGATTGGGCGCATACTGCGCAGCTGCAACCATAGGACGTGGACGTGGTTGATGAGCCATCTGAGGAGGAAATAGAGCTTGCAAGGCCTGCTGATAAGGCATCGGAGGAATTGGCTGATATGGCATAGGAGCATATTGCGCAGCAGCAACATAGGGATACTGGTAGTAGGGAACTGGCGCAGGTACACTCTGTTGAAAACTCCCACTTGCAGCAGAAATGGCATTTGTTTCGCCCTTCTTGTACCCGTTGAAAGGCTTCTTGGTTCCAGATTGGCTGCTAGAACCTCCTTGAATCTTTCCACTTTTCAAACCTTCCTCAATTCTTTCTCCTACCATCACCATGTCTGAAAATCCAGAAGATACGCTGCTGATCAGCTTCTCGTAGTATTGCCCCTGTAAGGTACCCATGAAGATATCGATCAGTTCACGGTCAACCAATGGAGGATGCACTCTGGCAGCTAACTCCCTCCAGCGTTGGGCGTACTCCTTAAAGGATTCGCTTTCCTTTTGAGACATACTCTGAAGTTGAGTACGGTTAGGAGCAAGATCAGTGTTGTACTTGTATTGCTTTTTGAATGCATCTGATAGATCAAGCCAAGTACGAACATTGTTGCGTTCAATCTGCATGTACCATTCTAGAGACGCTCCAGACAGGCTGTCTTGGAAGCAATGGATCATAAGCTTATCATCTTTGGCATGAGCGGCCATTTTTCTGCAGTACATCCTCAAATGAAGCTCAGGACAGCTGAGGCCTTTGTATTTCTCGAATTCTGGAAGTTTGAACTTAGCAGGGATCACAACATCTGGAACAAAGCACATGTTTGAGGCACTCAGAGAAGTTGAGTTGTGTCCTTCCATGATTCCGAGTTTTTCAGCTAACTCGCGACACATCTTCATAGCTTCGGACTCTTGAAAAGCATGAGGATTGGTGATTGGAACGACAATATGCATCTCATACTCAACTTGATGATTCTCTTCGGTTTGAGGAAACTGGACTTGAGTTGGAATAAGTTGAGCTTGAGGAATAGCACCAACAGTAACACCAGAAGCAGGTATTGGTTGGGAAGTGACCTCTTCAACAACAGGAGTGAAGCCTGGAGGCAAACCGTAGACCAAAGGATTTGGAACTGGAACTGAAGGCATTGCATGCGAGGTAGATCCTTGCACTTGAGCATTGTTCATTGCGGCAGCAGCTTCGCGACGTTCTTCCATTCTTGCCAAAGCTTGCAAAGTCTCATAAATCTGGTCAATCTTGCTCTTGACCGAGTCAATCTCCTCCTTCATGGCAGCTTGTTCTTCTTGAATCACGTCCATCGGTCTTCTAGTGTTGGCTCTAGTTAGATACGGGCGTCTGGCACGATACGGGCGTCGGGAAACCAGCTTGATTTACTGAAGATGGAGGAACATGAAAATAAGTTTTTTGGATTTTGGAATGAAATGCAAGAATTGATGCAAATGAAATGATATGCAATGTCAGAATCCAGGATCACAAGATTAGGGTCTTGATGAGTCCAAGGTACAGATGGAGGATACTCTAATCAAGAACTCACGGGGTAGACTCTAAGGTTTTAGGGATCCCAAAGTTATCAATTCATATGGTTGTTCATCACACACGCCATAAGCATGACGATTGATTGACCCGCCATATGAATCTATTTTGGGTGAGATCTTCGTATCGACAACCCACGAGAGCAAATTTTCTCGGGAGTCCATACTACGTGATCATCGACACGAGGTTTAAAACAAAGTCCTGGAGTTATGGAACTTTCTCAACTGTTTGATGCACGTGTCAATTTCATACATTCTTGACAGTCAATCAACTCCATTGAGTAAGTCTATTCCAAGTGAGGTTTTCGTATCGAGCCACGCGAGGGCGAACCCTGGTGCCCCATACTACGCAACCATCAATCGATGTTTTAACCAAAAGGTTTTAAAGGTCCTCAGAGTTGATGACCCTAATGAAAGCAACTGAGCACACACGTCAAGGACTTGGCGGTTGTCAGTATTCTCATTAGAATCTACTCCAAGTGAGGTTTTCGTATCGACAACCCACGAGAGTGGTTCTCTCGGGAGCCCATACTACACAACCTCGCTAACTTATGTTTGTACTCGAAAGCCCGGGTATAGAGCCTTTCCCTCAAATTCTTTTGCAAAGTATCGATCCAAATTATAGTACCAAGGAGCCACAAGATATATAAGATGGAATGCGATAAAGAAAGCGACGAAAATAAACAAGCAAGGCATAAAAGCAAACATCCAAACAAGCAAGGGAACCTAGACTAGGCTTGACTCGCATAGGAGTGAACCAGTCCCCAGCAGAGTCGCCAGCTGTCGTACCCCGAAAAATACGACCTCACACGATCCGAAAGGACGGGAGCCGCGCGCCGGACAGACTGAAGAGTCGCCACCTAATTCTATTTATTCCCGAAGAGGGAAAGGGAAGATATAGATACAACCCGGGAAGAGAAGGATGAGGACAAAGGTCAACGGAACCATTGTCTGGGTTCGGGAGTCGGTTATGCAGGGGGAAGGTATTAGCACCCCCTACATCCATCGTACTCGATGGGAACCATCTAAGTTATCACGCGCGAAAGGATGTCTATGCTTAAACGAATTACTTGCTAGAGGGAAATGAGTTTTGATTATAAGTTAGATTTATCCTAGGTGCTCGACAAGGATGGAGGTCCTCGTGCCTACGTACTCCCGTGTGCAATGGGAAAGTCAGGGCCTCGTAGTTCAGCCTACTAAGGGTAATGGTTGTTGATTTTATTACCTTTCTTCGATGAAAGGGTTTAGGAGTTGAAATGTACTAAACATTATGGATAGTTTATCTCGTCCAACAAGACGAGCGTCCTGCGTCGAAATAATCGGAGCGAGTAACGAGAGCTCGTTATCCTCCTTTCTACCGCTTAAGGCTCGTGGCGTACAATTCTTCTCGTATTATTAGAATGTTTTATTTCCTAAGACCGCTTGACGTTGGATCAAGGGTTTGGATCTAAAAATAATCGTTTTAGTTTTGGAGGTTAAAGGGTAAATGCAAATGGAGGTTTATCTTTGTAGTTTGTTAGCGAGGCACAAAGCGCTCGGCTCGCAAGGTAAGGTGGATCCTAATAAACGAAACAATAATAAGAAAATAAAGCGCGAGTGTGTGAGAGTGCAACCACTTGGCGTTGGACCAAGGGTTCACGAATGAAATGAAATACGAAAGATAAAATGCGTACAAAGTAATGGGAGAGGGATACAAAATAAAATACAGGGGATTGCGAGAAATAAATGGCCTCGTTGTAATTCGCCCAAGAGAAAGCGTGTGTGCAGTGTTTTTGAACTATTCGAAGGCGTTCAGCCTTTTTAATCGGAAACAACTATTCGAAGGCGTTGGACCTTTTTGGGACGCTTCGAAATTTGGTTCATTTACTTCCTTAGAATCGATTCAAGGTTAGAATCATTCTATGAGGAGTTGAACATTATTTGAAATGCGAAAATAAATAAATAAATTGAATTGCAAATATTAAAATAGAATAACAAATATAAATAATGAATAAATTGAGAATAAAGAATAAAATGAATTAAATTACAAGTTTTTGCTCAAAATAAAATAATAGGATAAAATAAAAAAAGAGGGCCTCATATTGACCGAGTATCACCGATTTAATGAAATCGGGCGAACATCGACCTTTTATTATGTCATTGGCCCTAAAAAATAGAAAATTAAATACAAATGAAAAAAATAAAAAATATAAAAAAATATAAAATTAAGTTGAAAACAATATAAAAGATTTTAATAACCAAGGAACATAAAATAAAGTATTTAATTAAGAAAACAGGGGGTGCCGATGATCATGGGTTGTAAATAGTGAAAATATGCGGGCTGGGCCCAGCATGAGCTCTAGTCAGCATAAAACAAGGAGGGATCCATAACAGAATTTTTATTTAATAAAAAACGTTATGGTCTGATGATGGTTTCTGAGAATGGATATAGACCCAAATCAAAGCAGTCACTAAATTTGAACAGTTAATAAAACAATAATAATAATTAAAAAAATAAAAGTTATAGAGAGAAAAAAAAGAGTCATATTAATAAAGCGATAAACACAGAGAAGAGTGCATCAAAGGGTTATCACGCAGAACCACCTTCTTCATGAATGCAGCGGCGCAATCTCCCTCACTCAACTCGAACTCGCCGTTTCTCTCTCTTTCAACACGAAACATCACCAACACTGCCTACCTCTTAATTTCAATCTGAATTGCTTCTCCGATTCGTCCTCTCTCACAATCGATTCGCTCCATCTCGCGGTTATGTAAGGATTCGCGGCGGCGATTTTTTTTTATCTGAAAAAATGGTTGCTTCGGCCTCGAATTCCTCACAGTTCGGTTTTGATGGTGGTTCCCCTCTCGGCTTTCCTCGCGATTTCTTATTATTATCTCGTTCGCGGTATGTTTGATGATGAAGGTGATGATGACACAGAGTGGTGGCAGTGAGGGTTTTGAAGATGGCAGTTTTGGAGTGATTCTGTGTTTTCACGGTTTCGGCTTGTGGAAGGTGTGTTCCACGAATTCGATTTCGAGGTTTGGTGAGTTTTTTGCGGCTCGGGTTTTGGCAAAAGGGGTTTTGGATGATGATGGCTTAGCAACAAAAGTCTCGCGGTAAAGGTTTGTGAGTAGTGTTGTTTTTTTTTTTTACAGATTTTGTTTTGGGTTTGTGAAGAGTGTAATGATTTGTGTTGGTGGGTATTCGAAAGTAAGTTTGCTTGTTGGTTTTTCAGAGGTTCTTTTTTGAAGATGAAGGTATTATGGGGATTGGTTGAAGGGAGTTTTATAGAGGTTGAAGGTGAGATTTGAGTGTTTGTTATTTGGTTGTTAATGGAAGGAAAAGGTGGTTTGAGTGGTTTCTGCGGAAACTTTTCTGATTTTCAAGCTCCTTCCTTTTCTGGAGTTTTCGATTTATTTATGGACAGATTTGAGGATGAATTGGGATAAGAATGGAAGGCCATGTGTGTTGCTATAGTGTACGAATAATCGTTGCTGAGAAATGCTTGTGGGGTAGCGCAGTGAATGATTTATTGGTGGTGTGTATGATCGTATCTTTGGTTTTGTCTGTAGCGGGAAGGCATCACAAGGTGTGTTGTGCGAGAAATAAAGGTGGGCCAGGCTGTAGAAAGTGGTGTGGGATTGTGATGCAAAAATGTGGCTGATAATAAATTTGAGTATTATAATGGACTGATAGTAATAACAAGATAGAAATAGCAAAAATAATAATAAATAAATAAAAAGTAAAAACAATAATAATAAAACTAGGAAATAGAAGAAAATGACAATGATAATGATAATAATAATGACTTTTTTTTTGTAATTTTAAGTAAAAGATGCGAGATAATAATGATAACGAAAATAAAATAAAATGATAATGACAATAAAAATAATAAAAAAGAAAATTTGATTTTAAAAGAGGATCTTAAGAAAAATGACTAACAGATTTTTGTAGTTTTTTTTTTGCGTAGAACAACGATAAATGGTCTGATTAAAAAAAATGGACTTAGAAAAAATGATTTTTGTATAAATAATAATAATAGATTATTTTGTAATTTTTGATAATGACTAAACAATAAAAATAAAATAAATAAAATACTTATGATAATATAAAAATAAAAGACGATTTGAAAGTTTTAAAGAGAAATAACTGCATTGTTTTTTTTTAGCATCAGATAGAAAAAAAAATGGTACATATTTTCGATTTTTTGAAATATTGGTTAGACAGTAAAATAAAATAGTGCGGGTAGGACAAATTTGGGGTATGACACATATGTAGAAGAAGCATCCGGAGGCGCGTCTCCTTAATGTTTACGAAGATGCATCTTTGTAGTTTTTTCATATTAAGTTAGACTTCTATTAACTTAGGATGCGTTCGGAGATGCATCTCTGGATTCTGGGGACATTTAGTAATACATAAGGAGCATTAAGAAATCCCCTAAATTAATGTGTTGTGAGTCAACTTCGTGAAATATAAAATCGAGATACTATAATTATGATTTTGAAAAAATAGGAAATGAAAACTATGCTTGGACAAGGGAATTACTTCTTCCACTTTAAATTGTGGAGAAACACCTTTAGGATAAATAAAATTAAAATATCCTTAAGAATATGAAGATGCATTTCTGGACGCATTCGATGCACATCAAATACATGTATAAATGAGTCATTCCTTTTTTAATGGTCTGGAGACGCACTTTCGTATAAATCGTGTGCGCACCTCATGTATTCTTAATTGAGACACATTCGTTTTGCCTTAAATTGATTCGAAGATACACTTTTGTATTAAAAATATATGAAACACATGCATTCTGAACTGAAACACACTCATTTTGCCTTAAATTGATCCAAATACGCATTTTTGTATCAGCTAACGGATATGCACTTCTGTATTCACCTATGATATTAAATTTTGACATTTTGTTTTTATGAAATACATCAATGTAATAGACTATGTATTAAAACTATACTATCATAATATATATTTTTAAAATCAGGCACTTAATGCACAAAATGAAAATGGCATATATGAATAAATAAATCCATAATACAGTTACACTAGCAAAGTAACAAACAATAAAAATATCCATAATGCCTTATATAAATTGTTAGTTCTCTTGTTGTGGGTGTTGACGTTAATTTTGGTAAAACTAACCAGACACAACATGTTGGACAAGATGTTCTAACATGCTGAAGAACAAGTTCTATAGCAGGTTTAGCAAGTTGTCAGAAAAGAAGTTCTAACATGGATGCTCAAACATCAGTACATATGTGGTTATAATACTTGGCAGATGCTGAGCCAAATGCTAAAACATCTTCAAGTGTCATGACAATATTGTTGTTTTGTGATGTCAGAGCAGGTGTCTTAACATATGTTTGTCAGTTCTGGGAAACTTTGCAGAAAGTTGTGATTTGATTATGGAGTATTTTTAACAGATGTTTGCTTCTGTGATTAGTCTGATTAGTGGCGAAAATCAAGGAGGAAATTTATGATTAACAGAAGTTGTTCTATTTCATATATTTGAAGATATTTTCATATCTTTTAGGTTGTTATTTTTGGAAAGATCTGATGTTTCTATTCCCGTAAAATTTGTTCAAAAGAGATTGGAAGGTCAATAAGTTTTTAATGAAAATCAATTCTGACTGCTTTTATTACTCATATTCATGAAGATCATTCTCTACTTAAAGTGGTGCAGCCCTAATTGGAGGTACATAGATTAGAGATTGAAAAGCTGCACATTCTAAGCTAGGGTTAGGCTTTTGTCTTGTGATATTTGTGAGTCATTCTAACATCACCTAGATGTTTGAATTGGACTAATTTTATTGAGTTGTATTTTGTCCACTCTAAGCTTTTAAACATGAGTGTTTGTTATTGATTGAAGCTTTTAAGCAAGATCAAGTTATTTATCTTGGAAGAGTGTTCTTTTATTTTCTTTGTAAGGTTTTGGTTGATTATCACAGTGTGTGATTGAGGGGGGGTGAGAGGGGTTCTCTTATCTAAGGGTTCTTAGATAGAAATTGCATTGGGTAGTGATTAAGTGAGAAGTGTACATTGGGATTGTTTAACTTCAAATTGATACTATTAATAGTGGATTTTCTTCCTGGCTTAGTATCCCCCAGAGTAGGTGAGTTTGCATCAAACTGGGTTAACAATTCCTTGTTTTCATTTATTTTCTGCAACTATATTTGTGTTCATGTCATTGTATTAAGTGAAAATATCAGTTGTTCCGACATCTCATAGGACATTTGTAATCTGCTATACCAGAATTTCAATTGGTATCAGAGCAGGCATCCTGCTCTGTTTCTGGGTGAGATTTAGGGATGATACTTTCTGGTACAATGGACATGGAACTAGGGTTTGTCAACAGATCGCCTATTTTGAATGGCACTAATTATGATACCTGGAAAGCGTGTATGGTGACTTTTCTAAAAACTATTGATAGCAAAAGCTGGAAAACAATTATCAAAGGTTGGAAACACCCTGTTATGGAGGACAAAGATGGAAAAGATACAACAAAATTGAAGCCAAAAGAGGACTTGTATAAGGAAGAAGATGATCTTGCTCTTGGAAACTCTAGGGCCTTGAATGTCTTATTCAATGGAGTGAATAGGAACACCTTCAGATTGATAAATAATTGTACTGTTGCTAAAGATGCATGGGAGATTTTGAAGAATGCTCATAAAGGAACCTCTAGGGTGAAGATGTCAAAACTTCAACTTCGTACCACCAAGTTTGAGAACTTGAAGATGAAGGAGGATAAGAGCATTCACGATTTTCACATGAATATTCTTGATATTTCTAATACATCTAGTGCCTTGGGAGAGAAGATGTCAGAGGAGAAGTTGGTTAGAAAGATTCTCAGTTCATTGCCTAAGAAGTATGACATGAAGGTCAGAACTATTGAAGAAGCTCAAGACATCAGTAACATGAAGGTGGAGGAGTTTGTTAGGTCACTTTAAACTTTTGAATTGGCTATCAATGAAAGATCTGAAAAGAAGAACATGAGCTTAGATTTTATCTCCATTACTAATAATGAAGAGGTTCAATGTGACATGGAAACCGATGAAGGAATTTATAATGAAATTGTGCTTCTTGGGAGGCAAGTCAATAAGGTGCTAAAGTGTATGGATAGGAAGTCAAGAACAGATGCTGCAAACATTTCATTCAACATCAGGAAGAATTGTGATTTTCAGAGAGAAGCAATAGTAGAGGAGAAAGACAATAAATAAAAAGCTCTCACTTGCAGATATAATTCTGATGAAGGATTTGATGATGGAGAACTTACTTTTGATGAACTAGTTGCTTCCTACAGAGAAATATGCCTCAGAAGTGCAAAAGTTTGTCAACAATGGGAGTAACAAAAGAAACTTATAATCCAACTGAAGGCAGAAAAGGAAGAGCGCATGGAAACTATCTCAAGGCTGGAAAATGAAGTGATTTTGCTGAAATCTAAGCTTGATAGAATGTCCAAGTCTGTCAAAATGTTGAATAGTGGCTCTGACACATTAAACGAAATTCTTCAGGTTGGAAAAGTGGCAGGAGATATGAGTGGAATAAGATTTAATAACGGAAAGGAACCTCTTTCAAAATTCATTCATCCCAAACCTAAACCAAAGATGTTGAATTAAATGTATCAACATCATGACAACAGTAAATTCAATCAAGTTGGAGATGTTACAGGTCTTGGTTATGATAATCAAGTTGTGATGTAAAAAGTAATAGTGTCTGCTATGAATTTTTTTCAACCTAAAAGAAAACATGAACAAAAGATGTCAGGTCAAAAGCCCTAACATAAAAAAAGATATAATTGTGGAAGCAAGACCCAACAGTGGAAATATCATTATTGTTGAAGATTTGGTCACATAAAACCCTACTGTTACAAATTGTATGGTTATCCAAAGCAGTCAACACAACCTAGGAATAATCATGGTATGATTAAAACTAGAAAGGTGTGAAGACCTAATGTTGTTGAAAGTGAGAATGATTTGTCTGAAGACAAAGAGGAAAGTGTTGATGAAAAGAACCACCAATCCACATAGATGGTTAATGTTGATGATCTGAATACTGATGTTATGGTTTCTATTACTAAGAAAAGTAAGGAAGCATTCTCATGTGAGTTAGAGTATGATGTTGCACATAATGTCCAGGATTTCATGACTCTAGTAAAGAAGCAAGATGCAACTGGGAAATAAATTTCTACTTCTTTTAGTGTCTTTTCTGCTCTTGGTGATTGGATGTGTTATGTTGCAAATTTACTTACTTTTGGTTGATTACCCTTAATGCATAGTTGCTTGGTTTGTTATATTATGGCTAAAAAGGGGGAGAAGTAAGTAGTATTAGTGTTCTTTGGTCGTTTCCTTGAGGGGAGAGATTCTGCTATTAAGGGGGAGATATTTATCTTTAACTATTTGATGTAGAAGAAGATCTTTGTGAAAAGGTTGTCATGTATTTTGCTGCTGACCCGATTTTAGCCTCTGATATGGAAGAAGGGTTATTTGGTTAGTTTTAGCCAAAATATGCCAAATGGGGAGATTGTTAGTTCTGCTGTTGTGGGTGTTGACATTATTTTTGGTAAAACTAACCTGACAACAACATGTTGGACAAGATGTTCTAACAAGTTGAAGAACAAGTTCTATAGCATGTTTAGAAAGCTGTCAAAAAAGAAGTCCTGATATGGCTACTCAGACATCAGTACATATGTGGTTATAATACTTGGCAGATTATGAGCCAAATGTTGAAACATCTTCAACTGTCATGATAGTATTGTTGTTTTGTGATGTCATAGCAGATGTCTTAACATCTGTCTGACAGTTATGGGCAACTTTGCAGAAAGTTATCATTTGATTCTTGAGGATTTTTAGTAGGTGTTTGTTTATATGATTAGTCTGATTGGTGGCGAAAATCAAGCAGGAATTTTATGATTAACAGAAGTTGTTTTGTTTCATATATTTTAAGATATTTTCATATATTTTAGGTTGTTATTTTTGGAAAGATTTGATGTTTCTATTCCTGTACAATTTTTTCAAAAGAGATTTGAAGATCAATCAGTTTTAATTAAGGATTAATTTTGAATGCTTTTATTACTCATATTCATGAAGATCGTTCTCTACTTAAAGTGGTTCAACCCTAATTGGAGGTACAAAGATTAGAGATTGAAAAGTTGGGAATTTTGAGCTAGGATTAGGATTTTGTCTTGTGTTATTTGTGTGCCATTCTAACATCACCTAGATGTTTGAATTGGACTGATTTTATTGAGTTGTATTTTGTCCACTCTAAGCTTTTAAGCATGAGTGTTTGTTCTTGATTGAAGTTTTTAAGCAAGATCAAGTTGTTTATCTTGGAAGAGTGTTATTCTATTTTCTTTGTAAGGTTTTGGTTGATTATCACAGTGTGTGATTGAGAGAGAGTGAGAGGGGTTTGTCTTATTTAAGGGTTCTTAGATAGAAATTGCATTGGGTAGTGATTAAGTAAGAAGTGTAAATTGGGATTGTTTAACTTCAAATTGATACTACTAATAGTGGATATCCTTCCTGGCTTGGTAGCCCCCAAAGGAGGGGAGTTTTCACTGAACTGGGTTAATAATTCCTTGTGTTCATTTATTTTCTGCAACTATATTTGTGTTCATGTCATTGTGTTAAGTGCAAAGATCAGTTGTTCTGATATCTCATAGGATATCTGTAACATGTTATACCAGAATTTCATAAATACTGCATAACACAGATACTACAATATTGTGTATGTCGGACCCCTTTGTTCCTTCGTTGCCTCTTGTAATGCAGTGTCACGTGCCTCAGTAAGAATGGCACAATGTCCCTCCCAAAGAGTCTTTTAGAAAGACTCCATTTTTTATACATGTTTGCACATGATCCATGATACATCGACATCTAGGCAACACATAAACATCATGATTTGCCCTAGTCTGCTCCTCCTCTAGTATCTCTTGATGATCTGGCCTAGGATGTAACACTTTGAAATACCATTGGACATAGTCGTATGGATAGATCCAAATTTTAAGAGGTAAGGTACCTCCTATGTCATTCAATATGAGTTGATAATATGGGGAGCAAAATCAAATGAGTCCTTAGGAACAAACTGCATATACTTGAATTATTGCATGATGCACCCAGGTAGGTGTGGATATATCAAACGTGACCTATAAGTTAACAATCTAAAGTAGAAGGTTATATCGTCCAAGGGACGCATTTGACGATGATCTAAGTATGTTTGGTAGTGTATATCATATACTACCATGCGGTCAATATGCACTCTAATGAGCTTTGTTGCTTGGTTCTTTTTTAGTAGGACAAATGCACAAACACATGGTATATCCTCAGTGTAGGTATCAACATATGACCAACCGAATATGTGTGGGAAGTGTTGCAGGATCCATGTCTGAAAAATGATACAAATGAATTACTAGAAATGATGTAGCACGAGTGTCGCTTCCGGGATTTTCATCCTAATACAAACGCGAAAGTGGCGCGGAAAGGTTAGAGTCGCCAGCCAGACATTTTTATCCCGAATGAATGGGAAAGGTAATGTTGCACAAACCTGAGGAAGAAGGAAAGGACAAGGCCTTGCGAACCAAAGATCTGAGTTCGGGAGTCGGTTACGAACTGGGAAGGTATTAGCACCCCAGATCGTCCGTCGTACCCGACGGGATCCACGCTTGCTTGTTTGTTTCAAAGGGTGAGAAAAATATAAATGCTGCTGAACAAATGAACTGCTATCTGGAATGGAAATGAGGAATGAAATTGGAATTGACAAATGGAAATAAAAGGGGAAAATGTAGGGAAAATAAAGAATGTGCTCGAACGGGCCCTACCCCGCTGCCTACGTACCTCATCGGGATAATGAGGATCAGAGTCGACGTAGTTCGCCTAACCTAGGCGGGAACTATTTATTTGTGTGTTTTTTTACAGCTGGAACTGCGTATGTCTATGCTCAGGTGTTGCAGGCTCGTCTGGTACGAGTGCGTTAACCGTCTTGCATGCGAGACAAGTAGTCGCGAGTTCGCGTTGTGAATGAATGAGATGAGAAGAGAAGTTCCCGCAGGATAGTCGCTTATTATTTGTTTTTATCTTTTAAAAGAAGTGTTTTGAATTTTGCTTGTGAACGGTCTTGTACTAAGACTTATCCATCGCGGGAAGTATTTACACCTCGCCCCGAAACGGGACGCGTATAAACACTCCGCAACAAAGTCTCGTGTCGTACAAGATTGTTCGGTTTTTATTAAGTGTTTTATTGCTTTTCTTTTGAAGGGAGAAAGAATGACTCAAGTTGATAAAAGGAAAAATCTAAGGGACTAAGACTCAATCCTATTTTTGTTATGTATTTACAAAGTGGTCCTAATGGTTAGTGAGGTTTCTAAGCCTAATGGAAACTTAAAACTACTAGAAGTCAACTTACTTCTTAATGAAGTTAAGTTGATTCTAAGAACAAATGGGGGAAGCCTATTAAAGTTGTGAAAATTAAAAAGATGAAATTAAACACAAGGAATAAAATTCTACAAATGCACTAGATGACATGACTTAAAAAAAATAGTCTATTTATTTATTCTATATTCTAGTGAAAAATGAAATTTAAGCCTAAGTACTAAATCTAAGCTAACCCTAATACTCATTCTAAAAATTTAATTGAACCAACCTAAGTCTAAATTAAATTCTATGACTAAACTTAAACTACATTATTATTTTTTATTGAACATTATTTACATGGCTTAAAATAATAGGGAGTGTGCATAATTAGGCCTAAAATCAATATTCTTAAAAAATACTAAAACCTCTAGAAAAATTGTGAAACTTAAACTATAAGGTCCTAACACTATCTAAAATGTTGTACTAAGAGGGATTCTAAAAATACTTATTTTTCCTATGCCTAACAATTATTTAATTCCAGCTAAGAATTAATTACTATTTCCTAAGGATTATATCACTAAAACATAAGATAAAAGCTCCTAAAAATTCCATAAAAAATATCCTAAGAACTATTATGAGTCTTTTAATTACAGAAAAAAGAATGACTCAAAAAAGTTGCTGGAAGTTACTTAAATAAAATGAACAAAATCCAGCATAATTAAAAGAAATACAAATGAGGCTAATTAAAAGAATAATTCAGAATTTATTCAAAAATAATCAAATTTCAGAAAATAAAAATATCCCAACTTTCTAAAATGACTTATTAAGCTTCTTAATTTTTTGGGGAATTTTCTAATGATTTTTATTATTTTTTATTGGATTAATTTTAAACTATGATTAAAACAAAATAAAAATCTAAGGAAATTATGCAGGGGATATTTAGTTACTTTTCTGGTTATTATTTTCCATGGGCCTAACAGAAGGAGTGTGAAGAGCAATGGAGGTGCTGGAAGTAATTCTTTATGGTTGTTTTTCTAATGGGCCTGGAAGCAGGGGTGTTGATAACAATATTTATTAATTAACCATATTTTTTAAACATATTTTAGGAATTAAACATATTTTTTTAATTAACTTAAAAATGAAATGGACTAATCTTAAGATAATATTTTTCCTAAAACCTTAGCTTAAGATTATTTTTTATTGAATTATTTCTAATAATCTTGTGAATTAAACCTTAATCTAATAATAATATTTTTTTTATAAATTTTTAATCTTAGAAAATGAATTAAATTCTAAACTTATGATTATAAACTAAATAATACTCTTATGATAAATGCTTCTAAATAATAGTCTTATGATAAATGCTTCTAAATAATAATCTTATGATAAATGCTTCTAAATAATAATCTTATGATAAATGCTTCTAAATAATAATCTTAATTTAAGTTCTAATAGTCTTGATTTAAGCAAAAATGAAGTAAACTAATCCTATTATAATATTTTTTCCAAAATCTTAATTAAAGAAAAAGAATTAAACTAAACTTAATATTTTCTAACAATCTTAATTACTAATATATTTTCTAAAAAAACTTAATTAAAGAAAATGAGAGAAAATACTTACTAATATATTTTCTAAAAAAACTTAATTAAAGAAAATGAGAGAAAATACTTACTAATATATTTTCTAGAAAAAAACTTAATTAAACTACAGTCTTATTAAAAATGAATTAAACATTTAATCTAAAATATGAATTAAACTCTTAATCTTAGAAAATGAATTTAATTCTAAACTTATAATTATATCAATTAAGCTAATATTAAGAAAAATAATTAACCTAACTTGTGATTAAAATTTCCTAAAATCTTAATTTATATTTATATTAAACTAAACTTATGATTTTATCCACTTAATATTTTAACTAAACTTATCAAAATATTTTTCCTAAAAAAAAATCTTAATTTAAGCTAATGAATTAACCAATCTCCTTATAATGTTTTTTCTAAAAATCTTAATTAAAGAAAAATGAATTAAACTAAAGTTTATTTTCTAAAAACCTTAAATTAAAAAAATGAGTAAAAATCTAATAATCTTGATTTAGGCAAAATGAAATAAACAAATCCTATTATAATATTTTCTAACAATATTAATTAAATTATAATCTTATTACAACATTTAATTAAAACTGAATTAAACTATAATAATTACAAAATTAATTAAAATATGAATTGAATTAAAACCTAAATACACTACAACCCTAATTCCCCTTCTCATCTTCTACCTAGCGCCGCAGAACACCCCCCTTCTTCTTCTCCGATTCCTCTCTCACCCTCATCACCGCCGTCCCTCACCATGTTTCTTCCTTTTTCCGTCTTCAACAAAGCCTAAAAAAAACCAAGCTAAGACCTATCTCCTTCTTATCTTCACCATCAACCACACTAACGCCTTCCACCCTTGCTCCTCTCCGAAACCCTAAATGGTCATCACCACCTCAACTCCTCCTATGTTCGAATTCACGAGCCGCTAATCCCAATGGATCTTGCCCCTTATTGCGATTCAAAACCAGGACGAGAACAGTAGAAGAACGAAGCTAATATCTCAAGAATGCTTGAACGCAAAACAAAGCAACTCGTACCTTGGTTAATCGAACACGACGATGCACAAAGCTCTGTTGACCAGCGAGATTATACTTCTTCAGGTGAGTCCGTTTCTCATACTTCCTGTGTTTCTGCTTCTTTCCTGAACCTTTGCGAGTTCTTGTTAAGCCGTTGTTATTTCTTCTGCTTTCAAAATCTTGCGTTGAGTCTGCGTGTTCTTGAAGTGTGGTTATGAATCGTTCTGAATGGTTCTGATTATTATTGAATTTCTTGCAGGTTGTTGTGTTTGAACCTGTTACTCGCACTTATGGACTTATGGAGCATTGGATTGCTGCAGTGTGGGCTTGATGGTTTCACCTGTTAGAACACCATCGCCATTTGCAAATGATGCAGCCAATTGGAATTGGGGTTGAGGGAATGGTGAAGAGAAAATCCAGATTGGGAAGATTGGGGAAGAAGAAGTTCAGGATGGAGGAGTTATGTGAAGGGTTCAGGTTGAGAAAAATGGTAGCCAACTTGAAGACTGTGATGGAACCTCTGATTTATAGAGATGGCTGAAGCTTCTAGAAGAAAAGATGGTTAGAAGTTGTTATCTTTTTCAATTAGAATTCTGTTAGTTTTGTTACTTTGATTAGGATTCGATTATGAACTGTTATGAATCTGTTAGGAATTGGTTATGATTTGTTTAGTTAGTTTCTGATTTCTGTTTTTGCTGCTATGCATTTGCACTAACTTTCAGCTTGTGAATCAGTTACGATTCAGTTATGACTGTTATGAGTTCTTTTGGGGTTCTGTTATATTGGCTGAGTTTTTTTGGTAACTAGTGGCTTCAATTTGTGTTTTCTAATGTTACACTGATCTTTCAGCTTTGTTATTGATGCTATCCTGAACTTATTCTTTGAAATGTTATGCAGGTTGATGTGAATCGATGGAGATGTGATGATAGATTGAAGAGAATTCTTAGATGAAAGTTTTCTGCCTTTTCCTGTAATTTTGGTTATATTATTGTTGTAACTACCACTGACTTTCTATAATAAACTTCCTCTTTTGTTATTGAATCCTTTCCTTTCCTTGATTTTTTGCTGTGAACTTTTCTTATGTTGTATCTAATTTGGCCTGGTGTAAATTGTGATTTGGTCAAAGTTTCTTCTCCCCCTTTTTTATGAGATTATGAATTTCCGGCCGGCTATATATTGCGTTACGCTTTTCCTTGATTTTTGTCACTTTATTCTGTTACATAAATTCCGCCAAATGAATGCTTTTGGGGTACCGAAAAGAATCAAATCCATTAACAATTGTTATATTCTATAACAGACTTCCTTTAAATTCATTGAGATATTAAATATGGTTCATTAATTTGAAGGTGGTTTAAAAGAATATATGGAATAGAGATTAAAAATTGGTTGAACTTTTATTTGAAGAAGAGATTCACAACCTGAGAACCACAAGTATTTTGAATAGGATTTTTGCAATCAAATTGGCTTCTGAAAAGAAAACATGGTTGAACCTTAATAATATATATATATATATATTTGAATATTTTAAGCACTGATCAACTCAAGACACCCAAAGTGGATTTATAACTTGGTTAGAAATATTGCCAACAAAATCGAATGGGTACTAGGATCATGTGAGCTATGGCTAATGGGCTTTAAGTGGGCCAACAAGAATATGAAATTTAAAGTGCTTAATAATTGGTTGTAGAATTGATAAAATATGGAATTGAAAGGAAAGCGAGCGGACAACAAAACAAATTTTGGACAATAACATGGATTTAATGGATTTTGATGAATTTCGGCGTCGAAAATAGTAATGATATTTGAATTGATGATGACGTCACCATAACTGCGCATTCTCCCTTATCTTGACACAAATCCTTGGACATGCTCCACTCTTAAGCCATTTGATGCCACAATAAATTCCTCATGATCCCGAATCGTTATTCAACAAACATACGAATTCAAACCAATTTTCTAATATCCTTAACCTCCATTGGTGAAATGCCCTTGTGATCAAATCATGAACAAGAATTCCAGTATCTCCTTGAGATATTCAATGAAGAAGAACACCACTTGAGGCGTTACAGAGAGCCAACACCCTTATTCAAAACGAACTTGATCGAACACCTCAAGAATGGGTCAGATCTGTTAGCAAATATTCTCCACCAGTTCAATCCTTGGTAGATACAGATAAAGTAAGAAACCCCAATTCCGTATGGCCTTGATCACATGCTTTGGGAAACAATGAAACGCATGATTATGAAACTTATGACCTAACGAGAAATGCAGAGGAATGCGAAGCGATAAGCCAGTTAAGGTAACAAAAATGAGGGCAAATTTTGAGGTATTACAACGAGTGTTATGAAAATGGTACATAAACTATGAAGGATACAAATATATTATCGTCAACAACGTGCAACTAGTTGTCATGAACCTTTAGCTAAATTAAAGTAAAGATAGACCAAACAAGTGACCCCTTAATTGTACTCGTGAATCCGCTCTAATTCAGTGAAGTATCTAAGGCAAAACACGTCCATGTAATAGGCATTCTTATCCATAAAAATGGATGTGTCAACCAATTACAATAAGTGTGCTCTCAATGCGTATGATATATTTTGCATAACTTGCTTATCATCACCAGTAAATTGCTCTATCGCTGTTAGTTGTTATGCATACATCCTCTCCGGGAAATTTTAAACCTAGCATGACAGTCTCAGGTGTCTTTTATATCCTTAAGAGAATCCCTTGGTTACCTCCAAGATATGTCATTATCATCTCCACTGCCTCATATTTCATAATATTTTTGTGGTCTAATTGTCTTCCCCTGATCGAAAGATGCAACAAGCATGAGACATCATTCAGTGTGATAAAGATCTCACCATGTGGAAGATGAAAATATGACGTTTCAGAATGCCATCTCTCAACGAACGCATACACCATACGATGGTTAGTAGTAGAAAACTTAGTTTTGCATAAGTCTCGTAGCCTAAATAGTTGCATCACATTATGAAACCACTACTCATGTGGTTGAGGCAACTTCACAATCTTTCGAGCATGGTTAATACATTTTAAAGCATCACAATCATGTAGAAAAATAAATCATCGTCAGAAACTTCGAATATTATAAAAAATATGTTTCAAAGAATGAATACAATTGATTTTAACCTCTTCGTCCTACACATATATGACAACATGATCTAGATATAAAAGGCAACAACGATAAGTCAGACGAGCCTCCTCTAAACCCCTCAAGAACAACATTAACCTGGGGTGCCTCAACCTGGACCAGTGGTTCTTCTAGGGCATTAAGAGTTGGCACGTGTCTCCTTTGGAAAGATGAAGCCGAAGATGCATGAATCCTTAAAGTTGATGCCTCCGCATCAAACGAACTAAAACCCGATCATTGTGAAAGTCAGGTTCTTTCCCTACAAATCGATACATGTTGGAACACTCTGCCGAGCCTCGATCTTTTTTATTACCAGACATAATCTCAATAATTAAACCATATAAGCAAACATTGCTAACATACCAAATACAAAAATACATTTGTGAAAAATCACATTTTAAAAGAATATAGAAATGCATTTTTTTATTAACCTGCAACTCAACAAACACAGAAATAAAAAACTTATCAAATATGAGTTTGATTATGAGCTCTTTGATTTATTGTATATTGATGGTAAAAAATTGTACGTGAGTTGAGAGAGTTTGAAATATTTTTAGAGGTTTTGAGAGTTCGAGAGATTTTGAGAGTTTAAGAGAGTAAAAGAGAAATGAAGAAGGAGAATGATCTGATATGTTTTAGATTAAAAACATGTTTGAATGTACATCTCTGTCAGGTATACGAAGACACATTTCTGCATAATTTTTTGACATAAAATTAGGGTCTGACTCAATAACGAATGGATTGTGTATGAATTGGATACGTCTAAAAATATATTTTTCATATTCTATGAGTAGTTTTTGTTTTTCGCTAGAGTGTGGGAATAATCTGTAGTGTGGGAAGAACAATTCCCTTTGGATGACTATGTTTGGATTCATATAATAAAATGGGATGGAATAGTATAAACTTATATTTTATTGTTTGAGTTAATTAAAAAATGATGAAATTGAGCATAATGCAATGAAATGCATTTCATCTCATTCTATCATTTTCCATTATTTCTTGTACCATCTAATTTGGATGGAATGATAAAAACTACTTTATTCCATCATAAAATACTTAAACAATAAATAATTTTATTTCATTCCAAAGGATGACAGTGAACAGGGTTTGGGCAGGGTACTACAGTACCTATCGCCAAATCCGCGATTGGAAAAAATCCTTGGACCCAAGTCCTTACCCGCCTGGGTATCAATCTTAGCACTTGTACTCATGCCCTTAAGGGTATGTAAGTACACATACTCATACCCATTACCCGTATTTCTAACAAAAATAAATAAAAATATCATATCTTTTAAAGTTTGTAAGAACATTAATAAAAAGTTTTTTAAAAAAATTATTGTTGAATTATGAAATAAACAAACACATATATTAAATAAGTATTGGTTTAATATTGGTGTATTTTTTAAAATTGTTAAAAATGCATTTTTTTTACGAATAATAAAAATTAAAATATTAAAATATATATTGTGCCGGTATGAGGCGAGATGGATACTAAGGTGTTTATATCCGCACTTATGCCCGTTTATTATAGTGGATAATCATCTAAAGTCCATGCTCGTACCAATTTTTTCAGGTTGGAAATTATACCTTGTACCCCTACAATCATCCTGATACCCCTACATAATTTATAAATTCCAATTTTGCCCTTTCAATATTTAATTAATAATTTAAATTTTTTACCGCGAAGTCAGAGTAAAAGTATAATATTTTTTAACATTGGACGAGACGAACCAGAAGTACAATGGATAAGTTATTAGTTTACAAACCGGAAGTAGCAATGATGAGTTATCCGGTTTAGAAAATTACAAACTGGAAGTAGTATTGTTATGTTTTCCGGTTCAGAAAATTTCCAAACCGGAAGTAGCACGCATGTGTTATCCGGTTGTAAAATTTCTTAACCGGAAGTAGCAAGGCTGAGTTATCCGGTTCTTTTATTTTAATTGCAGTACATATATTTTAATTAATTAGAATATTTATTTTACTTTAATCAAATTAACTAGACATTAAAATAATAAATTCAATATTAATCCTTTTTTTTTAATTTAAAAAAATCTGAATCTTCATTAGTTTTGTAACTTTGTTTGAAAACATTAAATGAAATTTAAGTGAATTGATGAATTTGATTGTGATTTAAAGGTAGAATCAAATCTATTTATATGAATTTTTTTTGGCTCTATAATCATGTTTTTTTTTTATATCAAACCAAATTATATTCTTTTTCAAACAAAAAAATCAAAGAGAATTATATGTCATTGAAATATCCTGATTGTAATTCATTTTTAATTATAAATTGAAGTTATTTTTAATATTAAAGAGTATTATTTTGATATTATATTTATTATGAATAAATAATATTAAAATTATATGTATCATTTAAAAGTATATTTATAAATGGACACACGGATATAACAAACTTATAAACCAGTAAAAGTTTACATGTCGATAAAATTATTTTTTATAAACAGAAATAAATTACAATTTTTGCAAATAAAAATTTATAATTATTTTTTAGCTCAGAAGAAAAATACTATGTTATATTAAAAAAAACTATAAAATTTTTTCTTTTAAGTTTGTTTTTTTTCTATAAAATATTTATCTTAATTAATTAGAATATTTATTTTACTTTAATCAAATTAATTAGACATTAAATTAATAAATTCAATATTAATCACTAATAGACAAGATTTATTTATAAAAAAATATTGATACTCAAATATTTTACTACCAAATTAGAATATATTTTTTTATAGAAAATTTTGCATTGTAAATTTTAAACGGGAATAAATGACAAATAATTTTATAAATTCAAATATTAATACAATTGTTTTTAACATGAATAAATTAAAAATATTTTAGTAAAATTGTCACACGAGTTCAAAGTACTTATCAACGGGAAAAAATCTAGGTATTGATATAATTATTTTTATAAACAATAATTTTACAATAATTTTTATAAACGAGAATAAATTTTAAATATTTTTATGAACGGGAAAAATGCAGTTTTTATATAATTATTTTTATAAACAAAAATTTTACAAAATATTTTTTCATATTTTATAAAAATTATTGTAAAAACATTGTTTATAAAAATAATTATATCAATATCTAGATTTTTTTCCCATTTATAAGTGCTTTGAACCCGTGTAACAATTTTACTAAAATATTTTTAATTTATTCATGTTAAAAACAAATGTATTAACATTTGAATTTATAAAATTATTTGTAATTTATTCCCGTTTAAAACTTACAATGCAAAATTTTCTATAGAAAAATAGATACTAATTTGGTAGTAAAATATTTGAGTATCAATATTTTTTTATAAATAAATGTTGTCTATTAGTGATTAATATTGAATTTATTAATTTAATGTCTAATTAATTTGATTAAAGTAAAATAAATATTCTAATTAATTAAAATATATGTACTGTAATTAAAATAAACGAACCAGATAACTCAGTCTTGCTATTTCCGGTTAAGAAATTCCACAACCGGATAACACATGCGTGCTACTTCCGTTAAGGGTGTTCGCGGTTCGGTTTGGATCGGTTTTGAAGCAAAATATGATCCGATCCAAAGATAAATTTATTTACGGTTCGGTTCGGTTTTGGATAATTAGTTAAAAAAATCTGATCCAATCCAATCCAATTTCTTGCGGTTTGATTTGGATCGGTTTTTTGGAAATCCAAATTACAAATTTTAATTTTTTAATATTATAAAAACACTAATAAATAATAAATTTGACATTATCAAATTTATTGTAAAATTGTAATTTTTTAATATTACAAAATGATAATGACCGGTTATGATTGAAACAAATGAAATAATAAAAATCAATAGATTAAATCAAACTAATAAATAGTATTTTATACAAAAAATGTCATCTAATAATAAATTAACACAACATATAATACTAATAAAAAAAATAAATAAGTATAAAAATATATACATGTGGTTCGGTTTGGTTTGGATCGGTTTTGAAAAATCAATCCGAAATCCGACCCGAACCGAACGGTTCTTACAAAATCACATCCAAACACATCTAATAATTTTTTTGGTTTTTTTCGGTTTTCGATTTTTTCGGATCGGTTTTCGGTTTTTATTTGGACTGGTTTGGATTTGAACACCCCTAACTTCCGGTTTGTAAATTTCTCCACCGGATAACTTACTCATTGTACTTCCGGTTCGTCTTAAATTAATAATTAAATATTGAAATGAAAAAAATTGGAATTTATAAATTATGTAGGGGTATCAGGATGATTGTAGGGGTACAAGATATAATTTCTGTTCTGGACTGGGCCGCAAGAATGTATAGGGCCACAGCCCAATACATGTCGAGCAAGGGCCCATATACTCGAGCAGAAGCACCTCTTGGACAAACCACCTGCTCATGCGACGGGCATATACTAAGGACGGGCAGAGAGTATGTCTGCCAGCTCACCTACCACGTCACCCAACTGCCCTTTATTACCTCCTGAAGGATAGGGGCAGTTGGACCAAGGAGCAGACCTTTTAGCTAGGTCTTCACGCTTCTTACGCGTCCCTTGGCAGTTCCTCCATGGGCCTAGCTAGATTAAGCCCATTGAGGGGCCTTGGTCCAGCGCTGAGGGCACGTTATAAATACCCTTTTTCAGTAAAGGGTCATGTATTCTCACTCATCTTGAATTAACCATACTACTATGTACCTCTTCTGACTTAAGCATTGGAGTGCTTTGCAGGTACACCCCCCTTTCTCACTTCATTCTCTGGTCCGTACATCAAGTCACTGGAAGGCTCTGATCAGGTGAGATCAGTGGCGCCGTCTGTGGGAAACCAGCTTCCCCTTCTTCCACAACAGAAGATCAAAGCTCAAACACCGTCCTTCCAGCATGTCCGGAGAACAACTTAACGAGCGCAGCCGTCCCCTCGTCGACTACACAATGGAGGACAGCCTACAGAACCATGAAGCAGACGCCCAAGATGGTCGTCCGGCCACCCCGTCTCCTGAGCCCCAGAATAATGGGGATCCCCCTCAAGTTCAAAACCAGGGGACTGAGGTGTTTCAACCCATCCCCGTTCCCGTCGAAGGAGATGCCACCATGATTGCTATGGTGAACGCTCTCAACGAGGCCAGCTCTATGCTCTACCAGCAGCATGAGAGAATCATGGCCCTAGAAGCTGACCGACAGGAAGTCCGACCTCAACAAGAGAAGAGGACACAACAACGTCCATAAGCAACAAAGAAACGAGGACGTCGCTCCCCGGAGCCTAACGTCAGTAGGGCACGCGCCCGCCGTGACACCGGTCGATCGGGAACCTCACCGAGACGCGATCGTAGCCCCGACCGAAACGAGCTCTCTCCACCAAGGAGCGACGAAGAAGACATGCACTGCCCCCTATCACGGGCAATAATGGAAGCTCCGCTCCCCAAAGGCATGGAGAAACCTCATAACCTGGCCGTGTATAACGGGACCACCGACCTCGACGATCACGTCGACAACGTCAACGCAATGCTTGACTACCGCAATGACATCACCGGGCATCTCAAGTGCAGGCTGTTCTCGACGACCCTCAGGAAAGGGGCCATGGCCTGGTACAAAAGCTTGGCCCCAGAATCCATTACATCCTGGAGAGTTATGAGATCCATGTTCACGAGGCATTTCACAGCCTCCCGACGCCATCCCAAGACAGAGGCGACCCTTGAAGCCATAGTACAAAAGAAAAATGAAACATTACGCTCGTACATCGAACGATTCAACCAAGAGGCTGTCGAGGTGGACACCACTGAACACATGAAGAAATACCTCCTCGAGAGGGGACTCTTGCCCGGTAGCGAGCTCAGTCGAGCCGTTGGGATAGAGCCTCCCCGCACCTTGAATGAACTCCTGCATAAGGCCCAGGCCTACATCAGATACGAGGAAAAGCAGGTGGCCCACAACGCTCGCAGCGGCCGTAATACTGGGGATACCGATCACCCCAAGCGTGAAGATCCGAACATTCCCCGTCGCAACGGGGACAAGCGAAGGAAAGAGAAGCCCCACGAACCTCGAGAAGGAAGAGGTCCCGCGGGCCGATACAACGAGTATACTTTACTGACAGCTCCCCGCGAGCGCATCCTCGCCGAATGCATCAACTCCGAGTTCAAACAGGGCAAAGTGAGGTTCCCAAAACCATCTGAACCAAAGCCTCACACCGACAAATCCAAATACTGCAGGTTCCACAGGAGCCACGGGCATGTGACCGAAGACTGAGTTCACCTAAAAGATGCAATAGAGATCTTAATCCAAGAAGGGCATCTTAAGCAGTACACTAGGAGGAACGAAACTTCCAAGCACGAAGAGCCGGAGAAGAAGAGGCCTCGGGAGGATACACCCCCCGACGACTCTCCTTATCAAGTGGCCCTATACGTATCACACCCAGAGGATTTTAGCTTCCCCGAGACATTGCCCGAAGGCCGGATCGTTGCACTCAGCCCCTGGGAAGACTTCCCGACCGCCCTTGTCATATCGGGCGGAGGGATGAACGGCGAGGTCGCCGCCCTTTTAGTAAAACGCAAGTTCGACGAGCTCCTTCTGACCGCACCCAAGCAAAAGGAAATGCTGACAAAATACTGGGGCAAATCCAACCCAATATCCTTCTTTTTGGAAGAGCTTCTGGACGGCTCCTCGAATTCGGGCATCCCACTACTGATTAGGGCCAAGATGGCCCAGTTCGACGTCAGACGCATTCTGGTCGATTAAGGCAGCTCAGTGGACATCATGTACGTCCACCTTTTCAAGACCCTGAAATTAGACAAAACCAATCTATCTCCCTATGTCGGATCCGATCTCTAAGGATTCAACGGAGCCACGACAAAACCGTGGGGATACGTCGAGCTCCTCGTCACCTTCGGAGAGGAGGAGACGGCCAGAGAAATCAAAATACAATTCCTGGTCATAGAGCGTCCCTCCCTCTACAATTGCATCCTCGGCCGCCCGACATTAGCCGAACTGACCGCGGTCCCATCTACCGTCCATCTAAAGATGAAGTACTACACCAAACTAGGCCGCGTAGTCACCGTCCATGGCGACATCGAGGCTGCCCGACGGTGTTACGACGCTGCAGTAAAAGGACAGGCTACAGTCAATACAAAGAGCAACAAAAAACCCAAGACCGAGGATCCTCCCCTCCAGGGAATCAACGCCATCGACCTCGACTGCCGCATTGCCCAGGACGAAACTGAAGAATGGTCGCCCACCGGGGAACAGACTCCCGAACACCCGTTCCGGCCAATCCCAGACGGAGAGTTCGAACTCATCCCTCTGGGCGACGACCCTGGAAGAACAGTAAAGATAGGCAAAGGATTGCCCGAGGAAACAAGGGAGAAGCTCATGACATGCCTCAAGGAGAACTCCGACCTCTTCGCATGGAACGCCGCAGAGATGCCCGACCTAGATCCTGAGGTCGCGTGCCACCAACTAGCTTTGGACTGAGCAGTCAAACCCATAGCACAGCGTAGGCGCAAGCAGTCCCCCGAGAAAGCGGAGGCTGCCGAGCGAGCTGTAAAAGACCTCTTAGAGGAAAATTTTATTTCTGAAGCCCAGTACACAACCTGGCTCTCTAATGTAGTCCTCGTTAAGAAAAATAATGGAAAATGGCGCATGTGTGTTGATTATACCGATCTTAATAGGGCTTGCCCCAAAGATACTTTCCCTCTCCCTAACATAGATAAACTCGTTGACAATTCTGCAGGTTTCAGACTCTTGTCCTTCATGGACGCATATAGATGATATAATCAAATCCCTATGTCGGACACGGACAAGAGACACACGGTGTTCATGACCCCGACCGGCAATTACTACTACAACGTAATGCCTTTCAGACTCAAAAACGTCGGGGCCACATACCAGCGCATGATGAACAAAGTCTTCAAGGGAGAGATAGGGGATATGCTCGAGGTATACATGGACGACATGATCATCAAGTCACACGAGGAGGTCGACCATGCTCGACACCTCTACAAAGTCTTCGAGCAGGCGAGACAGTGTAAGATGAGGTTTAACCCTGAAAAATGCACGTTCGGCGTCCAGGCAGGAAAATTCCTGGGTTTCTACCTCACCGAGAGGGGAATCGATGCCAACCCCCGACAAATGCCGAGCATTCTTGGAATTTCCAACCCCGAAGACCAAAAAATCAATCCAATCCCTCAACGGGGTGCTCGCCTCGCTCTCCCGTTTCATCGCTAAATCTGCCCAGCATGCGCTGCCCTTCTTCAGACTCCTTCGCAAGGAAGCCAGCTTCGAATGGACCGACGAATGTGAAAGGGCACTACTCCACTTGAAGAAGGTCCTCTCCGAGCCCCCGGTCCTATCACGACCGTTGGAAAGGGAGACCTTATACCTGTATCTGTCCGTGGCAACCGAAGCCGTCAGTGCCGTCCTAATAAGGGAAACTGACGAAGGACAAAAACCCATCTATTTCACGAGCAAAGCGCTCCAAGGCCCCGAACTCAGATACCAACAAATCGAAAAGGTCGCCCTGGCTCTTATAAATGCGGCAAGGAGGCTATGCCACTACTTCCTCGCCCATACGGTCAAAGTAAGAACCGACCAGCCAATCAAACAACTTCTCGGGCGACCAGATATGGCCGGCAGAATGCTAAAATGGTCGCTGGAACTCTCCGAATTCGATATACAATATGAGAACAGAAAGGCCTTGAAAGCTCAAGCACTGACCGACTTTGTCGCGAAAATGACCCACAGCCCGACACCGACGGACGGCGCCCATAAATGGACGATCTTCGTCGACGGCGCCTCCAGTACGACGGGCAGCGGAGCCGGAATCATCCTCGAGAATGAGGACGGGATCCTGATCGAAGTCTCACTAGCAATGGCTTTCCCGACGTCAAACAACCAAGCCGAATATGAGGCTTTCATCGCCGGTCTGAGGTTGGCCGAAGACTTAGGAGCAAAGGAGGTAAAAATATCAACAGACTCCCAGCTCGTGGCATCACAAGTACGAGGAGAGTACCAGACAAAGAACGACAACCTTGTCGAGTACTTAGCTTTGGTCAAAGAAAGACTCGCAAAATTCGAGAAGTGGGAAGTACAACACGTACCTCGCGAGCACAACACACGGGCCGACATCTTATTAAAGCTAGCTAGCACGAGAAAGAAGGGCGGAAACAAATCAGTAATCCAAGAAATCCTTCCTCGACTGAGTATCAAAAAACCACCTCCTCCACTTGAGGTCAACGTGATCGGGGATACTCATTGTTGGATGACGCCCATCTATAATTACCTCACGAGGGGTGAGCTCCCCGCTGACCCCAAAGAGGCGGCCACCACCAAACGTAGGGCATGCTCGTACGTTCTCCTCGAAGGGAAACTTTACCGTAGGGGGTTTTCCATCCCATTACTCAAATGCGTCGAGGAAGAGAAAATTCCCGACATATTGGGGGAAATACACCGAGGAATCAACGCCCAACACCCCGACGGACGATCACTGGCACGAAAGGCTCTTCGAGCAGGCTACTACTGGCCGACCATCCAACACGACTCCAAGGAACACGTCAAAAAATGCGACAAGTGCCAACGGCACGCCGACATGCACCTCGCACCCCCGAACGAACTAAAAACACTCTCCTCTCCATGGCCCTTCGCATGGTGGGGCATGGATATCCTCGGGCCTTTCGTAACCGGATCGTACCAGAATAAATACCTCATCGTAGGGGTAGATTATTTTACCAAATGGATCGAAGCAGAGGCGCTGGCTAAAATAACAGCGCGGAACATTCTTCGATTCTTTAAACGTAATATCCTCGCTCGGTTCGGCGTGCCCCAGGTCCTCATCACGGACAACGGAACGCAATTAACGGACGGGGGATTCCAAGACTTTGTGGCGAGCTTAGGTACTAAGCAGCATTTCACATCCGTCGAGCACCCTCAAACCAACAGGCAAGTGGAAGCGGTCAACAGGGTAATCCTGCGCGGACTAAAACGCAGGCTCGGCGAGGCGAAGAGAGCGTGGGTCGAGGAGTTACATAGCGTCCTATGGGCTTACCGCACAACACCTCACTCCACAACCGGGGAGACCCCATTCCGGCTAATATACGGCACCGAAGCAGCCATCCTAGTAGAAATAAGAGAACCGACGAGGCTCATAGAAGAGCCCCTAGACGAAGAAATGAACGAAGAGGCACTCAGAGCCGAGCTGGACCTCGTCGACGAGATCCGCTCCGAAGCAGCCCTTCGAGAAATATCCCTCAAACAAAAAATAGCCTTGCGCCACGACGGGAAGGTCATAAAAAGAGAGTTCCAGGTGGGCAGCCTGGTCCTCAGAAGAAACCAAAAAAACCCAAGAGAGGGTAAACTAGCCGCCAACTGGGAAGGCCCCTACCGCGTCCGCGACAAGACGAGCAACGGGGCCTACTATTTAGAAAACCTACAAGGCGAAGAACTTGCTCGACCATGGAACGCAGAGAAACTTAGACAATATTACAACTGAATATGTCACGGGGAGACGTGGGAGGTACGACCACACTCTTCACCTCCAAAACTACAGGGAGGAACCGCGCGACCCGGGGACGAACACGCCCCTCTAGCGAACACAACCCTCCCCGACGGTTGGGACCTCGATCGAGCACCAACGTCGAAGTACCAAGATCGGTAGGGCACCCAACTCGCGATGGGAAAGCCCAAGCCTCGGAGCCAGAGTTCCGAACCACGAACTCGGTTTCGATCTTAGACGGGCACGACGCCCGCTACCTCGTCGGTTCCCTAAACCGAGGAGACAAACATGGTCGATCATAAAATAGTTCGAGCATCAGCCCCTCCTGTAGCTGATGCTCCTCCTTATAATCCGACAAGTCCTTGGACAACTTGTCTTTTTCAGACCGGACCTGCATAAGGGCATCTTCCAAGGAGGCAGTGGACACGGAGGTGTCAGTCAGGACCATAGCCGTTTCCATCACCCTGATGACGGCGGCCAAGTCCCTAGTCAATTCCTTGCGCCGGACACCAGCCTCCTGGTTCAAGATAGCTTTCGCCTCGGGCGCTGGCACAACAATGGCATCCTCAGTCTTGAAAAAAGCTTTCTCTACATAGCAGGAGGGCAGTAAGTAACTCCCAGGGCCACCCGGAATGCCGTTCCCCGCTAAGGTCGACCTGGAGAGTGTCCCATCCGGGCGCTTCCGCTTGTGGAGAGGGGAGGTTGATGGGGGTGGACTGTCTGGTATGTCGATCATGGATGCGCGAGGAGGGGAGGAGAGCACTGTACTCGCTGTGTTCGAGGTCTCAGCCCCGGAGTCACCGGCTACCTCCTGGACGCGAGGCGCGGCCCTCTTCTTCTTCTTTGAAACCCTGTCTGGGGCACCTGCTTAGTTAGCCAGCTTGAGAACCCGATCGCGAGCAGAAGGCATAGCACCTACAAAATGGGGACATATACGTCAGCGGGCGAAAACATAAACAAAAAGGCATAAGAATAAAAGAAACACCTACTTAATAATTCCATGGCTTTCTCCTCGGTTCTACACTCGGGCAAAGCCTTGGTGTTAATAAGACGGGGCTCGCAGATCGGCATCCCGACCTCATCAAGATAAGGCATGCCCTTTCGATCCGTCCAGACCGCCAGGTTGAAGCTCTGCACGTACTCAACCAGCTTCTTATAAGCGAGCCTATCTTCGACACCTAGCATCGAGAACTTGATCCGATAGTGGCTGGTGGTGAGATCGAAATGGTCGCGCTGCCACCTCAGCGGTATCTTCGACATTAATTTCCCCTCCCCGTCTGCATCCCGTTTGTAGTAATAAAGGGAATGCAGGGCGGCACGGGTGATCGGTCTCACTACGTACCACCGACCCTTGAAATGACGGGCAGAATCCACGTACGTCTTGAACAGCCGTACGGGCTGTTTGAAGGAGACCCAGCTGTGACGCCCCCGAAGACCGGACCGCTGGAGATGGAAGATATGGAAGAAGAGGGCCCGAGTACACCCAATGCCGAGGAAACGGCAGACCAACTCATACGCCCGCATAAAAGCAATGGCATTGGGGTGTAGCTGTGACGGCGCCAGCCGGAGCCACTTGAAGATAGACATCTGGAAGGAGTTGAAGGGCAGCCTAATTCCCGCCTCTCGGAAAGCGAACTCGTACATGGCGAACTGCTTCCCCGGGAAACGATGACATATCCGGTCCGCCTCTTTGGGAGCATGACACTGCCAGTTTTCAGGATCTTCCCGACTTCAATTTTCCACCACGACATAAGCATGGGTCGCCTCATCGCAGAAGTAAGATTCCTCGTCTAAGGGTTCATCCGCAACCTAAGAGATGTCATTTTGCCCGGATGATGAGACGTGTTCAGTACCACCTCTGGCATTCCCCTCCTCGACAGACAAGCGCGTGATGTCCACATCCGTGGGCCGCGGCCCGGTTTCTTCTCCTCTCGGTCGAAGACGCCCGGTTGCACCTGAAACGCAGACAGAAAGAGTGAATTCGACGTCATATCAAATCCACCCTTCCACCGCAGGTCAAGTGAAAGGGCGTAGGGGCGACGTTCACGAGCACCAATGCGAAACTTTACCCACTGCCACCAGGCCCAGTTGAGAAATTTCGCACGTGTTCGACGCAGTAATACGCACGTGAACATTCTTGTGCCCCGGGAAAAAATCTCATACATGCTTATGAAAATTTTGCCCGGCACATGAAATTTCTGCCCGGGACAGTCTAATTCTAACCCTATTTTTCACATCTACAGCCTATTTAACCGTTTCTAAGTTAAATCTAACCATTCTATACAAATGAAACATGCATTCACAGTGATTAAACTCAGAGAAACATGGAAAATAGAGGATTAAGAAGGTAAAAACAGTACCTGACATATTAAGAATCAAAGAGAGACGGTGGCGCTCGAGCAGCAGCGGTGGTTCAGGTGGCGAGGCGGGCGGATACAAGAAAATTCTTCAGAGCTTCCGGTGAACGTCTGAGCGAAAAAATGTAAATGAAGTCACTCAACCCCTTTATATAGTCACAGGCGCGTGGATTGACGCGCTAGGCCATCATTGCCTACTGCCTACGCCGCCGTTTGCACACTAAACGAAGCGACACACCATTAATACTGAAACACATCAATCCATAAAGAATTTGGAACGACGTCGGGCAACTATACACCTCCCCGACTCTACGGAACGTCCCCGACCCCGTATGGCGTCCACGACTTCCATGAAAACATCACGAACCCGTCGGGAACCTTCGTTCTCGACGCTATTTGGTATATCACGTGCCCGGTGAAAAGAATGCTACGGTCAACTCTGCAGACGTCATGTCGACCCGACCATATGTTCGCTGCTTTTGTCCTTGACGCATGTGCCCGACTGTAATACAAGTCCTCACTCCGACCCGGAGACTCGACTTGGGGGGCTCCTGTTCTGGACTGGGCCGCAAGAATGTATAGGGCCACGGCCCAATACATGTCGAGCAAGGGCCCATATACTCGAGCAGAAGCACCTCTTGGACAAACCACCTGCTCATGCGACGGGCATATACTAAGGACGGGCAGAGAGTATGTCTGCCAGCTCACCTACCACGTCACCCAACTGCCCTTTATTACCTCCTGAAGGATAAGGGCAGTTGGACCAAGGAGCAGACCTTTTAGCTAGGTCTTCACGCTTCTTACGCGTCCCTTGGCAGTTCCTCCATGGGCCTAGCTAGATTAAGCCCATTGAGGGGCCTTGGCCCAGCGCTGGGGGCACGTTATAAATACCCTTTTTCAGTAAAGGGTCAGGTATTCTCACTCATCTTGAATTAACCATACTACTCTGTACCTCTTCTGACTTAAGCATTGGAGTGCTTTGCAGGTACACCCCCTTTCTCACTTCATTCTCTGGCCCGTACATCAAGTCACTGGAAGGCTCTGATCAGGTGAGATCAATTTTCTTTCAAGGTTTTTATCATATCCATTATGGGTATTTTTGTTTATGCTCATTTGGGATGAGTCAAATTGTCATTCATTCCACTTCATTCTCTATCATTTCACACTATTCTATTCTTTTATTTGATAATATTTATTCATATATTACCCACACAAAAATCAAAAAATTCTCTAGAATAAAAAGAGTTATTTCATGTGAATTTAGAGTTGTAAAATTATTTTTGATATATTTAATTATCTATTTCTTTTAAGTAGAATTTATATGTTTTCGTACTTAATACGCTGCCAGGTAAAACATTTTTACACATATAACCAATTAAAATGTCTACGATTGTCATGTAGTATCAGCTTTTTGAAAATAAAAATAAAAATATATTTTATTATGATACATGATTGTATTTGATTGACAGTGTAAAATATTTTACACTGTCAGTACATTTCCTTTATTTCCAATTTATTTTTGCATTAAAAACAAATTATTTAATCTTCAACTCACTAACCAAAATCAATTTTATATAACCAATAAATTTAAAAGTATCTCAATTATTTTTTATCAAAATTAATTTTACATAATCAATTATCTCACAGCATAACCAAACTAAATGCATTAAGTTTGATCAAAAGAGACTAAAAAGCAAAATAGAGGAGTTGGGTGAGGAAATGTTGAGTCTGCAGTTACATATATATGATCAACTATGAGAGGGTTATGTAGAAAAAATGACCACAATGACACAATCTAATAAATTTGTATACATTGTTATGTATTCTTACTCATTACCAAGCAGTACTTTAGAACCATTCTCCCTGGATTACAAGAATATATTTTCTCAATTCAATATTTCACACAAAAACATTTTCCTAAGAAAGTTTTGGATCCATTTTTTTCTCTATAAGTACTATTCAATAGGTAAGAAAGCACAAAATTTTAACATGAGAGGATTACACAACACAACCTATACTATACAACAACACTAGATTTCTATTTTGCTTACTCTTGTCATTCATTCTGGCTTAATTTCAAATTGTCTTCTTGACTCTGCTCAATTTGCTGAGTTCTTTCTTCTGCAACAAGCCGACCAACTTTTGGATACTTTTCTATGAACTTATATTCCCAATCCTCTAAAATTGTGAACTCTGACTCGTCCAAACCTTCGAGGTTTCCGTTAATATCTTGGGGTTTAAAAGACAGGAGAGCAAGGGCTCGGCTACATTCTCTTCCAGCAAACATTGTATACGATCCTCCTGGACCATAAAAATTCCTGCAAATACATAATCATGTAAAGTCTATCAGCTCATTAGGGAGAAAAGAAAACAACAGGTCAAAATACATTTACATACAACAAGAAATCACTCAGACTTGTCAATTGCGGATCGTGGAAAATAGTGATTTGTTGAAATTCCACTTCACAGCCGTACTATATAGCCGCTATAACCACTATTTGACAATATTTTATATCGATATCATATCGTATTGTAGAACACTAGTGATTTGTTCAAACTCCTATACGCTATAAAGGCTATTTAACAACATTGGAATCGCCACGTCTAAACTACTGATAATGATTGTGCTTATATTATACAATTAACTCAAACAAGTGTTCCAACTTTCGATTAATCCACAAAATGTATTGTCCACGATTGAACTCTGAAAATGTATAATGCATGATAATTGAATGTTATGCGTCATTGCAGTGCAATAACACTGTCATTTCAGAGTGTGGAAGTTCATGCATATCTTGAGAGAGTAAACATTCAAGTCACTTCTCGAACAACTAAATTTAGTCACAACTCACAAGTGCAACTCGCAAATGTAATTAGTTGACACAATCGACAACTGTAATTCGTAACGCAGCAGCATTGAAATTACGAAATCCTTAACTCGGCCGCGGAATCAATGCGACGTCGGGTTAAAACCTAATAGCATTGATGTAAGATCCAAGTAGAATGCCACCTCATAAATTTTAAGACAAAAATTAAAGGAGGGGTAATTTTTCTTTTGGTATAATCCAGTCTCTTGCAACTGCAGATCAGGGTGCCTAAGAATTTACCAACTATTTAAACCGATATTTACTAAATAGAAAAGTCACAAAAAAGAAAAAAGATAAAAGATAAAAGAAATGAAATTACCTTCCCTCGGAGACATCATAGATCTGTCCTCTAACAGAAATCAAAATCGGTTTACTTATATCCGACCCATTAAACAACCGCAACTCCGTTTCAGTAATTTCCCCAACCTGAACCGGTTGTCTCGGCGGCTCAGCCACTTCAAAGAGCGAACCGGAGCGAGCCGAAACAACCGGCGGTTTATTGAAATCTTGAGGGGAAACAAACATGGAAGAAACGGTTCGGTAAACAATGAACGTTAAGAATGCGATGGTAAAGAAAGCGGTTGGAGAAAGACCGGTGTAGAATGATATTTGGTTCGTTATGGTTGAGTAGAATCCCATTTTTTTGAATGGTTTGGGACTTTGGGATGGAATTGAGAAATTGAAGTATGTAAAGGAGGAAGAGAGAAGAGAAGGTAGGTGAGAGAATAGTGGAAGCTACCAAACACAAATGGTTAACTCGGTTTTGATATTTCAAATCTTACTTCTTTGTTTGCAAAACTACTGATATACTTTATTCTAACACGAATAAAATTATTTAATACGATATAAAATATATTTAAATATATATATATATATATATATATATATATATATATATATATATATATATATATATATATATATATATATATATATAATTTAAAATAAATAATAATTATATAAAATTAATTAAATTAAAAAATATATATATATAAAAAATGAAAAATAAATAATTTTTATCTTTTAAATTATGATAATTATTGATTAAAATAAAATATATATTGTGTTTATAGTGTTGTGAAATAAAAAAATTTATTTGATAAAATATAAAACATATTTATATATATACGTAAAATTAAAATTAATTATTTAATTTTAAATTGAAAAATAATAATACAATTTCAATTGTATTAAATAATTATCTAAAAAAAATGATTCATGAGATGAAGAAAGACAAAAAAAAAATTGATGCGATAATGACCCGCGAAATAAAAATATCATTTAATGTGTACAAATGCAAAATTTAAAATGATTTACTTATTTGTAAAATGAACAATAATCATACAATTTTAATTGTATTAAATAACTAAAAAAAAGAAATCGTGATAGATATAAATGTATTAAAAAATTATTTTAGAGTCATCCACACAAAACAAAATGAAGCGGTAATAACCCATGAAATAAAATTATTATTTAATATATATAAATACAAAATTTAAAATGATTTACTTAATTTTAAAATGAACAATAATCATATAATTTTAATTATATTAAATAATTATATAAAAAAGAATCGTGATACATTATAAAATATATTTAATACGATATAAATGTATTATAAGAATTATAATAGAGTCATCCTCTTTGTGAGGCAATACATGCAATCTATTTTTAATAGGTTGATAGTAGATTGAAAACAGTATTGAAGAAAAGCCTAAAGGTGATTGACGGATACCTATTAAAAATTAATTAGAAGCAAGATTGAGCAATCACATAAGCCACAAGATAACTCTCTTAGATTGAAAGTTGTTATTCTTACACAAAAATTCTTACACCATATATATACCAGGGAAAATACAAGAAAGACATGTATTCATTTTTATTAGAAAAAGTGGAAAATAATTATTAAATTTAATTAAAAAAAACAAAATTGTATGAAAGTACATTGTAGTTGTCAATTTTTGTACAGGAAAAGTCAACAATAATCATATTATAATAAATTTGTTAACTATGGCTATCATAAGTTGATTAATATAAATTACCCTAAATCAAGAAATATATATTTCACAACTTCATAGACGATTCGCAATTGCATTGGGTTTTCAAAAACATTGATAAGAAACACAAGTCTTTCTTATAAAGATAGAGACATGGGTTAACAGAACAAACCTTTCTAAAAGAGGAGGCTTTCTCTTCTAACTTCCCGATTTTAGCTTCATTAGCAACGCCGGAAGTTGAATTATTGTTGAATGTCTTTACCTTGCGAGAATAAAAACAATGGTTAGTCACAAGGCATACACATTCATAAACAAAAACACAGAGGAAATGATTTTCATAAACAAAGTTGTTTGCTATTACTAATAAATAGAGCAGAAATATTTACACAACTTTCATATTGTTTAAAGCAAGTTTATGTTGTGTAACAACAACATAGGTGAAGCTATGATTTTGTTATAAACTACATGCCAGTGGGATTAAACCAATTCATCTTATTTCTGGAAATGAATTATTGTCGGCTTCTTTTGTAAGTAGATAATATTCTTACTTGCTTAGTCAATGCACTCAATCAAATGTTAGACATTCAAATTTCCATAAGCATCGAGAATACGATTTTCCGGCTATTAAAGAAACGGAAAAAAATTATCAAGATAGAAACTTAAGTAGGTCAAAATAATTACAACAAAAATATTACAAAATTATATGAAAAATACTCCGTCATTTTCTCATAAATCTAAACACCGAGAAAAACCAATTAGTTGTACATATAACATGAACTGAATTAAATAAATAATTAATAAATTTAAACTACATGGGATAAACTAAACAAAAACATACATGACTCACATTACAAAAGAGTTTAGAAAAATACTTACCAAGATATGGTTGCCTCTGAATGGATCCTTAGAAATGGCTAATGGGTTAGCATAGAATCAATCTAATCGAAAAATATGAATAAAGCGATTCGTTAGCAGAGAATCATAAAAAATAGAAGAACAACCGAAATAAAAGAGAAATAAATGTAAAACAAAAGCAACATACCTTGAGAATCTTGTGGACGTTGTTGTGAAACCGTTAACTGAAACATTGAAAGAAAATAAAAATGATTGTAACAAAAACTGAAGGCGGCGGTATGATCTTTCATGGATTTAGGGTTTGTAAGGAAACAGAGAAAACGGGAGACGACGAAAAACTGAAATATGACAGAGGTGTTGGTGGTGGCGGTGTTTGATCGCTTGACTATATATCTAAAGAATTGTATCTGCAAGTGCACAGTCGTACATGTAGTTTTAAAGATTATCGATCCCTCAGAGACTTAAAAATCGATCTAACGTTATCTAGTATTACGGTGTAAAGCTAAGGCTAATTGTTTCTTTTGGTTGGTTTATGGTAGATGTAATTAGATCTAAAATTTAATTAATGAATAATAATAATATATCCGTATGTGACTCGTTAATCGTCGGGAATTCAATCAAATATCAGTTAAGGCTTGTATACTAAAATACTGTTTAGTGTAAAATATTCATTTAAAAATCCTTGTCTCAAACTCTCGCTCTATTGATTTAGATTGAATTCCTAAAGTCATATGACTGCTCTCGCTAGCCCATAAGTGTTTAGAAATTCTTTTTGAAAATAAATAAACCCCAATTAATTTTAAATCCTCAAACTCTCGTTCTTTTGAATTTAGAATAAATGCTAAATCTCAGTTATCCGGTTAAATTCTCAAACTCTCGCTCTGTTGAATTTACCTTAATTACTCTCCTTATTTTCATAACAAAAAATATTAAATTAATTTCAAGAGATCTCGGCCTAATTTGTAAATTTAGTGAAATAATAAATATTGATTTTAATTGAATTCCTCCCGATTAATCTGTCTACATACTGATATATATAAAAATTAGCTAGACATATTAAATGAAATAATAATGCAGGAACAACATAATTTAATTAAACAAATCATAATTATTAAAACAAGCATACGGAAATTAAATAAACAATAAAAATTAGAACCTGAATAATATTCTTCAATAATAATTTGTTGTAGAATTTGGATCCAATCTTGAAAATAATTCGTACAGGATTGTGGAAAAATAACTAAACTAAAAATAATAAAAACTGGAATATAAAAGCTTGAATTCTTGGAGCTGTAATCTGTCCCGTAAACAATTTCAATTGGTGCTATTTATAGGCATAACAATGGAATAATTTTTGTTGAGAAAAAATAGGACTGAATGGGCCTTTGGAGAGACGGATTTCGCGTGAGAAGAGGGTGCCGGAAAGACCGGACGAAGAAACAGGAGAGAGTGGCCTGCGCCACTCCTCCTTCTTTGTAGTGTGGCCTGCGCCACGTTGTAGGAGGAAAAAGGGGGTGGTGGGCGCCACACCCCATGGCATGCGCCATGTGTGTGTGTGGTGGGCCCCACCACCTTTATTTTTTTCTTTTCTTTTCCTTTTCTCTTCCTTTTCCTTCTTCCTACTTTCTTTCTTTCTATTTTCTTCTTCAATTTTCTTCTTATTTTTTTCTTCACTTTTCTTCATTTTTCTTCATTTTTCGACTTTTTTTCCAACCGACTCGATTATCTGAAATAATAAATAAATATATTAAATAACGAGAATAAATTCGGAAAATTTAATAAAACATAATATTTATTCATGTAAATCAAGCCAAAAACACGATATAATTTTGCGTTATCAAATTCCCCCACACTTAAACCTTTGCTTGTCCTCAAGCAAAAATAAAACAATATAAGCGCTAGTTTATAGACACGAGTATCATAGGCATTTGTTAAAAAGATAAGTATTGTGTATTGATACTAATGATACCGTAATGACAATTTTCATCTCGAAAGATAATCGAGAACTCCTATCCTATACAGACGAATCCGGATCATGTTATTATATCTCGACCCACACACATCTCTTTCATTCTAGCGCAATCACATTAAGCCCGTTATCCCTTCATACTCATGGTAGGATAGCTTGTTAGTGACTATGATCTCATTTTCATCAATTTTTTTTTCTTCTTTTGCACATATCAATAAAATAAAGAATTTTACACCGTTGGGCTAAATGATCGGGTAAGGACCACCTAACTTAGAAGGAGAATTTCTTTTCATTCATTCAATTTTTTCTCTTGATTTATTTTTTTAAACTTTGAGATCATACACTTATTTGCATCGACTTCCTACTTAGTGTGTGCTTAGGATGGTGCTGACTGTTATTATAAACTAATAAAGAGGGTGGTTTTAGCATAATAAGTATTCAAATTCATCTGCATAATAAAGGGGTTCAAGGTGTAAGGACGGTATCGATACTATCAACACTTTTCCTAAGTCTTTCTAGACTAGCCTGTTTCTAGCATCGTGTCTTTTCTAAATTTATTATATATATATATATATATATATATATATATATTTATGGTTCAAGAAAATTGGGTAAATCTGATTTGAAGCAAAAATTACGTGAAATGACTCGACTGAACATGAATTTTTGTTATTTAGCTAATAAATGCAAAATTAAAATTCTACCTAGAAAGAAAAAATTAAAAAACAATAAATTTCCTCCCCCACACTTAAGTCAAGCATTGTCCCCAATGCGTCAAAATAAGGTGGAAAAAGGAAAGTGGAACCTGTGATGTCAGCTACCCACGACTGCCTCTGCCTCGTGTTCGTCTGACATTTCTTGAAGTGTCCACGTCTGGATTTTCTTCTTCTGTCTGAAAGGACATTCCGGCCATTCCGTGGATTAGCTCTGCCATACGGTTTTGTCCTTGTTGCATTTGGTTCAGGATTTGCAGCATGTCGTTCTGCTGAGCGTACATCTCGGTTTGTTGAGCATACATCTGGTTTTGTTGCTGCAGCAGCAATGCTTGCTGAGTTGTTAGATTTTGTATTCTCTAGTCTCTTAAGGCATTTGCTTCGCCTTGTAGCATCAACTCATGGAGAACCCCTTCAAGACCTTCGTGTGGCTCGTCCTCTGGTCTCCTAGGGACTCGCCTTGTAGAAGTACCTGCAACATAATCAGAAGAAAATGGCGCATCTTGTGCGGGTGGGTTAGTTTCATCATTAGCCCCGCCAGCGGCATCATTCGTCGGAATGTGCGCGGGGCGTGTGTCAAAATAGAGGAAATTTCTTTTGTTAGTCACGTCAGTGCGACTCGGGTTTGGTAGAATAAAACCCGTTAACACTTTATTATCTATTAAAAGCTCGTATTTTCCATCTCTACGTGGTTTTACTAATTTCATATTCCTTGCCGTATTTAAATCAATTGTTTCGATGGGGTTTGTTTCCATTGTAGAGAAATTTGCTTCGAGTCCTAAGGCTCTAGCAATTGTTGTAATAAGACCGCCAAAGGATATAGGACCTTTGCCTGCAGTTACAGTTTTCATATGATGCAGAATAAATGGGACATGGTTTATTTTAATAGATGCAAAAGCAGCCATGAGATACATTAGTTCTCGTTCATTTACCTTACTCGTATTAGACCAGCCAAAAACAGTTGTAGCTAAAATCTGACGAAAATAGCGGATAGCCGGGTTGTGAATAAGGATGGCTCTAACACCTTCTATATTTTGTAAGAACGTTCCTGTTATGGCATTCCAAAACATTTTATACTAATTTACCCATTGTTCCCCTGTGGGCATTTCATAGCGTACACCCTCCCCTACTGGAAATTTCAACAAAACAGCTAGCTGATCAAAAGTGTAAGTGTAACTTTCATTGAACATTCTAAAACAGGCTGTTTTATTTTCATCATCAATAATTAATGAGCTTAAAAATTCCGCGGTTAGCCGAATATAAACAGGATCACGGTAAGACAGAAAGTTTTTTAGATAAATTCTTTCGAGCAATAAATCTACACTTTCTTTTAATCCTAAAGTTTCTAAGCAGATGATATCGGCATACCTTGTGGGTTCTATACCCCAGTCGAGAAGACTTCTAAATAAATCGGCTTGGGCCTGATTTCTGAAAAGGATACGAGATCCTTGATTTTGCTCCATAATTTCTTTCCTTGCTTTCTAACACTTTGTTTATAAAAATTTATAGTAGAAAATATATTTTTGAGTGTAAGAAATATGTAGAGTTAGAGGGGTATTTATAGGAGTGGAGAATTAAATAGGGGTAGTTGGTAATTATTTTTGGAGGTAAATTTTGAATTTTGAATTTTGAATTTTTGAATTTGAATTTTGAATTTGTTCATGACAAATGTCATGTTGCATGGTTCTATATTATGCATGAGGTACACTTGTAGGTGATGATGAGACCAGTGCATGCAAAGTAGATGGCATGTGATAGAGTGAAATGTATTGCATGTGATAATGTGAAATGTTGTAAGAATAATATAGTTTAAATAATAAAAAGAAAAGTTTGGCTTTAAAACAAAATAAATAAATAAATAGAAAAAGCATTAAAATAGCATGGTGGCCCCCACCACCTTTTGATGCATGGCGCAGGTCATGCTTATATAAAGGGGGGGGGGGGGCATGGCGCAGGCCATGCTGTAGACGAGAGGGAGCATAGCGCCTGCCATGCCTTGTGAGGGGGGATTAATGGATTTTTTTTTTTAATTTTGTTTTGTTTTATGAATTTTTAATGACTTTCGTAATGTATTTTTAATGAATTTTTTTAATGCATTTATATTTTTTTTTTGAACTTTATTTTTATATAACCTGTATAGTATATTAAATATTAAATTCTGAGGTGAAATTGTATACTATACTGGCAGATAAAATAAAGACATATTAATAGATAAATAAATACTGAAACAGAAATAATAAAAAATACTGTAATTAATTAAAATTTAATGTAAGAAGAAAATATGAAATAAATTCTGATGAGAAAACTGAAACAAATAATAAAATAAATTCTCATGAAAAACTGAAAATCCTAATTAATTTCCTTCCCCCATACTTAAACCGGGCAATGTCCTCAGTGGCCAAGCATGCGAGTTGGAATAGAAATAGAAAGAAGAACTAAATTCTAACCACGGTTATCGTTATTGTTAGTCAGACCGACAGAAAATAAAAGCTGATGAAAATTATCCAGCTGCTCAGTGACAATATCCATGAAACCGAAAAAATCCATTCGCAAAGCATTAATATTTGTATTAATGTGATCAAGTTGATTTTGTAGATTTGTGATGGCGGCAGAGTGGTCAGCCGGTGGGTCAACAAGTATCTCAGGTGGTACTGAATCGGCATCAGACATATAATGGTCATAGACTTCAGATATCATAGGTGATTCAGGAGGCGAAGGAGGGGCAATGGGAATGCTTAAGTCATATAACCAATTATTTCTATTGTGCAGGCTGGTCATTTCATGGTTAGGTAAGGTGAAAAGATGGACAATCTCATTATTAATCAGTAGGTCAAAGGTGTCGGGTCCGAGGTTTCCTATGATTCTATGGTCAAAGCAAAAATCAATATTCATAGGGCGGATCGCACCTAAGGGATGTATTTGGTTTAGTTGCCATCTTAGGCCAATTTTATTTGCTATCATAGTTACTAGGCCCCCTATGGGGATATCTATACGAGTGTTCTGAATGAGGCGGACGAAACTAACTATCATGAAGATAGCTCCATTAACAGGTCTGCCTAGGGAAGTACAGTAAAGGATAAATAGCTCGTCTCGTGATATAGAGGTATTATTCTCCTCTTTACCAAAAAGGGTATGGGCTAGGAATTTATGAAAGTAACGCAAAACAGGGTTATGAATATTCTCAGAAAACATATCATAAGGTTCAGCCTCATCATTCCCTGTGATGGTACCCCAGAAATCGTTCAGTGCATGGTTCATTAGTAACTCCTCTCGAGTAGCAGTGAAAACATTAGGGCCATTTGGAAACCCTAGAAGTTCCGCAAACTCTCTATGGTTGAAGGAAAAATCAATATTGGACATCCTAAAGGTAATTAATCCTTTGTTAATTCCTAGACCATGGTTTGGTAAGTGGACTAGTGAGCTCAAAAACTCTAGTGTAAGTTGACGATAGGTGTTAAACCTTCGTCGAATAAGTGCAGCATCCCACCCTATCTGACTGTAAAGAAAATAGACACTATCTTTGATGCCTAGCTTAGTTAAAGTGGGCTCATCATGTGGTTAGTGTCATGGATCTTTGTAATAATGCTTCAAATCTTCTTCGATGTGCTCTTCCCTTGAAAACAATGTTCGTGTTGTCTACTAGTTCCATTACTAATGTTAGAGCTTAGCTAAATAGTTAGCCTGTAAGTGAGTAATCAACGCGAAAAAGGTTAGTAGGAAGAGATGAAAGTAATAATACCGTAGTTTAGTTAAATAGGATTAAAAAAAATAATAAACGTAAATAATTTAAAAAGTGAGAAAAAGAAACAAAAACAATAATAGAGAATCAACAAAGATTTAAATAAAGATAATAAGTCGAAAAAAATGTGGGTTGCCTTCCACAAAGCGCTTCGTTTAAGGTCAAGGGCTCGACCACGCATTTTTAGGGGTCAATCATTAGAGTGGGCGGGAAGCTCATTTAGTAAGAGACTAGTTACGTAATCGCGGTTTTCGACCATGTGATAGTGCTTAAGGCGTTGACCGTTTACTATGAATGGGTTGCTCGATTTTCCTTTGATTTCAATGGCTCCGCTAGGAAAAACTTTAGTAATAAGAAATGGCCCAGCCCATCTGGAATGTAGTTTACCCGAAAAAAGCTTTAGTCTTGAATTAAATAAAAGCACAACATTGTCTTTGTTAAACTCCTTTTTGGAGATACGCCGATCATGCCATTTTTTTGTGCGTTCTTTATAAATTTTGGCGTTCTCGTAAGCATCTAGTCTGAGCTCTTCTAATTCATGGAGATCTAAAATTCGTTTTTCTCCTGCAGCTGATGAGTCTAAATTTAGGGTTTTAATAGCCCAATAAGTTTTGTGTTCTAATTCAACTAGAAGGTGACATGACTTTCCGTAAACTAACTTAAAGGGGGTGGTTCCTATCGGGGTTTTAAAAGCGGTTCTATACGCCCATAAAGCTTCTTGTAATTTAGACGACCAATCTTTTCTAGATATAGCAACAGTTTTCTCTAATATTTGTTTTATTTCTCTGTTGGAAACCTCTACTTGTCCACTTGTTTGTGGATGATAAGGTGTTGCAACTCGGTGCCTAACTCCATACTTCAATAACAATTTTTCAAAGATTTTGGATATAAAATGTGATCCACCGTCACTTATGACTGGTCTTGGTACACCGAATCTCGAAAATATTACGTTCTTAAATAATTTAATTACTACTCGTGTATCATTTGTCGGAGAAGCTATAGCCTCGATCCATTTTGAAACATAATCAACGGCTACAAGTATGTATTTATTACCAAAAGAAGCTATAGCCTCGATCCATTTTGATAAGGTGTTGCAACTCGGTGCCTAACTCCATACTTCAATAACAATTTTTCAAAGATTTTGGATATAAAATGTGATCCACCGTCACTTATGACTGGTCTTGGTACACCGAATCTCGAAAATATTACGTTCTTAAATAATTTAATTACTACTCGTGTATCATTTGTCGGAGAAGCTATAGCCTCGATCCATTTTGAAACATAATCAACGGCTACAAGTATGTATTTATTACCAAAAGAAGATGGGAAAGGTCCCATGAAATCTATTCCCTATACGTCGAAGACTTCTACTTCTAGGATTCCTTTCAGCGGCATCTCATCACGTCTAGAAATGTTTCCAGTGGGTTGACATCGCTCACAATTAATAACTGCAATATGGACGTCCTTCCATAGATTAGGCCAGAAGAGGCCAGCTTGTAGGATTTTAGCATAAGTTTTTGAAGTGCTCGCATGTCCACCATAAGGGGCGGAATGACAATGAGCTATTATGCTTTCTATTTCATCTTCTGGAACACATCGACGGAAAATACCATTGGCACCTCTTTTGAAAAGAAGTGGTTCATCCCAATAGTAATGTTTAAGGTCGTGAAAGAATTTTTTCTTTTATTGGTAAGTTAGATCGGGTGGAAGTACTCCGTCTGCAAGGTAGTTGACAAAGTCAGCATACCATGGTATTCCTGTAGTTACAACTTCTTTGGTTTTTGGTTTGCTTGGATCTAGTCGGGCCAGATCGCTTCTTATCTGTGCTACGAGTTGTTCATATGGAAAATCATCATTAATAGGAAGTCGTTCTGGTTTAATACCTTCTAATATAGATAAATGGTCTGCTACAACGTTCTCGGAACCTTTCTTATCTTTGATTTCTAAATCGAATTCTTGCAGAAGTAGAATCCACCTTAAAAGTCTAGGCTTGGCGTCCTTTTTAGTTAGTAGGTACCTAATAGCTGCGTGGTCTGTGTAAACAATTATTTTTGCTCCTACTAAGTAAGAACGGAATTTGTCAAGAGCAAATACAACGGCTAAAAGTTCCTTTTCTGTTGTGGCGTAGTTCATTTGGGCAGGGTCTAAGGTTCAACTTGCGTAATATATTGTGTGAAGCTTTTTATCCCTTCTTTGTCCCAAAACTGCACCTACGGCATAATCGCTTGCATCACACATGATTTCAAATGGTAATTCCCAATCCGGAGGTTGCACGATAGGTGCGGAAATGAGAGCCATTTTCAGCTTTTCAAACGCTTGTTAGCATTTTTCATCAAAGATAAAGTCAGCGTCTTTCATTAATAAACCAGTAAGAGGTTTTGTAATTTTCGAGAAATCCTTAATAAATCGTCAGTAGAAACCGGCGTGTCCTAAAAAACTTCTTATTTCTCAAACCATTTTTGGTGGTTGAAGATTTTCTATGATTTCAATCTTGGCATTATCAACCTCAATTCCATTTTCCGAAACAACGTGTCCTAGTACAATTCCATGTTGGACCATAAAATGGCACTTCTCCCAATTTAAAATGAGGTTTACTTTTACGCATCTTTCGAGTACCATTTCTAGGTTTGATAGACATTCTTCAAATCTTTGCCCACAGACGGAAAAATCGTCCATAAATACTTCCATAATGTCATCTATAAAATCAGCGAAAATTGACATCATGCACCTTTGAAATGTTGCAGGGGCGTTGCATAGTACGAATGACATTCGTCGGTATGCGAACGTACCATAAGGGCAAGTGAAGGTGGTCTTTTCTTGGTCATCGGGATGAATAGGTCTTAACTCTCCCATATCTAGCCTTTTGCAGATTGTTAAGGGCATAACACTGATATTGGCTCCTAAATCGCATAGAGCTTTGTCAATGACGAATTTTCCAATTACACAGGGTATGGAGAAACTACCTGGGTCTTTTAGCTTAGGAGGCATGTTGTTTTGAATTATTGCGCTACACTCAGCAGTCAGCGTAACTGTTTCATTATCCTCGATCTTTTTCTTATTGGTCAAGATTTCTTTAAGGAATTTGGCATATGAGGGCATCTGAGTGATTGCTTCTATAAAAGGATTGTGATGTTTAATTGTTTCAGAAGTTCAACAAATTTCTTAAATTGCCCTGCAGTTTTAGAGTTGACAAGTCTTTGAGGATAAGGGATAAGAGGTTTGTAAGGTGGTGGAGGTACATATGGTTCTTCTTTCTCCACGGCTTCTTGATTATTGTTCTCCTTTATCTCAGTATCACTTTCCTTCTCAGTTGGTGTATCCTGCTTTTGGTACATGGCTGGGTTTTGAAGTCTAGGATCGGCGGGTTCATCTAATTTCTTTCCGCTTCTCAATATTACCGCATTTGCATGTCCTTTTGGATTTGGTTGAGGTTGACCAGGAAATACGCTAGCTGGGGCAGCAGTTGGTGCTTGTTGTTGAGCTACTTGTGAAATCTGAGTTTCAAGCATTTTGTTATGGGTAGCCAGAGCATCAACTTTGTTTGCCAATTGCTTTATTTGTTCATTGGTGTGTACATTTTGATTTAGGAACTCCTTGTTCGTTTGAGCTTGGATAGCTATGAAACTTTCCATCATTAGTTCAAGAATCTATTTTCTTGGGACATTAGGAGCATTCATGGCGGTCTTCTGATACCCTGGTGGTGTAGCCGGCGCTTGACCAGGTGCATATAGAGCATTGTTATTCTTGTAGGAAAAATTTGGATGATTCTTCCAACCTGGGTTGTATGTGTTGGAGTAGGGATTTCCTTGAGCATAATTCACTTGGTCTGGGGGAGTCATTGCCAAAAGTTGACAATAAGGGGTAGCATGTCCTGGGACTCCGCATATCTCACAGTTTGGTGCAACGGCAGCCACGGTGGCTGTTGGTGTTATGGTCAAGTTATCGATCTTTTGAGCGAGGGCTTCGAATTTAGCATTCACTTGATCAATATTACTTACTTCGTACATACCCCCCTTTGTTGGTTTCTCTGTCGCGACTCTTTCGATTCCCCACTGATAGTGATTCTGAGCCATACTCTTGATAAGTGCATAAGCATTATTATATTCTTTGTCCATTAGCACGCCGCCTGCGGCAGCGTCAATTGTCATTCTTGTGTTGTACAAGAGTCCATTGTAGAAAGTATGGATGACCATCCATTCTACTAATCCGTGATGTGGACAAAGTCTCAGCATATCTTTGTAGCGTTCCCAAGCTTCGAAAAAAGATTCGTTTTCCTTTTGCTTAAATCCGTTGATTTGAGCTCTCAGCATAGCTGTCTTGCTAGGTGGGAAATATCTTGTCAAGAAGACTTTCTTTAACTCCTCCCACGTAGTAACTGAGTTCGAGGGTAGAGATTGAAGCCATGCTCTTGCTTTATCTCACAATGAGAAAGGAAAAAGACGTAGTCTAATTGCTTCTTGGGTGACACCATTAGCTTTTACTGTGTCTGCATATTGCACGAAAATTGATAAATGTAAATTCGGGTCCTTGTTAGGATTTCAGGCGAATTGATTCTGTTGCACGGCTGATATCAGTGATGGTTTCAACTCGAAATCGTTCCGGTTGATAGCGGGTGCGACAATGCTGTTATGAGGTTCACCTTGTGACAAAATAGCATAATACTTGAGTGGATGAGTTGGTTCCTCCCCGGCCATCTCAGCTTCTTTTGAGGTTCCAACTGGTTCTTCGACTGATTCGGATGAATGAGCTAGAATATATGTGATGTTATACTTCCGTTGGTATTCTTCTATACGGTGTCTCAAATGTAAAAAACGTTATAATTCAGCGACTGGTGGTTGCAAGTCTTTGTCTTGAGAGTGAGTACTTGGCATACAATCGATGAAATAGGAATTTAGAAAAATAAATGGTTTACCTTAGTCTATACGGTGTAACACTGGAGTTACGATATCGACTTAATTAAGTCCCCGACAACGGCGCCAAAAACTTGATCGCTTGACTATATATCTAAAGAATTGTATCTGCAAGTGCACAGTCGTACGTGTAGTTTTAAAGATTATCGATCCCTCAGAGACTTAAAAATCGATCTAACGTTATCTAGTATTACGGTGTAAAGCTAATGCTAATTGTTTCTTTTGGTTGGTTTATGGTAGATGTAATTAGATCTAAAATTTAATTAATGAATAATAATAATATATCCGTATGTGACTCGTTAATCGTCGGGAATTCAATCAAATATCAGTTAAGGCTTGTATACTAAAATACTGTTTAGTGGAAAATATTCATTTAAAAATCCTTGTCTCAAACTCTCGCTCTATTGATTTAGATTGAATTCCTAAAGTCCTATGCCTGCTCTCGCTAGCTCATAAGTGTTTAGAAATTCTTTTTGAAAATAAATAAACCCCAATTAATTTTAAATCCTCAAACTCTCGTTCTTTTGAATTTAGAATAAATGCTAAATCTCAGCTATCCGGTTAAATTCTCAAACTCTCGCTCTGTTGAATTTACCTTAATTACTCTCCTTATTTTCATAACAAAAAGTATTAAATTAATTTCAAGAGATCTCAGCCTAATTTGTAAATTTAGTGAAATAATAAATATTGATTTTAATTGAATTCCTCCCGATTAATCTGTCTACATACTGATATATATAAAAATTAGCTAGACATATTAAATGAAATAATAATGCAGGAACAACATAATTTAATTAAACAAATCATAATCATTAAAACAAGCATACGAAAATTAAATAAACAATAAAAATTAGAACCTGAATAATATTCTTCAATAATAATTTGTTGTAGAATTTGGATCCAATCTTGAAAATAATTCGTACAGGATTGTGGAAAAATAACTAAACTAAAAATAATAAAAACTGGAATATAAAAGCTTGAATTCTTGGAGCTGTAATTTGTCCCGTAAACAATTTCAATTGGTGCTATTTATAGGCATATCAGTGGAATAATTTTTGTTGAGAAAAAATAGGACTGAATGGGCCTTTGGAGAGACGGATTTCGCGTGAGAAGAGGGTGCCGGAAAGACCGGACAAAGAAACAGGAGAGAGTGGCCTGCGCCACTCCTCCTTCTTTGTAGTGTGGCCTGCGCCACGTTGTAGGAGGAAAAAGGGGGTGGTGGGCGCCACACCCCATGGCCTGCGCCATGTGTGTATGGTGGGCCCCACCACCTTTATTTTTTTCTTTTCTTTTCCTTTTCTCTTCCTTTTCCTTCTTCCTACTTTCTTTCTTTCTATTTTCTTCTTCAATTTTCTTCTCTTATTTTTGTCTTCACTTTTCTTCATTTTTCTTCAATTTTCGACTTTTTTTCCAACCGACTCGATTATCTGAAATAATAAATAAATATATTAAATAACGAGAATAAATTCGGAAAATTTAATAAAACATAATATTTATTCATGTAAATCAAGCCAAAAACACGATATAATTTCGCGTTATCAGTGTTGGTGGTGGGTGGAGAAATGGCGTGACGACAGATTTAGGGATTTAGGGTTTGTGAGGAAACAGGGAAAAAAGGAGAGAGAAAGATGAAACATATGAAAAGAGTGTGATTTGAATTTGAAATGAGAATGAGAATGAGTACATGTGGCTTGATTATCAATTTTTGATGCCCAATTACTTAATTACTTGAATGACCTTTTGGTAGTGCAATTTTTTTTACTAAAGGGCAATATAGTCAGTTTGGTCAACTTATTTGAAATGGGTAGATATAGTAGATTACTAAAGGACAATATAGTCAGCTTGGTCAACTTATTTGTAATAGGTAGATAGTAGATATAGTCAGTTTGGTCAACTTATTTGTAATAGGTAGATTGTAGATGACCTTTTGGTAGTGCAATTTTTTATTTATTAAAGGACAATATAATCACTTTGGTCAACTTATTTGTAATGGATAGATAATAGATAAATATTTATCAAGCAAAAATAATATTACTTTGTTAAAAATAATGTTAAACGTTTTTTTTCTTCTCAAAATTAAACCCGAGATAAATTCATTGAAATGAATGTTGATTTTTTGAAGAAAAATTACACTCATCTTTTAAAGTTTATTAAAATGAAATAGACGCCCCCTATAGTTTCAAAATATATACTAATTTCTTTTTGTAAAATTTATATATATTAATAAGAATATTTTAATGACATATAAGAAATTGTAAGTAAATGTTATATATGTTTAGGATTTTTTATTATTTTTAAAATTTAGATGGAATTTCAATATCATTTTGATATATTTTTGTAATTTATCTTTTTTCAGAAAAATATAAAATTTCGACATTAATTTTTTAAAAATAGGTTTAATGTATCTTTTAGTCCTTTAATTTAATTTAATGTTTTATTTTAGTTTTTTATCTATAAAAAAATTACAAGTTAGTTCCTTAAAACCACTTATGTATGTCGATTTGGTCCTTTATGTCCAATTTTGTGAAAAATCATTAGGTTTTGCTGACATGTGAATCTAGTTGGATTTATTTATGTCATGTGACATTTTTATTATTTGAAATATATTATTATAAATGTTAGTCGTTGAAACACGTCATTTTTTTAGTAACCCTAGATCCAGAATAAAGTGTGTAAATTAGAAAAAATACAAAGAAAGAAAGAGGTTCATGAGAAGAAATATCTAGATCCGGAACAAAACATGCAAATGAAATTGGTTCTAAACAAGCTAAAAAGAAAATAACTACCACCAATGGTGGCTTCAACGACGAGACGGATGGAGACAAAGACTAGAAAATAACCAACAAAGACTCTAAGAAGATCTTTCAAATTTTGCTGTTGAATACTTGAAAAATCAGTAAACAACAAAGTGATTCTCTTAATGAAGTTAATTGACGATAGAGTCGGTGGTCAGAAAGTCTTAGTCAAAGTAAAATTAGATCTTGGGAGCCACAATGACATCTGAATTTCACTCTCGTTGACTAGCATCAGGCAAGTCAATATTTTAGTATTTTTTTGCAAGAATATATATATATATATATATATATATATATATATATATATATATATATATATATATATATATATATATATATATATATATAGAGAGAGAGAGAAGTGCTAACAACACTCTCTCTCTCTCATTGATTGAAACATGTGTGAGATCCTCACTTTGAAAATAGGTCCCACATAAAGTGATAGGACCCACACATGTTTCAACCAATGAAAGAGTGAGTGTTTGAAAGAATGTTAAAAAATGAGTGTTGTTAATATTTCTCATATATATATATATATATATATATATATATATATATATATATATATATATATATATATATATATATATAGCCACACGAAAACACTTCAGTTCGAGTAGTCAACCTACGTTGGAGAAGTAAAGTTGTTTATTGGCTCTAGAGAGAGAGTCATCAACATTGGAGAGAGGGAGAAAGTGAAGATGAGAAAAAAAAATGTAAGAGGAGAAGATGCAGAAACTATGTGTGTATGAAAGAGAAAGAAAATGAGAGTAAAAAGTTAACATATGACTCCCTTAAGTTATATTTTAATTTCAACCACATGATTATATATATATATATATATATATATATATATATATATATATATATATATATATATATATATATATATATATATATATATATATATATATATATATATATATATATATATATGTGTGTGTGTGTGTGTGTGTGTGTGTGTGTGTGTGTGCGCGCGCGCGCGCATGATTACTTTGATTGCTAACATAATTACTATCACCGTCTCCATCCTTTCACTTTCATCATATTCATCTTCATCAACCCATCAACAACGAAACCCATCTTCTTCTTCTCATTTTCATCTTCTTCATATTCTCAAAGTTGATAGCGATCAAAGTGAAATTGGATTGATGTGAACAAACTAACATTACTATTATGACGATAAAACAAGAATAATGATGATTTTAAATTTGCAACGTTGGAGGGAAATAAATTTCCCCACAACAAGATCCTCCAAAAGAGTCTGAAACACGATGTCAAGACATCTTGTCTGACATCACAATAACATCAACAAACCTATGCGCATAAAACACCATTATATCATACTCCCCATTAATTGTATGATCATCAATTCAAATACAGACATAACTACCCATACAAGAACAACCAAAACACTTCCTGAACACAGTGCATCCAACCCAAGTAACACACAAACTTGGTATAATTTCAGAATATATCAGAGGCACATGCAGCAGTACAGAAGTAGAAACCAAACCTCACAGAAAAAAACACAAGACTATTTCAAATATAGAATTCTCTGAACCAAGATGTCAGGACATTCTGTCTGACGTCACAACTACACAGCAAACACACATAAATGTCAGGACATTCTGTCTGACATCACAACTGCATAACAATTCACCACCAAAGTTCATGGCCTGATAACACCAGACAGGTCCAATACACACCCTATTATAAATAGTCCGTCTTCCACTTCTAGGGACCATTCAACCACAAAAAAGAACCTATCACGTTCAAATAGCTTTTCAGTATCATCATTCTTCCTTTATCAAGAACCAGAAAATATCCCCCTTGGATCTCATCCAGAAACAGACTAGGATGCCTTCTCTGATACCAATTGAAATTTTGATTTAAGCATATTCAGATGTCCTACAGGATGTTGAGACATCTGGTCTGACAAAAGCAGCAAAGGAAATCATATACAATAACAGTACTGAAAAGCATAAATAACATAAAGATTGTTAACCCAGTTCAGTGCAAACTCACCTACATCTGGAGGCTACCAAGCCAGGAAGGAAATCCACTATTAGCAGTATTAATTCAAAGTCTAAACAGTCCCAGTTTACAACTTCTCACTTAATCCCTACCCAGTGCAACTTCTACCTAGAAATCATCATCTAGATATGAGAAATCACCATCTCACTCCCTAAATCACCTCAGTGATAGCTAAGAGTCCCAATCCCAGTTATTGTATCAAATACAACTTAACAAGATCAAACTAGAAGGCAAACTTCCATGACAATACCTAGCCAAGATTCTTGACCAAGAACACAACTTAGATTTGCTTCAAAGCTTCATCCAAGAACTACACTCAAATCGTTACCTATGGGCTTCTGAGTGAGAACATAACCTTACAACTCAAGGAACAACAATCTAACTCACAACCCAGGTGGATTACACACCAAATCTCCTAGAGAGTGGTTCACAAACAAAGCCCTAATGTTTACATTTTTCTATTCATGGCTTCTTTATAAAACTAGGTTACAATGCTTCTATTTATAAATTATTACCCAATTGGATTTGGGCCTTTAAAACACAACAAATTTGTTGTTACAAATCTGCAGAAGATTCTGCTACAAAACAGGTCTTCAATCTAATCTTACTTATTCGTAAAGTATATATATATATATATATATATATATATATATATATATATATATATATATATATATATATATATATATATCTTTTTGAATTCTGATTGAATCTTCCAAACTTTTAAATCAATACCTCTTTAAATCAGCGCCACATAGGATTGCATAATATCTCCATAATATTTTGCATATGTTTAAAATATAGCATAACCAATCACTCTAGTTCATCATAGGCGTGATGTCGTATGCAATTTCGTAGGACATCTTCTTCGACATGTTCCAGAACAACAAAAGAAACTTTCAAGATATTCTCCTCAAGGTTATGACTTATGTCATTAGCTCCAGAATATCTTCACAATTAGAACCTAAGGATTCTCCTTATAAATACCTTGAAAAACAGCTCTAACAACTCCACTTGTGATAGCATAATATTCTAGAGAATATTATGCATAATTCAAATCATAAACCCAACACTCCAGCTCCACAAACCAAGATGTTGTGACATCTGTCTGTAACACATGACAATAATGTTGTCATGACAGTTTCAGATGTTTCAACTTTCTCTTTGACATCTATTTGTAACACATGACGGTAATTTTGTCATGACAGTTGCAGATGTTTCAACATCTTCTTCAGTATCTGCCAATTATTATAACCCCATCTGTCTGTGTCGCCATCTCAGGACATCTTGTTTGACATGTTCTTCCAGAATCTAGACCATGTTAATTTAATATATGGAAATTCTTATTCAACATATTCCAGTCATATTAGTTTTACCAAACATAATGTCAATCATAAAATCATAGAATTAACACAATGCATGGATCACAAGGATTTATAACTCAATGCAAAGTACTGTTACAGAATATTGATAAAAATAATACTCTTATTGTCTTACATAATGTTCATATTCAGAATTTCCATGAGTATTAGGCTACTGTCTCATGTTCTTTATTCAGAAAACTAAAGATAAAATAGAAGAACAGAAAAGAAAAAAATTGCACATATGAAGAGTTAAATAACATTGTCTTACATAATACTCTTATTGTCTAAAATACAAACAATACCCAACTAAGTATTATCTTTATTGGCTTATTACATACCTATTATCCTAAATGAAATATGCATAAACCACACAATCATATGACACACAAAACTTTTGTCTATAAAAGGACACAAACACATATAGTAAATCATTACCTCAAACACATCAAAATTATCATCATATAGACATAATACTAAGCTTTATAGTTTCAAAAAAATGGCTTCCATGAATGTTTTGTCATTCATGATACCACTTGTTCTACTCATAAAATTGTCATTAATCACAAATTTTGAAGGAGCACATAACCTTCTAAACATACATCAAGTTTCCAAAGTTGAAGTGCCAAAACTACCAATACCAACTCTGCCAAAACTCCCAACACTACCTATTTTACCTACATTACCAACAGAACCACAATTTCAAGTAGTTCCAAACTTAGATATCCCAATCCCTGATGTACCCAAGATTCTTGAAATTCCTAAGCCACAGTTGCCTACTGTTCCAAGTGTGCCTCAACCATAAGTGTAACACCCTGATTTTTTTTATAGTGAGACACTAGTTTTTAGATATATTAGTTTCCAAAATATGTAAAAGTAGCCCCCTCCCTTTTTTTAATACGACCAATAGTAAGTAATATTGTTTTGAGAACTCAACATTTTTTTTTATAAAACATATTAGTTTAAATATTTTCAAAACGTAATTATATTATACAATCAAACCACCTAGCGCTAAAGGATAATAAGAGTAAATGGTTTATAATACAATCTCAAAACAACAAAAATAAGTCATCGGCAGACACTCACACAGTAGAGCTACCCCAAGGAGAAAAAGTATAACCATGCATAAAGAAGACATATGGTGTAAGCTAAAAAGTAATACATCCGCATACCACATAACCAAACCCTAAAATGCCCAATGACATCCGCAATAACCACCTGGCCCAACTCCGTACAAACCACTGCACACACTCAACAGGGTATGATCAGAACCCTCCTCGCCATTTCCACTCTCGAAGTCGTGCTCAGAAGAATCCTCATTATCGTCGTCTCCTACATCGTCCGCGACTGGATTCGGTGACAACACACATATTGGATCAACGGAAGGGGGTTCGTCGATAGTGAAGATGTCATGAGTAAAAGTCGAGTATAACTCTACTGACATCCCTAAGTCTAAGGGAGGTGTAGATAAGTCATGAAAGGTGGGCTCCCCTCCCCTGGCTAAAGCATATGAGGGTATAGGTAGGGCTGAGGGGGAGGTTAATAACCCAAATCAATCTATTTCCCCTACGAGAAAGTTGAAGATAATCAGAGAGGCCGAAATCCAGAACAACAGGGCTCGTCGAGAGAACATGGTCTTTATGTTCCTACCAGCTACAGTGGTGGTCTCCAAATCGTTCCCGGTGTACGAGACTTGTCCCAGGGCCGGGTTGAATCCCCGGGATGTCTTCGTTCAGTCATCAGGGAAGGTGAAGTATGCCATCTTCGACAGTGAAATCGCCTCGTGTCAGGGGTGCGTCATAATCTATTGGCATAACCGCCCACACATCCACTGAAAGGGTAATCAATCCGAAAAAAACAAACATACAGGAACGGAGAAGGAAACATAAACAAAGAATACGTTATACATGGCTAGAGATCTCATTCTAACACATGTATGTAACAATAATAACACATATAGCACAATTAAGACTTCTTCCAAATGCAATGCCTATATGTCGATGTATATGATTCATGAATATCAATCCTTTACGCAAAGGGTTGTGGTATCGCATCAGGATTTTTCACCACTAAGGTGATAAGTATCGACCCATCAATCAGACTCTATGATCCACAACGGGATAAAATGGTTCCCTCTTGGACACGCACCTCGTGCCACCTCTCCGGTGGCCACGTAACTATGAAATGTATGAACATACGATTCTCCATATATGCATTTCACATATGGTTAACTTCACCGTAAATCATTTGTAACAATTTATCTCATGCATCACATCTTTGCATAAATACATTTATATATCATTTACTCATCTTCACAATTAGTCACCTTCAAAACAAACACGTAAGAAGATACGAAAGAAATATAAATAGATAATATATTTATCAAAATAAATAACAAAAAAAATAGAAAGTTGCCCTTACGGTTAATACCGTCGTGGAAAGAGGAGTTTAGAGTTGGTCGGTCGGTCGGTCGTGCACCTTTATCCAAATTACTAAATTATATATATATATATATATATATATATATATATATATATATATATATATATATATATATATATATATATATATATATATATATATATATATATATATAATATACTCGTACGTTGTAAACTTCGTAGTCATCCGATTTATTATTATTATTATTATTTTACTTATTTAATTAATTTCTATTTAATCATAGTCTTAATTTACAACATATGTGATATCTATCTATTAAACTTGTACTTTAAATTTTTTAAACTTAAAAAACACACGGTTAATAATACTATACAGAACTAAAAATTGTATGACTATCATTTTCAAATATAAGGAATATACCTTGTTTCCTATCATTATTTAATATAACTTTGCAAAACAATTTTACAATAAATAAGAATATCTTACCCTATGTAAAAACGTAAGTAATTTTCAAAAGTTAAACTGAAAGCTCTAAGATATTATATAATTTGTAATGAAAATTAAAATGTATGGGTTTTCTTAAATTTTTGTAATAATTTGTTTAAATTAGAAATTCATTAAACATAATGGAACCATAATAATTTAGTGAATAATTTTATATAATTAATAATTAACCATATTAAATTGATTTAAAGTTTAAACAAAATACTAAAAAAAATGGAATAATCCAACCTAAATCATTTTAGTCTTACCGACTTAAAACATTAACATTTATTTAATTATTTTCTCTTTATTTTTATCAAGAGTAAACATAACATTTTTTGTCCAGTTTATTATCTCATAGCCTCAAATCTATACAAGATTTTCAACACTTTAACACTAGGAATTAAAATTTTATAATACTTAAAGATATGTATATTTTTTATTATTATTATTTTAAGATAGTAACTAAACTTTGTAATACTTGACAGATTCATTTTTTCTTTCTTTCTATTATAACCTATTTTATTTTAATTTTTTTATTAAGTTTAAAGGCAATTTATCATCACAATATATTTCAAAATATTTAAATATACATAAAAGAGAAGTTATACCAAGTGAAGGTAGTTTCCAATAGATGAAAGAGTGTGGATGGCTTTTGTGGAATTTTTTTTTAATATAACAGAGTTTCTTAATTTAATTTTCAAAATAACATAGTTTTCCAAAAAAATACCAAACTAACAGAGTTTGGACACACATTCGCCAAACCACTTGATGAATATGTGTTATTTCTTATGGATTCGCCAAATGGTTTGGCTAGGAATGAATATTCTTCACCAATTCGCCATTCCATTTGGCGAATGTGTTGTAAATTCAACATGCATTCGCCAAATGGTATGTTGCACGTTGTTAATTCAAATATTCTTGTAAAATCAAATATTCTTCACTTATTTATATATATATATATATATATATATATATATATATATATATATATATATATATATATATACACACGTATACATATATATATGTATATATATATATATACTTATACATATATATATACCTAGGGTTTGCAAATTTTTTTACTATATATATGCCTCACTCATAAACATAAGATTCATCTCACTCCATCCTTACAAACCCTCTCTCATTCAGTCCTTTCAGTCTCCCTCTCTCACAATATGGCTTCTCCCCGTCCATCTAATTATGCATCGGCACCGTCTTCCTCAACATCAGAAGAACCGCTTCCAAAATTTGATATCTTGAAGAAAAATGCTTTAGTGTTTTTCTCGGCAACAAAGCCTCCTCTGAAGATGCTGTTATGGAACCCCCAAACTTTGGAACACTTGCACAGAGAATTAACCCGCTGGTTAGAAGGAGAGATCGGCCACAAAGAAAAGATAATTAAAATTGAGAAGCGGGTTGTGGAGTTTGGTGTGACGAAATGGAGAAAAATTGTCAATGATGCAGGTGTTTTGTCGATGATGCTAGGTGGAGGTGAAGTTGTCCTGATGGTTCTGATAGGCTAGATTTGTTGAATCTTGCAGTTGTTCTATTTATGTATGGTCATGTATGAATTTATGTATTTTTCTGTTTTATTTATGTACGGTCATTTTCTGAATCATGTATTTCCTTGTTTTATTTATGTATGTTCGTGTTTGTGGTTGTATGATTTTACTGATATGAATTAAACGAACTAGGCTTCCATATAAAATAAATACGGTTACAATGACTTAATTTACGATGTTGAGCTTGGTCCAACGTTGGGACATTTTTTACGATTGTGACCGGGCTGACGACATGAACTACACAGTCTCACCATCTTATTCGCCGTATCCATTTCGGTGCGAATACGCGTGCTGTTAGGACGGCCTTTTTTCTTTCTTCGCATGTTCTCGTTGTGCCAGACTATTTCCCCGTTGTAGGAGGGCCAGTAGTCCTCATTTGCAACAACCGGAAAGCTTTTGTTGTAGACGTTGCAAAGGTTGTGCACTTGGTAAACAGGGGATAGTAAGCCTGAAGGGTCCAGCTGAACCTTCGAACATGCCGCTATGACATGGGAGCAAGGCATGCGAAAGGCTTGAAATTTACCACAGTCGCACCAATTGTTATCAAGTTCCACCCGATAGGATCCCCTCGGTCTCCCTTCGTTGTGATCCATGATCTCATCAACATTGAAATGTCCCTTATTGCGGTTAAACACGGTGACCACATGTGTGTTAGACTTGGATGCTTCGTCTTTGATGAATGTCATAGAACTATCGCTGAACACTTGACCAGACTGTAGGATTGAACTCCACTTTGAACGTCTGGTGTCAAAAAGTGCTCCGAGCCTAAAGTAGGTTGACCTCACCAAAGCGGTTATCGGTAGGTTGCGGATTCCTTTGAAAACAGAGTTCATTGATTCAACGAGGTTTGTTGTCATGTGACCCCAGCGTTGTCCTTTGTCGTAGGCCCTGGTCCACTTATCTAAAGGAATCTGGTTTATCCATCTGAATGCATCTTCATTTGCCATTCTGATTTCGTCACGATAATGTTTGAATGACGGTTCGGTTAATGAGTACCCTGCATTCACGACCTTCTTCCGCAGTGTCTTATCTTTGATCTCTCTCATGAAGTTTTGCGCT
>OZ014519.1:431437230-431727230 GCA_963966055.1 Lathyrus aphaca | reverse complement strand
TCACATATTCTTCAATCCATTTGGCGAATGCATTACCAAACTATGTTAGTTTGGTAATTTTTTTCAAATATATGTTATTTTGGAAAATAATTTTATAAAGTATGTTATATTAAAAAAAAATTCGGCTTTTGTGTGTCCAACTTTTTTGTAGTTACAAAATGATATCACCAGCTTCTACTAGATATGAGTGATGAGAGTATACACAACAACAAATTTTATAGACTTACTGATAGTCACTAGGATAATTACACGTGAGACTAATAGAAATTTTTATTTTAACTACTGCCGACATGCTTCTTTAATTATCCATCACCTCTTATTAATAGTTAGGCATATCACCGCATAATATCTCTCTTATATATTCTATGTGATGATTACATAATTTTTTTATCCGCGTTAGTGTAGTTTCCTGTGTTATATGATACTGATAAAATGTCTGAAATATGGATTTCGTATTGGGATTACCGAATACAACAAAAATCCTTGATGCCATTTAGGTGATTGTAGACCGGTTGACTAAGTTTGCACATTTCATTCCGATTAATATCAGTTTTCCTTTGACTAAATTGGTTGAGATTTATATTCGGATTATTGTAAAACTGCATGGTGTACCGTCGAGTATAGTGTCAGATAGGGATCTGCGGCTCACTTCTGAATTCTGGAAGAGTTTGCAGGAGGCTTTGGGTTCTAAGTTAAAATTGAGTTCGGCTTACCATCCACAGACGGATGGACAGTCCGAGAGGACTATTCAGTCATTAGAAGACTTGTTGAGAACTTATGTATTGGAAAAAGGTGGTGCATGGGATACTCATTTGCCACTAATTGAGTTCACGTATAATAACAGATACCATTCGAGTATTTGAATGACACCTTTTGAAGCATTATATGGTAGGAGGTGTAGGACACCTCTGTGTTAGTATGTGACAGGTTGAAATGTTATGCTTGGTCCCGAGATTATACATCAAACTACAGAGACCATTCAGATTATCAAAGAGAAAATGAAAGCGTCTCAGAGTCGGCAGAAAAGTTACCATGACAATCGAAGGAATGACTTAGAATTCAGTTAGGGTGACCATGTGTTTTTTAGGGTCAATACAGTGACTGGTGTTGGACGTGCCTTAAAATCGAAGAAGTTGGATCCTAAGTTCATGGATCGTATCAGATTATGCAGAGAGTGAGTAAAGTTGCTTACAGGGTGGTGTTATCGCCGAAGGTGTTTCATGAGTCACAACTTAGGAAGTATGTGTCTGATCCATAACATGTTATCCAAAGGGATGAGGTGCAGATTCGTGACAACCTTACAGTGGAAGTTTTACCTTTGAGGATCGAAGATCGTAAGATGAAGCAACTACGAGACAAAGAGATACCTCTTGCGAGAGTGGCTTGGGGAGGGGCTGCTGGTGGGAGTGTTACCTGGGAACTGGAAAGTAGGATGCGAGAATCATATCCAGAGTTATTTCCTTCAGGTACATTTTCGAGGACGAAAATAATATAAGTGGGGGAGAGTTGTAACACCATGATTTCATAATTTATTTAATAAAATAATTATTATGAATATGGGTAGTACTTTTGAAATTGTAAGTAAGGAATTGTTTTATTTAAATAATAATATGATAATAATGTTGTATTATTTGAATATTGTTATTAAATAAATAAAATAATAAAAGTTGGGGGTCTAAGGGGCAATGTAGTAAATTGTATTGTTTTATGAGAAGAGAACAACGATCCATTTTTCTCACATCGTGTTTTCTGAAAAAGAATGAATTGGCTCTGGAGAAAGAGGAAAGGAGAGAGAAGTGCAAGAACCCTAGAGCCCCAAGATCAAGATTTGCAAGGAATCCATCGAATTCGAGGTAAGGGGGAGAAAGAGATTCTATATAGGTGATCTAACATGAAAGGGTAGTTGAGAGTTCCTTACTCTCTTAGGGATTGTGTGATTTTGGTCTATTTTGATGAAATTGTGGTATGAGTATGGAATTACATTGTTGATTGTTATGTTTGGAGTATTTGTTGTTTGAATTGTATGATATGATTAGTATAAAATTTGTCATATGAATATTGTTGTTGATGATGCAAATTGAGATGATGGAGTAAAACCTATAATTCTCTAAATTGATTCGTAATATTAGGTTGGAAATATAATGTGGTGTTAGAGGTCTTAAACTCAGTGTAAGAACAACATTAGGGCTATTTTGGGTGATAAAAGTGCAACATAAGTGATAGAATTCGAACTGGTATGAGATTGGGAAAGAAATTGAGTTTTTGGAAAAATCTGGTTTTTGGGCGCAGGGCCCCTGACACAGGCCGTGCATGTGACACGAGGGGCCATGTCAGGTCTTTGTCTTGAATAATTAATTGTTTTTTTGGATTTTGGGGTACATGTGGCCTGACACGGGTCGTGTTGCATGACATGGGGGGAGGGGGGGGGGAGGGGGGCGTGTCAGCCTTTTGTCTTGACGTGAATTCTGTTTTAGAGATGAGTGTTCAGGCCGCGTGACACGGGCCGTGTCAGGCCTCAGTTTTTGGAAAAATTTCCATATCCTATGATGGTTTTGTCCTGATTTCTTGTTCAATGCTCGTCCCATTAGTCTAAGGTGTTAAGGATAGTAATAATAAATAGTTCATAGGATATAACAACCAATAATTAGTGTTCAAGTCCTATATGCTTGTGTTGATGTGTATGATTTTTGTTAATGGATTGGATGGATTGTGTTGATAGTAGGCATTATCTCTTATCTGATTTTATGTAACCCATACGATGAGATGTTTGGTAACTTATGAGGATCAGGAGGATCATGTTATGTATGATTGTGTTCATGCATGTATTTTCTTTCGTATGTATAATCGAGTCTTGCATATGCATGTATGGTTGGTGGGATGATTGCGTCTCAGAAGGAGTGTAAGCATTTATCCAGATTCATTATGAATCAATGGCGCAGAGATGGTCGTGTCTCAGTAGGAGCGTAAGCGATGCATCTGGGGTTCGAATTGATGAACCAATGTTGAGTCGGTACCGCATTTGCATTGTGTCATGGAATCACTTTGCATTTGATTGAATGAATGATATATGATACATGTTGATGAATTGTGTGAGATTACTCTTTAAGATGTTATGTGCACCGTTAAAATATTGAATTGTTTTCTCACCCCTTTGTTATTGTTGTTGTGTCTGTACTTCTTGGGAAGTACAAATAAACTAGGTACTTGAGAGTGCTTTAGAGTTGTGTTGCTTGTTCGAGTCATTGGACGCTCTGATACGTAACACAGGAATGAGAAATTATTGTTGTCTTGTTTTATTCTATTTTTCTGAAATTGTTTTGTTACGGATCCATGTAGTAGACCAATGATATATTTTGAATTTGTATTGTCGATGCTGATGAGCATGAATTATGATGAACTATTTACATTCTGTTGTTTTAGTAAAAAATTATGTTAGTTGGTTTTTGTTGAAAAAGTAGCATTCCACTTTTGTTAAAACTCTTATTTTTCTTAAGAAAGTGGCGATTTTCTATATTGGGTAAAGTGGGTGTTATAAGTGGGGGATGAGCTTTTCTTCCTCGGAAGTGTTACAATTGTGGTGAGTTTGGTTGTAACACGGTGGAAGAACTGACTTTTTAGTCATGTTGCGGATAGCAAGAGTCACCACCGACTTTTATTTTATCCAAGTGTAAATGACATAAAAGAACAGGAAATACCTATTTTAAAAAGACTTGAGTTCGGGGGGGGGGGGGTAGGTTATATAAATGGAAGGTATTAGCACCCTTTATATCCATGGTTATCCATGGGCTCTTAGTTACTTAGATCACTTGATTGTTTTGAAAGTGTGAAGTGTGTGATTAGAAAATTTTCTAAGTACTTTGTAATGATCCTCGTATGGATGTATACAAAGCCTTGTTTTGAAAATGTTTGAAAATTGTAAGGTGTGAAAAGTATTTTAAAGGGTGTGAGCCAGTAACTTAGAGTTCCTACCCTAGACTAAGTCTTTCATGTTCTTGTATGTTCTTTCAAGGGTAAGATTGTCCCTATTATTAAGGAATAGGTAGTTATTACCTTGGATTTGTGTAAGGGACGAGCGTAGGGTCATCGTATGGTCAATGAATGCAACTTAAGGGGTGTCTTTAGCAATTGGGAGAGACTATCATCTTTTACCGAAGGGACAAGATCATTATCGTAGGCAACATCGTATGGACTTGATCTTTTAAACCTGGGAGGGACTAGATGATTTATTTATGGAGAGACTTTGCTTAAGACACCCTCACTTTCGAGGGACTTGACCATATAAAGGCAACTGGGAAGGGTAACCCTAGGAAGTGCAGACGGCGATCGTAGATCGACTTATGTGTGTGAGTGATTTTATTCAGATATTTAATCTTTTTTAATTAAATTATCTAAGTCCTTTTTAATTATATATTTATTTTTACTCCCTAATTACTAACCAAACAATAAATAATAAAAATGCAGAGAAATTAAATCCTACACTATTACATCGCTTTGGGGCAGATACATAATAATTGGGGGAAAGAATTAATTACAACAAATAATAATGGCCTATACATTTTTCTAATAATTAAAATAAGACAAAAATAAATAAAAGACATTATTTCAAATATTTAAATAAAAATAAATAGATTAAGTTTTGAAACTAGGGTTTAAAAAATTAGAGTTTTTTAAGCAAAAATTAGGGTTAGTTTAAGAAAATTAGATTTTTTCGAGAAAATTTAGATTTTTTAAAGAAAATTAAACTAATTATCAATTATTACTAAATTATTATAATATGAAGAAAATTTAATTATGTACACAATTATTATTAAAGAAAATAATTAGAAATTTAATTAACATAAAACAAAGTTGTTAAGAGTTTTTTTAGAAAAATATTAACTAAGTTATTATTTTATTTACAAATTAATCAAATTATATAAAAATTATTAACATTTAAAGAAAACTAAATATTTGTATAAAAAAATATTAGTGGAGTTTTTAAGAAAAAGTTTTTTTTTATAAATAAATTAGAATTAATTTAAGTTAGTTATTTTATTATTATTTAGAAATTAATTAAAAATAATAAAATAAGGAAATATGAGAAAAACTAGAAAAATTGCTCAAAAAGAAAGGACCTGGTAATCGAACCCAGGTCCGGTACCTCACTAGACCAAAGCTTTTACCAACTGAGCCAACGCGCGAGTGGTGATATCAATAGGGAACAAAAACAATATGACCCTTGTCAATTTTTCAACACGGAGAGTTTTAACACGGAGACGGAAATCCTACTAAGAGGAATTCGTCGAAGAATTTTTTAAAAGAGTATAAAAACAAGGGAAAATAGCTATGTGTAAATGATCCTATTGAGTTTCAACTCTGCTATTGCCATTATCTTCAAGTATCTCGTCCCTTATTGTCGGAATAGAAACGATCAGATTGATCTACATTTGTTTGAACTTGATATAGGTAGTACAACTAGTTGAGGTTACATGGGCGATCCAACGAGACATAGTTATATGCTTTAATCCCTAACTTTTGTCTGGATTGCCCTTTCGGGTTTTCAATCCACCGGGATAGCCTTTTTTTCCCAAGCATCCCTTTCTGGTTTTCGACTTGCCGGGTGTACAATTTTTTTTATATATATATATCCCTAATTTTTTCCCGAACCCTTTTGGTTCGCCGGGATGCCCTTATTTTTTCCTAGGTCAGTCAACCTAGCGGGTCTCTTTTTATGCGTAGTATTTTTTAACTATGTCTACGTTCACAGAATGCGGGAAATCTTCACCATCCATAGTAGTAAGCATCATGGCACCTCCAGAAAATACCCTATTGATTACAAATGGCCCTTCATATGTGGGGGTCCATTTGCCCCGAGGATCAACCTGCGGTAATATGATACGCTTGATTACCAAGTCTCCATCCTGATATACTTGTTGCTTAACTTTCTTATTAAAGGCATTAATCATACGTTTCTGATACATCTGACCATGACAAACAGCTGCCAGCCTTTTCTCATCAATCAAGTTTATCTGGTCAAGTCGAGTCTGAATCCATTCATCTTCATCCTAGTTTGCATCCTTCATAATTCTCAGGGAGGGAATCTGGACTTCAATGGGTAAAACTGCTTCCATACTATAGATGAGAGAGAATGGGGTTGCCCCAGTGGAAGTACGTATTGTGGTACGATAACCATGAAGAGCAAATGGTAACATCTCATGCCAATCCTTATACGTAACTTTCATCTTTTGCAAGATCTTCTTAATATTCTTGTTGGCGGCTTCCACTGTGCCATTCATCTTCGGTCGATATGGAGAAGAATTATGATGCTTAATCTTGAACTGCGTGCAGAGGTCAGTAATCATAATATTGTTCAGATTAGTACCATTATCTATGATAATCCTTTCGGGGATGCCATACCTACATATAAGATTATGTTTGATGAACTGAGCCACAACATTCTTGGTAACAGAAGCAAATGAAGTTGCATCTACCCACTTCGTGAAGTAATCAATAACAACAAGGATGAAACGATGTCCATTGGAAGCAGTAGGTTTAATCTCATAAATCATATCAATACCCCACATGGCAAAAGGCCAATGAGTAGTCAAAACATTCAATGGAACTGGAGGTATATGTACTTTATCAGCATAGATCTGGTACTTATGACAAGTCTTGGAGTGCTGATAGCAATCAACTTCCATGGTAGACCAATAGTAACCTGCTCTCAAAATATTCTTAGCCATTGTATGCCCACTAGAATGAGTACCAAAGATCTCATCATGCATGTCTTCCATAATCTTCATTGCTTCCTTCTTATCCACACAATGAAGCAACGTTGAATCGTGATTGCGCTTGTGCAAAATTCCATTACTCAAGAAAAACTTGGCAGAAAATTTCCTCAAAAACTTCTTATCATTGATAGATGCCCCTTCAGGATATTCTTGAGCTTCGAGGTATCTTTTCACTTCATGGAACCAAGGCTTTTCTTCCACATCATCAGTATCAACTTCATAACAGTATGTTGGTTCATCTAGCTGATCAATAGTAATTATGGGTGCTTCATCATCCCAACTAATTTCAAACATAGATGACATAGTGGCTAAGGCATCTGCTAACTGATTCTCTTCTCGTGGAATATGTCCAAAAGTAATCTCTTTGAAGTATGGGATTAAAGGCAACACATGATCTATGTATGGAATGAGATTAGGGTACTTTGTATCCCAGTCTCCTTTAACCTGACTAACTACCAAGGCTGAATCTCCGTATACATTCAAAAATTGGATCTTCATTTCAATGGCAGCCTTGATGCCCAGAATACATGCTTCATATTCAGCCATATTGTTGGTACAATCAAAACAAAGTCTAGCAGTAAATGGTGTATAACAACCCTCTGGAGAGATAATCACAACACCAACTCCATTATCAAGCGCATTAGAAGCTCCATCAAAAACCATAGTCCATCGGGATTGTCGTACCTCGGAAAATACGATCCTCGCGAATGCGGTCGTGGCTGGGCTGACTTGAGAGTCACCACCTAATTTTGATTTATTCCCAAAATAGGGAAAGGGAAAATATAGATAAAACCCGGGAAGAAAGGATAAAGACAAGGTCGTCGGAACCATTGCCTGGGTTCAGAAGTCGGTTATGCAGGGGGGAGGTATTAGCACCCCCTACATCCATCGTACTTGATAGGAACCATCTAAGTTGTCACACACGAAAGTATGTATATGCCTAATGAGTTACTTGCTAAAGTGGAGAAGAGTTTATATTGAAGTTTTATTGATCCTAGGTGCTCGGCAAGGATTAAGATCTGTGTGCCTACATATTCCCTCGTGCAATGGGAAAGTCAGAGCTTCGTAGTTCGGCTCACTGCGGATGGTTGTTCGTTTTATTTACCTTTCTTTCAAAAAAAATATTTAGGAGTTGAATTGCACTAAAGGCTGTGGGTAGTTTATTCCAAACCAACATGCCAAGCGTCTTACGATGGAATAATCTGAGCGAATAACGAGAGCTCGTAATCCTCCTTTCTACCACTTAAGGCTCGTGGCATACAATTCTTCTCATATTATTAAAGTATTTTATTACCTGAGACCATTTGACGTTGGATCAAGGGTTTGGATCTAAAAGAACCATCTTGGTCAAAGGGTAGGTCAGTTGCGAGGCATAAAGCGATCGCGAAGGGTGAATGCAAATGGAGTGTAAAGGTTGATTGGTTACGTGGGATCGATTCCTAGTCCTGAGAGAGGCGCCTAGTAAATGATATTAAAACCTAAAGTAAGTGCAAGTGTGCAAGTGAAACCACTTGGCGTTGGACCAAGGGTTCGCGAAAGAAGCGAAAACAAGTAAATAAATGACAATACATCGGAATCGGGAGAGGGATACAAGTAAGTTACACGGGATTGCACGAATTAAAATGGTTTGTTGTATTTGCCCAAGAGGAAGCGTGTGTGAAGTATCCTAAACTATGCAAAGGTGTTAGACCTTAAGAATAAACCGAAAGCGTCAAAATGTAGCTCTTTAACTATCTTAGAATCGATTCAATATTAGAATCATTCTATGAGAAGTCGAGCGTCACTTTATAATCAAATAATAATCTATTTAAATAAAAGAAAGAAATGCGATAAAAAATAAAGTTGGTCTCATATTGATCTAAATGACGTCGATTTGTCGAAATCAAACATTTAGATCGTTTGTTATATCATCGACCATAAAAAATAAATTAAATTGAAAATAGTAGAGAAAATAAATGAATGACCTTATATTTAGTTTAGATAACGTCGATTTATTCGAAATCGAATATCTAAATATTTATTCATTGGCCGAATGAACATAAATCGAAAAATAGGAAATAATAAGGAAAATAATAGAGTGACCTCAAATTAGGGGATAACGTCGATTTATTAGAAATTGAATATCATCATTTATCATGGGCCAAAAATAATCGAGAAAGAACAATGGGTCTAAAATTAATTAGAAACCGTAAAAAAAATAATAGAAAAGGGTCTCATATAAATTTGGACAACATCGGTAAAATTGAATGTCACAGATCGAATAATAATATCATAGACCATAAATATATGAATAAAATCGATAAATCGATAAATAATGGAGAAGTGTAAAAGATGGCCTCATATAGGTTTAGATAACGTCGATTAAAAAATTGAATATCAATAAACCTTATATTATATCATTGGCCCAAAATAATGTATCAAACTAAATACATAATAAATATCTAGGCCAAGAATAAATTATCAAACTATAAAATAAACTTGAAAGTAAAATAAAATAAAATAAAACAAACATAATAGGGGTGAGCTGCAAGGATCTGGGTGTGATTAGAAAACAAAGCTTATGGGTTATATAAGGCCCAACAATTTACATAAACAACAAATAAAATATAAAATAAAATAAATAAGAGGGAAGGGGGAATGTATCGGTCATATGGTGTGAGATTGACAAAAAAATATTGGGCTGTAAAACCCAACTAACAAAAACAAAACATAATAAACATATAAAAAAACTTAAAATTCAGTATTCTTCAAACAAAACAGAGGTGTCGTTCTCGCTCACCCTGTTTAAGAACAACGAAAACGACGGTGACAAAGCTATGGTCGGAAAAATCGCGAGAGAAGTGACAATCTCACGGTGATGGTGTTGTTCGATTGGTTTCTCTCGGTTTGTGTTCTGCTAAGGTTTCTCACTCTTCAATGGTTTCGCGATTATGGTTCAACGCGGTGGTTCGATTCTCACAAGTTTCGCGACGGTTTCAATATTGCCCTGCTCGCGGTGCTTACGGTTTCAGGTTCTCTCCCTCTTGAACACTCTCAGCTTCTGCATTTTGTGCGTTTGCTCACGAGTTCTGACCCGGTGTTTCAACTCGTTCTCACACTCTCATGATTTGGTATTTATTTTTTGTGAGTTTCAGATGTGTTGGTTTGTGAAGGTTTTGAATGAGTTATGTTTATGGAGATTATGTATTTAGTTTGATACATTATTTTGGGCCAATGATATAATATAAGGTTTATTGATATTCAATTTTTTAATCGACGTTATCTAAACCTATATGAGGCCATCTTTTACACTTCTCCATTATTTAATGATTTTTGATTTTATTCATATATTTATGGTCTATGATATTATTATTCGATCTGTGACATTCAATTTTACCGATGTTGTCCAAATTGATATGAGACCCTTTTCTATTATTTTTTTTACGGTTTCTAATTAATTTTAGACCCATTGTTCTTTCTCGATTATTTTTGGCCCATGATAAATGATGATATTCAATTTCTAATAAATCGACGTTATCCCCTAATTTGAGGTCAAATAAACTTGAAAGTAAAAAAAATAAAAATAAAACAAACATAATAGGGGTGAGCTGCAAGGATCTGGGTGTGATTAGAAAACAAAGCTTATGGGTTATATAAGGCCCAACAATTTTCATAAACAACAAATAAAATATAAAATAAAATAAATAAGAGGGAAGAGGGAATGTATCGGTCATATGGTGTGAGATTGACAAAAAAATATTGGGCTGTAAAACCCAACTAACAAAAACAAAACATAATAAACATATAAAAAAAAACTTAAAATTCAGTATTCTTCAAACAAAACAGATGTGTCGTTCTCGTTTGAAGTTGATGATGGAGTATGGTTATTTTTCCTTAAGTCGGTTTCACGGTGTAATACCTCAAAATTTGCCCTCATTCTTTTTGCCCTAATTGGCTTTTTCTTCGCATTCATCTGCATTTCCCATTAGGTCATAACATTCATAATCACAAATTCGCATAGATTTCCTCAGGCATGGGGTCAATGCTCTGAAGAACCAGTTTATTCCATTAGTTTGTGGTTTCTATTTCACTGGAGTTGGTTTCATGGATTACAGAATTAGGGTTTCATATCCATATTTATCAGATGGACTCAAGGTTTTGGTTATGTGGCTAATAACGTCTGTTTGTGTTCTCGCTTCTTGATTAGGGTTTATTTCCCTAATTAGGTAATACTAGATAAAGTTTCCTTCCGAAATTCGTTCATGAATAATCTTGTCGTTCAAGGGATCCCATTATTATTTGAGACACAGTTTATTGAAGATCAAAGCGCATACAAAGCTGATTAGGGTTTCATGGCAAAGGAACATTGATTCATGGTACAAGAGACCAAGTTATGGGCTCGTATGGTGATTAGGGCACTATGGTAATTGCTTGTGATACAAGTTAATAAGGTCGGAGTTTTATTGACTGAAGTTTGAGGTATGGGATTTCATCGAGGAATTAAGTTTGGTCGGTTTGGAAGCTGGAATGTGGACTAAGCGTGTTAAGAGAACTATGGAGAGATTTATATTTCATCATCCCTTAGTCACGTCCACAATGTCTATAAATCCATGTTTCTAACAAAGGCCATTTTGTGTTTTAATTTGCTTAAACCCATTTATTCATATTGAAACTGATTTCCAAAATCATCCTCGATCCAAATAATATTCATTATTCCAATTCCAACATTCACGATTCAAATAAATCCAAGGTCCATCATTTGTATCCAAGTTCCCATTTTTAGTTCACTTGTCCAATTCCATTTCTCAATTTAAATGCATTTTAAGGTTATTCAGGGGTTATCATAAGCTCATTTGAATATTCATTTCAAAATCCAAGTCTTTATCATTGTCCACACTCATTTTCGAACCCGATCTCATTTATATTAAACCATTTTTATTTTTATTTTTTATATTGATCTATCCAAATCCAACTCATACTCATGTATTCATTCAAAATAGGGAACCATATCTTTTTTTCCAAAGAAAATTAATTCCAATTAATTCCATTTTTATTTTCTTCTTCTATTTGATTCTAGCGAGCCAATTGACCGAGTTCAATTTTATCAGACGCCCTTATTTCTAATTCTATTAAACCAATTCCAAATTCATAGTTCTTGATAACCAAATGCACAAAATTAATAACAATACTTCAGATAGCATATTATTGAGAATATAATTCAAACATGAGTTCCAACAGATATAACTTCAACCGAATTCAGTTACAGGAAAAAAAGAAAGGGAGAAAAAGTTGTTACAATTCCAAAAGAAAAACTCAGAAACAGTGAGAATAATTTAACAAAAAAAACTTAGAAAACTTCAAAACCAATCTCTAACAAACTCTAAGATCTTTATCTGCAGAAATTCTCTTCAACCTTCAAAAATCTCTCGGTTCACTCTCTCAAAAACTGATAACAAAATTTGTTATAGGGAGATTCCAAAAAAGAAACTTTCTACACTCTTCACACTGAATCTCTCATCCTCGCACATCTTCATCCCTCTCAATTTCCATCTTCATCATTTACTCTTCAACAAATTCTCATCAAGAATCAGTTATGCAAACTGAAAAACAGAAAAATTCAACAACAAAAATAGCAGAAACAGAACAAAACCTCTCCAATCTTCCAACCCCTCTCATCACCACCCTTCAAGGAGCAACATCCAAATTCAGCAAACTTACATAACAACAACTTGGAACCGCAACAATACACAAGAAGTTCAGATAAAAGGAAGAATAAAAAAGAATTGAAGCAAGCAAATTCGAATCTGATTTCTTCGATCGTAACAGAGTCAGGTAACACGTTGAAAGGTTCATCGATCGACGCATCGATTCGATCGTGGTTTCTCGAAGAGAAATTTGATCGGCTTCGTTCAGTGCGCCTAGAGCTTCATATTCGCGTAACGGAATCTGCCACGACGGTCTTGTTTTATCATCCTTTGCAAACGGCATATCAGGATGCCGATGAGGCTTTAAGCATTTGAAGACGGCAAGCTGAAACAGTGATGGCCCGATTGAGTAAGAGAGGCAGTCAATGAGACGGAAACACGTCTGAGATGAGGGACGTCGAGATCGATGAGCGACGGTGTTGGTTTCATTGGCTCTAACGGCGAATGAAGAAGAAGATCAGACGATGTGTTTCAAGGAGAGCGGAGTTAAAGAAGTTCGCGACTGTGCAATTGGTTATGTTACCGGTGATGATTTACAAAAGGAGGCATAAGTTTGATGAAGAAGATGGTGGCGACGCTGATGGTTGTATCGAAATGGAGAGGAGACCGTGGCGCTTTCCGATCGGTCGGCCTCCGTGACGCCAATACGTAGCATAGTCTCCACTCTCTCCGCCTCAATACGGATCCTGATCGGAGAAGGTTATTGCAAAGACTGAGAAGACGATTGATGCAAGGTCGAAGCTTTTCTTCGTCGCCGTCGAGGTAAGGCCACAACGAGGAGTTTCGTTTCATGAACAGGTGGTCGTCATGATGAAGTTGCCGACATTGAAGCTTCGGTCATCGATGGAGGGCAGAGGCGAATGCATGGAGTTAGGCAGTAGGGGAGATAGATTTGTGTTGTGAGGGTTTCTTTCTGAGGAAGATGAACGAATGGCTTGATGTTGTTCTAGGGTTATGAAAATATTGGGCTCACAACAATGACAAAATTGAATTGGGCCTCAGCTCCGTGGACTCACTATCACCACCCCCAGGAATTCCATTCATACCCCTTCTGCGCTAAGCCTCATTGGATGTGGGCTTTAGAACTTCATTTCACGCCTCCAAATTCCTATTCTCGCCCTCCTTGTGGAACTTTATGGAGATTGGGCCTAAGGCCCTATAATTGCTATCAGTACCAGTAATTTCGGCACTAACCCCCTCCTGCGGGTTCCTTCAGGATTTGGGCTTAGCCCTTGGGTTTTATTATTGGGCATTCTGGATTTCCTTTACACCTTCTGTCTCTATTATTTTATTTATTTTCTTTTCTTTTAATGGTCATTAGATGATTAGTAATAATGAGGTGTTAATTATGATTAATTTTCATGTTAATTATGTTTTCATAATTAGCATGTGGTTTAATGGTTTAACAATTTTAGTTAGATTTTTTTTTGTACTATATTCAATTAATTGTTTAGTACTAATGTGGAATTAGAGTGTTCATGATGTTTTTTTTTGATCGATATTGTATCGATTTCGATTATGGAAAAGCTTCACAAAGCTAACATGGAAGATGAGCATTTATTTTGCTCATAGGAGATTACAAGACCATGCTTAAGGTTTTTTTGGATTTCTTTTTGTGAAGAATCGACACTTCGATTAAGTAAGTAATTTCGATTCTCCACTTTTACGCATCATTCTAGTTGTATGCGGCTTAGGACCATGTAACTTAAGGTGCATATTGGGACCTCCCACCTGAGGCATTGGATATATTTGTGATATATGATGGTTTGTGTCGATTTCGGAGCTTAGGGATTAGGTTACGAACCATTAGGATCGCTTCCTTTCACTTCCCCTTAAAATCCAATTTTTTGCCCGTTTCGTCGCAATTATTAAAAATAGTTTTAGGTGTGATAAAATTCTGGAAAAATTCATGAGTAATCCTTATCCTCTTAATTAATTTTTCATATTTTTTGTTTTCGGATTTGGGTGGTTTTAATATTTTATTTGGATTTTAGATTACGAGCTGTCCCAAAAGGGAGTGTTTTGGCATAAGGGACCGAAATCGATTTTTCCCCATAGGTGTGAAACCTATTTTTTGTGTGTGATTAATCACTGTAATTTGTGACATTTTGATGCTCATTAGGCATTTGTTTCATAATTTTATATGCCCTTTTTGATCCACTTTGTAGAGTTGTTTTCCGATGATCGTGATTTGTTACCTTGCTAATCAAGGAATTGTTGTGGCACTTTGGTGCATAATTTTGTAGAATCCTTTTAGACCATGTGAGATAATCACTATATTATTCCAGAGATTTAAATTCATAATTTTTAAAGGCTTTTTGCTATTTTTCCATGTCACCTAGATCTTAGGTTGATTCATGTGTTCATTTGTTGCATAGCTTAAATGATAGGAAGGCTTTCATGCCATTTGATTGAGATGATTTTTGGTAGCTTTTAATAGTTGATTATAGGTCATTTGTATGTCTTTAATTCCAGACATAGGTCATTTTTTGAACCATACTCATTTGGTTTGTTTTAGTGTTTTAAAGTGCATACTTATGTGAACTAACTTTAACTTAAACTAGGTTCTCTTCTCCTCTAAATAATAACTTTAATTATGTGGAAATCATTAATGCATATTCATGCATTCTAAGTGCACCTCATACCTTGTATGCTACTGACCCATAATCATTTCATTCATATTCACATGCCATTCTTCCTTAGTTTGCATCATGTGCGATCTTATGCGATTTTTGTTCGTTTCTTCTCATATCTTCTTCTCATTGCTCTATATGCCTAATCCATTGCATCCATGATTGTATATTCATTCATTCATCTTCATAAGCATTCATTACTGACTTTGATGTTCATTTCATGTATTAATTCATGTATGTAAGCCATATGAATTCATACTTCATCCATAAACCCTAATTTGCATTCATGTGAACTTAGGTGAACGTTTTGTACATAGTTTGACATAGTTTGATCTTGTGAGGTATCCTAGCATACTTAGGGACCTATATCATGTAGCTACTGATTTTAGAAGTCATGTAACCTTTAGGTACCTTCACCTTTAGACTTAGGTCTTATTTTGAACCCTAGTTCCATTCTAGGACGTTTATGGTGCTTAATCGCTTTTATGCTTTGATTTTACTTTCAATATGCATTGTCATGCTAACTTTTGTTTTGTAGGGGGGAAGATTGAGGTAAGCATTACTTCATTCCTATCTCTTATGCATTTTAATTGTGTTTGCCTTAGCACTTTGTGCTTTTCTCTTAGGATTTCCCTTTCTTTAGAGACAACTTAACTTCCTTAGGAAGTAAGTTAGTTTCTAATTCTCTTTTCTTCATTTCCTTTTCTCATTAGGATTAGAAAACCCCACAAACCATAGGATTTACCATGTAAATAAATCAAATAAAATTAGGGTGTGTCTTAATTCCCATTAGATTTTCCCTTTTCCAATTTGAGTCATTCTTTCTCATCTCATAAAGAAAAGCAATAAAACATTTAATGATAAACCGAACGTTCTTGTACGACACGAGACTTTGTTGCGGAGTGTTTATACGCGTCCGGTTTCGGGGCGAGGTGTAAATGCTTCCCGCGATGGATAGGTCTCAGTACAAGACAGTTCACAAACAAATTCAAAAACACTTCTCATAAAAGACAAAAACAAACAATAAGCGACTATCCTGCGGGAACTTCTCTTCTCATCTCATTCACTCACAACGCGAACTCGCGACGACTTGTCTCGCATGCAAGACGGTAAACGCACTCGTACCAGACGAGCATGCAACACCTGAGCATAGACATACGCAGTTCTAGCTATAAAAAACACAAACAAATAGTTCTCGCCTTAGTTAGGAGAACTGCGTCGACTCTGATCCTCATTATCCCGATGAGGTACGTAGGCAGCGGGGTAGGGCCCGTTCGAGCACATTCTTTATTTTCCCTGCATTTCCCCTTTTCTTTGTTCTCTTTTTCTTATTCCATTTCTCATTTCATTCCAGTTCCAGCTAGCGGTTTTATTCAGCAGCATTTATATTTTTCTCACCCTTTGAAACAAAGCAAGCAAGCGTGGATCCCGTCGGGTACGGAGGACGGATTGGGGTGCTAATACCTTCTCAATTCGTAACCGACTCCCGAACCCAGATCTTTGGTTCGTAGGACCTTGTCCTTTCCCATTCTTTCGGGATAAAAATGTCTGGCTGGCGACTCTACCTTTCCGCGCCACTTTCGCGTTTGTACTAGGATGAAAATCCCGGGAGTGACAGCTGGCGACTCTGCTGGGGATATAACCAGATTCTTCAGGTTTCCCTTGTAGAGTCAATCCTAGCGCCTGCTTGATTTTGTTTCTTTGGGTGTATCTGTTTGTTGTTGTGTGCTTTAGTTTGGCTTTGCTGTTTTCATTTACAGTTTTACTTTACAGCTTTACTTTATCGCATTTATTTACCGCTTCTAGTATTTTATTTTCCATGCATCATATTATACTGGACTGTCTGGCTGTGCTGGTTCTCATTTTTTCTGTGGGATGGGGTTACTGTGAGATGAGCTCGTAACCGGGGCTCGAGTGCACCCTAGGACTTAGAGTGGTCCCACTTTGGCTTCATGGCATCTTGCTATGTTGGTAGTAGTGAGTTCCACACCTTGACTTGCGACCTTCTCGGGAATGTATTGGTTCCGGAATCTTTCTGGGGCAATACGCTACCTTGATAGTTATGTGCAGTCAAGGGACCGATCATTGAGATCCTTAGTGGAAACAACCCTCTCCAGTGATGACAGTGGTAGACCACATTTGTTGGCAAACCCACTCGCATCCGAGGGCCCACTGGGAACTCGCATAGGATGGCCTGGTTCTCTCATAGGAATCCAGTCAAGGCAAACTTTTCGTATGACGATAGTATTGTACCCTTCAGGATGAATGTACTATTGTTTCTCGATTCAGTGCTTGAAGCTGAGGACTTATGAGGGATGCTTGTTTCCTTGGACTCAGCTGAGGCCTCCCTGAGTAGTACATAATGCCAAACCGATTCCCTGATTTGGTCATGAGCCATTTCTCGGAAATGGTGAAAGTATTATTGCTATTCGGCTTTGAGAGTCCGTGATGTTGACCCGAGTAGCACACCCGTGAGATTGGGAGGGGTTTACAGGTTTGCAGGAACCCTAAACTTCAACATACCCGCTTTGCCAGTATTGTTTTGTGATATTATCTGGTGCTATATGGTTATTTGATTCTGAGATCTGGGATTTCTATTCAGAGAGATTGTTACTGTGATTACCATTGTGACTTTGATATTGTGACTCTCCATAGACACTTGGCTCGTTGTTCAGCTTCAACACCATCAGTGATTGTTTAATTATGTGATCCGGTTCTACAGTTATTGGGTTCTCAGTTATGGGGTTCTATACAGAGATGGTGCCGCTATTTGTGATTCTATACAGACAGTTGGTTCACTGCTCAACACCAGCATCAGACTATTGATCACATGCCTGTTGCATACATGACATCATAGCATTCCAACACACATGTTCAGTTATTTCCGAGGATTACATATCTGAATCGTGCTGTTGGTTTTTTCTGTATCAAAACTCGAATCAAAGCAGATAGATTCCTCAGAAATAATTGAGCATGGCATTTGCATACATCCTTGCATTCTTGACAGGTGTTCAGAGACAGATTCTTTTCCTGACTTGATTTCTCATCAGAATGGACAACTTGAATCACAATCATCAAGGTATATATTTGAAGCAACTCTGGGCGGAGGTAACCGAAAGGAAGATCCAACTGGGGCAATTCATGGCAGAGGTATAAGCTTTATTTCAGAACTAGAAACTGCTGAAACAGGAAGTGAACCAGATGAAGACTCAGATTAGCTCGGTTATGGAAATTCTGAACGAAGCTATTTTCATCCCTATTGAGGGGAACTACGCTGCTCTGATTCTCCATTATTCAATGGAGATACGTAGGCAGGAGATCACCTGAGATCTTTCCGAGAAACCTTATCTATTAACTTTATCTACCTCTTCCCTCCAGATGTCGATTGTCAGCATCCAACCTCAACTTCCCAAGAGAATCCTAGGGGAAGAGCATATGGGTAAATGCCAGAGAATCTTGAGAAGAAGTTTGATCATATTCTGAGGTCGTACGCGCAAAAAGTTTCCTCATTTGCTCAAATTCAAATTGGTTGAGCTAATTGCATCAGGATCATCTCCGACAAATTTTCCTTTGGGGTTTCAATGCCAAGTATGATTACCATTCTGGGGCACCTGGCCTTTTAATTGAAGATTGCAAGTCTTTCAGAGGCAAAATTGAAGACGAGGTCCCGAATTTGATCGACTCAAAGGTCATCGTGCCAGAAAGTCTGCTCATATATTGAAGTCTCCTCATCAAATGGGTCTCCTAATTTGCAAAGGCATCTTCAGGAGCAATAAGTCCAGACGGTGTCAAGTCTCCTCAATGACGGCAATGTTCAGCTTCTTTACTGCATTTCCATTTATAGTTTATATTGTTTGTTTAAACATTTGTATGCATGCGTGAAACTTATTTGTTTTTGAATGTTAACCATAATAAAATGCACATGTTTTTCTTGAAGTAATCCATTCGTATTCACTCATGATTTTGTGTATGTGCATTGCAATACCAATTGTCGTGCTTAAACTCTATCAGGGAGGATGACGAAATGAGAACGCAAAAACTTTAATTGTGTGCTTTTGAGAAAGACCCTGTTGATGATGTATAAGCATTGTTTCAAATCCTAAACACCGGAGATATAAGGGAGATAGACCCTCGCCAACCCATTTGAGCCTTGAAGTAGGAGTTTCTTTTCGCATGGAAAAAACCCTTGCATTTAACCCAGGGGCAGGGTAGGCGTCAGTTAGTTTGACCTAGCGTTCAAATTTCAAAAAGGAGTGTACATATGAGGATCCATTACCTTTCGCTTTACCAAATCAAGAGGTCCAATGACTAGAAACCACAATGGTTATCCCAAGCAAGAGGTCCAGAGATCGGAAACCACAATGGTTATCCCTTATCAACCAAGAAGTGAGACAGTCACGACCCTTTCAAAGCAATCAAGACAAACAGTGTCACACGATTCGTTCAAAAAAAGAATTAAAAAAAAATGATGAGAAAGCCCGCTAAGTCGAAACTTGAAAACAAGAGACTTAGGCAAAAATTAGGGCATCCCGCTGGACTTCACAATCAAAGATTCACAAGAATCAGTCCAGGCAAAAGTTAGGGATAAGAAAAATAATGCAAAAGCAAAAGATGAAAAGGATTACACAAGAAAGATCCTTAAACAAGAATAAAGTCGTGTGGCACAGTCATCAAAGATAAGAGGGGTGACTGACTCCAAATGACAACCTGATTGGTGCTTTAAACTGTTAGTGTCATTGGTTCCTTAACCATCACAAAACCTTTTTTGAGAGGTGAGCGTTTGTGAAAGCTAGCTGAACATAGGAATGGAGAACATCATGAAGAGGGGTGGGCACAAGTAAACTTCGAGCCTATATCTTTTGTTTCTATAACCGTGAACCAGGCCGCGATACAACCCTCAAAAGTCCTAACTGAAACAGGGTTATTTTTGAGAGCATACTACCACGAGACCGCGTTCCTGACTCCTATAAGTGGTGTTGAGGGATCTTTGTTGGTGTTGCATGTGCATGCTTTCTATTATTCAAAAAAAAAATTTATGTCGTATCTTAACCAGTGATTTCCTCACGAAGGTTTGCGACATCTTTTTCAGTAAAATTTCAAGATTGACATGTGTGTTGCATTAGTATTTTCATTCTTAGAATAAACATTTTCTGCTTGCATATATTTGTTGGGCATCATAAAAATTCACACATGAAACTTCAGTCCAGAAGCTTAATCTTGCCAAGTTGAGAAGTCTGAAACTTCCGAAGGACAATCTATGAAGATGTAATTTTCCAAAAAAAACTCCATTGAGTATGGACTTTCCCAACCAGTCGTGGTAAGAGCCAACTAATCTGGGGCAATCACGTCGAGCAATCTCTTCAAAATTCAGCCAAGCGGGGGCATTCACTTCGAGATCAAATCTCTCAAAGAGCCATCAGGCGGAAGCATTATTCAAATTTCAGCCAAACTGGGGCAGTTTCTTCGAGATCCAATATCTCAAAGAACAGTTGATCTGGGTGTTTTCTTCAAAGCACAGTCATTCAGAGGTGATCACTTCAAGACTTGTACTGGTGCAGGCCACCACAAGAGCATGAAAAGTCACTTTTTTCCCGAAGACGGTAAATCCAAAGCGCCTATCCAAAGTCCAAAATACTGGGGCAGACTATCTCACGGTGATATGAGGTTTTTCATTAATCCTCGTGAGGAAAATTTCTTTCATAGACCATGCAGTCTGGGGTAGTTATTTCGAGATCTGATGAATCTCTCCAAGAGTTTGAAGACAACTGAGGCATTTCGTATGTCGTGTTTTCTGTAAAATCCTCTTGAGACATTTTCTTCCGAGGGATCTTAATCTGAGGCGAGTTGAAAAGAACCATTGTTCACTCATAATTAGTTGGCAATCTGTCAACCCAGAGGCTGGAAGCAAAGCCATTGTCAGCACAGTACTTCAAGAGTTATTTCATTAACAAGCTTCATTGATCAAAATTCCTTAGCAAGTCTCATTAGACAATCCCTTCTCCAGTAGTGCGGAAAATGGAAGGTTACTTCTTGAGCAGAAGGATATCTTCGTCTCTCATCCCCAGCATGAGACGCCTTACATCTCTCATTCCCAACATGAGAGGATTTATCTCTTATCCCCAACAAGTGGTAACTTGAGCTCTTATCTTCAGCGGGAAGCTTTATCATTGATATTATTTGTCATCCCCAGTAAAGTGGAAGCTGAAATTTCTCTCAGCAAGGCAACGAAACGTTGATGTCCTCCCCAAGCAGAGACTTCCCTTCAGACAGGGGCAATTCCCAGCATTATAAGGAGTGTCTTTCCACCCCACCAATTGCTTCCTCAGCAGTGTCATGCCTTTGGTTCCCAACCAAGTCAGGAGGTCCTCACTTCCCCACCAGAGTTCAAGAAGGGTCCATCTCCAGAAGGGTCTTGGAACTCCAATCTCAAAGTCCAATTTATTTTTAGCAATGGCGGCTGTTCAGAGCCGATGTATCAATGAGAGCATTCCCCGCAGAGTTGTTTCCTCCTCATCAGGATGAACCAGATCAATGCAGTGATCATCGTTTCTCCCCAGCCAAGCCATCTGGGATACCTGCAGTCTCCTTATCAGGAGATTTCTTTGCATTTTGCATACGCATAATCACCATTACATTTGCATCCTCCAAAGCGTAGCATTTCCATCGTCATAGAGCATTACGCCATAAATCCAAACATATGCATCCCAGCATGGGCCAGTTTTGAGGTATATTACGAACATCTTCTCGACCTGAAGTACTCCGCACAGAGGATACCAATATCAGTTTCCAGACATCTTTGTATTTTCAAGCCAATGTTTGTCACTTATTCGGCGTCTTGTTTGGTACAGCAGTCGCGTCGCAGGTTCCCGTTTTGTACAACGGTCCTGTTTGCTTGGGCTCTCGTTTATGTACAACGATCCCGTTCCATCTTGTCCTACTTTCTTTGTTTCGGGTTACCGCCTGCGGCCGGTGTACCTTTGCGTCTCCATTCGAGGATGGTTTCGTGTTAGATCCGAGGATCTTTTGAATTGTCATTCGAGGATGGCATTTCTTTTCTTCAAGTCCTTCTGCGGTTGGTCTTGTTTGTGGCTATTATTCGAGGATAGTAGTTCACTTTTTGAGCTTATTGATCGAGGTCAGTTTGTCTCTTTTGCAAAGTCTGTCTGAGGTCAGCTTTGTGTTTGGTTATCAGTCGAGGCTGGTATACCTTTGCGTCTCCATTCGAGGATGGTTTCGTGTTAGATCCGAGGATCTTTTGGATTGTCATCCGAGGATGGCATCCTTTTCTTCAAGTCCTTCTGTGGTTGGTCTTGTTTGTCTTGTTTGTGGCTATTATTCGAGGATAGTAGTTCACTTTTTGAGCTTATTGATCGAGGTCAGTTTATCTCTTTTGCAAGGTCTGTCTGAGGTCAGCTTTGTGTTTGGTTATCAGTCGAGGCTGGTATACCTTTGCGTCTCCATTCGAGGATGGTTTCGTTAGATCCGAGGATCTTTTGGATTGTCATTCGAGGATGGCATTTCTTTTCTTCAAGTCCTTCTGCGGTTGGTCTTGTTGGTGGCTATTATTCGAGGATAGTAGTTTACTTTTTGAGATTATTGATCGAGGTCAGTTTGTCTCTTTTGCAAAGTCTGTCTGAGGTCAGCTTTGTGTTTTGGTTATCAGTCGAGGCTGGTATACCTTTGCGTCTCCATTCGAGGATGGTTTCGTGTTAGATCTGAGGATCTTTTGATTTGTCATTCGAGGATGGCATTTCTTGTTGTTGTGGCTATTATTCGAGGATAGTATTTCACTTTTTGAGCTTATTGATCGAGGTCAGTTTGTCTCTTTTGCAAAGTCTGTCTGAGGTCAGCTTTGTGTTTGGTTATCAGTCGAGGCTGGTATACCTTTGCGTCTCCATTCGAGGATGGTTTCGTGTTAGATCCGAGGATCTTTTGATTTGTCATTCGAGGATGGAATTTCTTTTCTTCAAGTCCTTCCGAGGTTGGTCTTGTTGTTTTGTGTGGCTATTATTCGAAGATAGTAATTCACTTTTTGAGCTTATTGATCGAGGTCAGTTTGTCTCTTTTGCAAAGTCTGTCCGAGGTCAGCTTTGTGTTTGGTTATCGCCTGCGGTCGGTATACCATTGTGTTTCTATTCGAGGAAGGTCTTAGTACTGGATCTGAGGATCCCGTGTGAGTGGTCATTCGAGGATGGCATTCTTCCCAGCATATTTCCACCTGGTTCTGTTTTCGCTACCTATTCAGAGGTCAAAAACAAAAAAGATATAAATAAATAAATGGGCAGATGGCATTTCCATTACCCTCAGTGTGCAAATTTTCAGGTTTTATTTGAGTATTCAATCACTCCATACCTTGAATGTCTAAAAGCTATTGCAATTATTCGTTCAGGTCTGCAGTTGATTGAATAGGGGCAGCTGTAATACCTCAAAATTTGCCCTCATTCTTTTTTCCCTAATTGGCTTTTTCTTCGCATTCATCTGCATTTCCCATTAGGTCATAACATCATAATCACAAATTCGCATAGATTTCCTCAGGCATGGGGTCAATGCTCTGAAGAACCAGTTTATTCCATTAGTTTGTGGTTTCTATTTCACTGGAGTTGGTTTCATGGATTACAAAATTAGGGTTTCATATCCATATTTATCAGATGGACTCAAGGTTTTGGTTATGTGGCTAATAACGTCTGTTTGTGTTCTCGCTTCTTGATTAGGGTTTATTTCCCTAATTAGGTAATACTAGATAAAGTTTCCTTCCGAAATTCGTTCATGAATAATCTTGTCGTTCAAGGGATCCCATTATTTTTGAGACACAGTTTATTGAAGATCAAAGCGCATACAAAGCTGATTAGGGTTTCATGGCAAAGGAACATTGATCCATGGTACAAGAGACCAAGTTATGGGCTCGTATGGTGATTAGGGCACTATGGTAATTGCTTGTGATACAAGTTAATAAGGTCGGAGTTTTATTGACTGAAGTTTGAGGTATGGGATTTCATCGAGGAATTAAGTTTGGTCGGTTTGGAAGCTGGAATGTGGACTAAGCGTGTTAAGAGAACTATGGAGAGTTTTATATTTCATCATCCCTTAGTCACGTCCACAATGTCTATAAATCCATGTTTCTAACAAAGGCCATTTTGTGTTTTAATTTGCTTAAACCCATTTATTCATATTGAAACTGATTTCCAAAATCATCCTCGATCCAAATAATATTCATTATTCCAATTCCAACATTCACGATTCAAATAAATCCAAGGTCCATCATCTATATCCAAGTTACCATTTTTAGTTCACTTGTCCAATTCCATTTCTCAATTTAAATGAATTTTAAGGTTATTCAGGGGTTATCATAAGCTCATTTGAATATTCATTTCAAAATCCAAGTCTTTATCATTGTCCACACTCATTTTCGAACCCGATCTCATTCATATTAAACCATTTTTATTTTTATTTTTTATATTGATCTATCCAAATCCAAATCATACTCATGTATTCATTCAAAATAGGGAACCATATCTTTTTTTTCCAAAGAAAATTAATTCCAATTAATTCCATTTTTATTTTCTTCTTCTATTTGATTCTAGCGAGCCAATTGACCGAGTTCAATTTTATCAGACGCCCTTATTTCTAATTCTATTAAACCAATTCCAAATTCATAGTTCTTGATAACCAAATGCACAAAATTAATAACAATACTTCAGATAGCATATTATTGAGAATATAATTCAAACATGAGTTCCAACAGATATAACTTCAACCGAATTCAGTTACAGGAAAAAAAGAAAGGGAGAAAAAGTTGTTACAATTCCAAAAGAAAAACTCAGAAACAGTGAGAATAATTTAACAAAAAAAACTTAGAAAACTTCAAAACCAATCTCTAACAAACTCTAAGATCTTTATCTGCAGAAATTCTCTTCAACCTTCAAAAATATCTCGGTTCACTCTCTCAAAAACTGATAACAAAATTTGTTATAGGGAGATTCCAAAAAAGAAACTTTCTACACTCTTCACACTGAATCTCTCATCCTTGCACATCTTCATCCCTCTCAATTTCCATCTTCATCATTCACTCTTCAACAAATTCTCATCAAGAATCAGTTATACAAACTGAAAAACAGAAAAATTCAACAACAAAAATAGCAGAAACAGAACAAAACCTCTTCAATCTTCCAACCCCTCTCATCACCACCCTTCAAGGAGCAACATCCAGATTCAGCAAACTTACACAACAACAACTTGGAACCGCAACAATACACAAGAAGTTCAGATAAAAGGAAGAATAAAAAAGAATTGAAGCAAGCAAATTCGAATCTGATTTCTTCGATCGTAACAGAGTCAGGTAACACGTTGAAAGGTTCATCGATCGACGCATCGATTCGATCGTGGTTTCTCGAAGAGCAATTTGATCGGCTTCGTATAGTGCGCCTAGAGCTTCATATTCGCGTAACGGAATCTGCCACGACGGTCTTGTTTTATCATCCTTTGCAAACGGCATATCAGGATGCCGATGAGGCTTTAAGCATTTGAAGACGGCAAGTTAAAACAGTGATGGCCTGATTGAGTAAGAGAGGCAGTCAATGAGACGGAAACAAGTCTGAGATGAGGGACGTCGAGATCGATGAGCGGCGGTGTTGGTTTCATTGGCTCTAACGGCGAATGAAGAAGAAGATCAGACGATGTGTTTCAAGGAGAGCGGAGTTAAAGAAGTTCGCGACAGTGCAATTGGTTATGTTACCGGTGATGATTTACAAAAGGAGGCATAAGTTTGATGAAGAAGATGGTGGCGACGCTGATGGTTGTATCGAAATGGAGAGGAGACCGTGGCGCTTTCCGATCGGTCGGCCTCCGTGACGCCACTACGTAGCATAGTCTCCACTCTCTCCGCCTCAATACGGATCCTGATCGGAGAAGGTTATTGCAAAGACTGAGAAGACGATTGATGCAAGGTCGAAGCTTTTCTTCGTCGCCGTCGAGGTAAGGCCACAACGAGGAGGTTCGTTTCGTGAACAGGTGGGCGTCATGATGAAGTCGCCGACATTGAAGCTTCGGTCATCGATGGAGGGCGGAGGCGAATGCATGGAGTTAGGCGGTAGGGGAGATAGATTTGTGTTGTGAGGGTTTCTTTCTGAGGAAGATGAACGAATGGCTTGATGTTGTTCTAGGGTTATGAAAATACTGGGCTCACAACAATGACAAAATTGAATTGGGCCTCAGCTCCGTGGACTCACTATCACCACCCCCAGGAATTCCATTCATGCCCCTTCTGCGCTAAGCCTCATTGGATGTGGGCTTTAGAACTTCATTTCACGCCTCCAAATTCCTATTCTCGCCCTCCTTGTGGAACTTTATGGAGATTGGGCCTAAGGCCCTATAATTGCTATAAGTACCAGTAATTTCGGCACTAACCCCCTCCCGCGGGTTCCTTCAGGATTTGGGCTTAGCCCTTGGGTTTTATTATTGGGCATTCTGGATTTCCTTTACACCTCTTGTCTCTATTATTTTATTTATTTTCTTTTCTTTTAATGGTCATTAGATGATTAGTAATAATGAGGTGTTAATTATGATTAATTTTCATGTTAATTATGTTTTGATAATTAGCATGTGGTTTAATGGTTTAACAATTTTAGTTAGATTTTTTTTTGTACTATATTCAATTAATTGTTTAGTACTAATGTGGAATTAGAGTGTTCATGATGTTTTTTTGATCGATATTGTATCGATTTCGATTATGGCAAAGCTTCACAAAGCTAACATGGAAGATGAGCATTTATTTTGCTCATAGGAGATTACAAGACCATGCTTAAGGTTTTTTCGGATTTCTTTTTGTGAAGAATCGGCACTTCGATCAAGTAAGTAATTTCGATTCTCCACTTTTACGCATCATTCTAGTTGTATGCGGCTTAGGACCATGTAACTTAAGGTGCATATTGGGCCCTCCCACCTGAGGCATTGGATATATTTGTGATATATGATGGTTTGTGTCGATTTCGGAGCTTAGGGATTAGGTTACGAACCATTAGGATCGCTTCCTTTCACTTCCCCTTAAAATCCACTTTTTTGCCCGTTTCGTCGCAATTATTAAAAATAGTTTTAGGTGTGATAAAATTCTGGAAAAATTCATGAGTAATCCTCATCCTCTTAATTAATTTTTCATATTTTTTTGTTTTCGGATTTGGGTGGTTTTAATATTTTATTTGGATTTTAGATTACGAGCTGTCCCAAAAGGGAGTGTTTTGGCATAAGGGACCAAAATCGATTTTTCCCCATAGGTGTGAAACCTATTTTTTGTGTGTGATTAATCACTGTAATTTGTGACATTTTGATGCTCATTAGGCATTTTTTTTCATAATTTTAGATGCCCTTTTTGATCCACTTTGTGGAGTTGTTTTCTGATGATCGTGATTTGTTACCTTGATAATCAAGGAATTGTTGTAACACTTTGGTGCATAATTTTGTAGAATCCTTTTAGACCATGTGAGATAATCACTATATTATTCCAGAGATTTAATTTCATAAGTTTTAAAGGCTTTTTGCTATTTTTCCATGTCACCTAGATCTTAGGTTGATTCATGTGTTCATTTGTTGCATAGCTTAAATGATAGGAAGGCATTCATGCCATTTGATTGAGATGCTTTTTGGTAGATTTTAAGAGTTGATTATAGGTCATTTGTATGTCTTTAATTCCAGTCATAGGTCAATTTTTTGAACCATACTCATTTGGTTTGTTTTAGTGTTTTAAAGTGCATACTTATGTGAACTAACTTTAACTTAAACTAGGTTCTCTTCTCCTCTAAATAATAACTTTAATTATGTGGAAATCATTAATGCATATTCATGCATTATAAGTGCACCTCATACCTTGTATGCTACTGACCCATAATCATTTCATTCATATTCACATGCCATTCTTCCTTAGTTTGCATCATGTGCGATCTTGTGCGATTTTTGTTCGTTTCTTCTCATATCTTCTTCTCATTGCTCTATATGCCTAATCCATTGCATCCATGATCGTATATTCATTCATTCATCTTCATAAGCATTCATTACTGACTTTGATGTTCATTTCATGTATTAATTCATGTTTGTAAGCCATATGCATTCATACTTCATCCATAAACCCTAATTTGCATTCATGTGAACTTAGGTGAACTTTTTGTACATAGTTTGACATAGTTTGATCTTGTGAGGTATCCTAGCATACTTAGGGACCTATATCATGTAGCTACTGATTTTAGAAGTCATTTAACCTTTAGGTACCTTCACCTTTAGACTTAGGTCTTATTTTGAACCCTAGTTCCATTCTAGGACGTTTATGGTGCTTAATCGCTTTTATGCTTTGATTTTACTTTCAATATGCATTGTCATGCTAACTTTTGTTTTGTAGGGGGGAAGATTGAGGTAAGCATTACTTCATTCCTATCTCTTATGCATTTTAATTGTGTTTGCCTTAGCACTTTGTGCTTTTCTCTTAGGATTTCCCTTTCTTTAGAGACAACTTAACTTCCTTAGGAAGTAAGTTAGTTTCTAATTCTCTTTTCTTCATTTCCTTTTCTCATTAGGATTAGAAAACCCCACAAACCATAGGATTTACCATGTAAATAAATCAAATAAAATTAGGGTGTGTCTTAGTTCCCATTAGATTTTCCCTTTTCCAATTTGAGTCATTCTTTCTCATCTCATAAAGAAAAGCAATAAAACATTTAATGATAAACCGAACGTTCTTGTACGACACGAGACTTTGTTGCGGAGTGTTTATACGCGTCCGGTTTCGGGGCGAGGTGTAAATGCTTCCCGCGATGGATAGGTCTCAGTACAAGACAGTTCACAAACAAATTCAAAAACACTTCTCATAAAAGACAAAAACAAACAATAAGCGACTATCCTGCGGGAACTTCTCTTCTCATCTCATTCACTCACAACGCGAACTCACGACGACTTGTCTCGCATGCAAGACGGTAAACGCACTCGTACCAGACGAGCATGCAACACCTGAGCATAGACATATGCAGTTCCAGCTATAAAAAACACAAACAAATAGTTCCCGCCTTAGTTAGGCGAACTACGTCGACTCTGATCCTCATTATCCCGATGAGGTACGTAGGCAGCGGGGTAGGGCCCGTTCGAGCACATTCTTTATTTTCCCTGCATTTCCCCTTTTCTTTGTTCTCTTTTTCTTATTCCATTTCTCATTTCATTCCAGTTCCATCTAGCGGTTTTATTCAGCAGCATTTATATTTTTCTCACCCTTTGAAACAAAGCAAGCAAGCGTGGATCCCGTCGGGTACGGCGGACGGATTGGGGTGCTAATACCTTCTCAATTCGTAACTGACTCCCGAACCCAGATCTTTGGTTCGCAGGACCTTGTCCTTTCCTTCTTTCCTCAGGTTTGTGCAACATTAACTTTCCCATTCTTTCGGGATAAAAATGTCTGGCTGGCGACTCTACCTTTCCGCGCCACTTTCGCGTTTGTACTAGGATGAAAATCCCGGGAGCGACACACGGTTTGCTTAGGTTGTTGATGATTTTTGTACAAAATACATGAAAGGAGATTTGATGATTAGTATTGTTGGATGTGAAAATGAATGTTGACAGAGAGAGGCATGAGAGTTATGCGGCTGGCTTTTGTGAAAATAGGAGGGTGAAGGTAGAGGGTTTTAAAGGTTATGGAATCGGGTTATGGAGGAGAGGATTTTATGTGTTTATGCATAATAGCTTTTTTTTAGTTTTCTTCTTTTCCTGTGAAGGAGAATGAGGTCCTTTATAAACTAAAATCAAGGGTGAGAATGGGTAATTGATGAGAGGAATATGTTGTGTACTAGCTGTATCGAGGAAATTGTACGAGTCTTTTTTTGAGAAGAATTGTTGTGGTTGCGGTATGTACGTACAGAGAGTGGAGTATCAATTTCGCAAATGTTGGAAAGGAATAATGGTGTGCAGAACATACGTTCTTCAAAAGTTGTTTGTGTGATTTGCTGAGCACGTGATCTGTGTATAATACAATGGAAAACTTTAAAAAACTTGCAAACTATAAAAAAAAGTGATTTTTAATAAAAAAAAATAGAAATAGAGTAATAATTAATAACTATTATAATAATAACAATATTAATAATAATAGTAATAAATTAAAAAATATATAATAGTAGATATAGAATTAGTAAAACTAATAATAATAATAATAATAATAATAATAATAATAAATAATGATGATAATAAAGCTAATAAAAATAAAAATAAAACTAATAAAATAAAAAGTTTTTAATCTAAAATATGGAGGATAAAGAAGAAAAAAAATTAGAACGGAAAAACAACATGAAAAGGAAAGTAATTACGGATTGGTCCTCCACACAAAACGTTGAAATTCGGCCAACAAGGCACCCATACATCGTCTGATGAAACTCAATTAGACAGAAACAAATTTTTTGGATTTTTCTGAATGATGGTTAGACAAAAAAATATGCAGGTAGGACAAATTTAGGGTATGAGAGATACCCCTGTCTAATTGTCTTGAACCCGAGAAGGTGAATTGCTACTTGGTGTTCAATTTTTAGGGTAAAAGTCAATTAGATATAAGAAGACCCCAAAATTTGTCCGATGCAAAAATGCAATGCGATGTTGAAACATGAGATGCATGTATGGATGCAATTGCTGAGGATTTTAAGTGTAAGAATGTGATATGATATAATACATTAAGTTTGTGGGAATGATGGAATGATTGAATGAAGAGAAAACATCAAAAATTGGTAAGGTAAGAAAAAATGGTTGGGGATAACAAGATATTTCTGAAGATCTGTCTGGACGACATGGAATAGTAAGAAATACTTGGAGTGAAGTGGAATTAATGACATCTAACAATGCTTTAGATGCATAAGTACCAAATTTGGAAATCAACGCCCGAAACATCTAGAGAAGTACTAGATGTGGAATGAGACCAAATTATGAAGATACCTCTGAAATAATTAGAGTGTATAAACAAATTCATTAAAATTGTCAGAACGACACACATAACTGAAGGAACATCAGATAAGTGTTATCAAAACAAAAGGTCATCTGAAAAAAAACTTCAAATGGACTTGAATTAGTTCTGGAAATAAAGACATCAGAACAAAGAGATATCTGGGAAAACAAAACATCAGATGGACTAAACAATCTGAGCTTGGACAAACAAGAATGTTTGGTATGTATCCACGTCAAACTTAACAATGTTTGAAGGAAAAAAGATATCCACGCCAAATTTCTTAACAAGACAAATTTGAAGGAAATAGGTCCACGTCAAACTTAACAACGTTTGAAGGAAGAGAAAAATATCCACGTCAAATTTCTTAACAAGACAAATTTGAAGGAAAGGGGTCCACGTCAAACTTCACAAAGTTTGAAGGAAGAGAAAAATATCCACATCAAATTTCTTAACAAGACAAATTTGAAGGAAAGGGGTCCACGTCAAACTTCACTAAGTTTGAAGGAAGAGAAAAATATCCACGTCAAATTTCTTAACAAGACGAATTTGAAGGAAAGGGGTCCACGTCAAACTTCACAAAGTTTGAAGGAAGAGAAAATATATTCACGTCAAATTTCTTAACAAGACAAATTTGAAGGAAATGGGTCCACGTCAAACTTTACAAAGTTTGAAGGAAGAGAAAATATATCCACGTCAAATTTCTTAACAAGACAAATTTGAAGGAAATGGGTCCACGTCAAACTTTACAAAGTTTGAAGGAAGAGAAAATATATCCACGTCAAATTTCTTAACAAGACAAATTTGAAGGAAAGGGGTCCACGTCAAACTTCACTAAGTTTGAAGGAAGAGAAAAATATCCACGTCAAATTTCTTAACAAGACGAATTTGAAGGAAAGGGGTCCACGTCAAACTTCACTAAGTTTGAAGGAAGAGAAAAATATCCACGTCAAATTTCTTAACAAGACGAATTTGAAGGAAAGGGGTCCACGTCAAACTTCACAAAGTTTGAAGGAAGAGAAAATATATTCACGTCCAATTTCTTAACAAGACAAATTTGAAGGAAATGCGTCCACGTCAAACTTTACAAAGTTTGAAGGAAGAGAAAATATATCCACGTCAAATTTCTTAACAAGACAAATCTAAAGGAAATGGGTCCACGTCAAACTTTATAAAGTTTGAAGGAAGAGAAAATATCCACGTCAAATTTCTTAACAAGACAAATTTGAAGGAAATGGGTCCACGTCAAACTTCACTAAGTTTGAAGGAAGAGAAAAATATCCACGTCAAATTTCTTAACAAGACGAATTTGAAGGAAAGGGGTCCATGTCAAACTTCACAAAGTTTGAAGGAAGAGAAAATATATCCAAGTTAAATTTCTTAACAAGACAAATTTGAAGGAAATGGGTCCACGTCAAACTTTACAAAGTTTGAAGGAAGAGAAAATATATCCACGTCAAATTTCTTAACAAGACAAATTTGAAGGAAATGGGTCCACGTCAAACTTTACAAAGTTTGAAGGAAGAGAAAATATATCCACGTCAAATTTCTTAACAAGACAAATTTGAAGGAAAGGGATCCACGTCAAACTTCAAAAAGTTTGAAGGAAGAGAAAAATATCCATGTCAAATATCTCAATGAGAATTATCCAAAGAGAGACCTTTGAAGGAAGGGGTCCACGTCAAACATCACAGAGTTTCAAGGAAAAGAATATAAACACACGAAAGACAGGGTGACAGACACGACTGCTTTGGTAGGTGCCAAGTGAGTTGGACTTTAACTCTTGGTGGTTGCCAATAGAAATTGGACTTTAAGGGTGCCAAAAAAAATTGGACTTTGATAACAAGGTAAGATAACAAGACCTCAGGAAATGAAAATGAGCACGAAGTAAACTTCTAACTATGCTTGATATGAAATTGTATGATGTGAATGGTCGATGGTTGCAATGAAAATGCTGAGACCACTGGGTAAGACTTTTTTGGAGAGGTGCGACTAAAACAACTGATTCCAAAACACATGGAACTTTGCCAACTATGTCTTTGAACGATGTCCTGACCATAATTTCTATTACACTTGTTAGAAGTATCACGAGGTTTATCATGTTAGGAAGGAGTAATAAACTTTGCTTGGGGACTGCTTGAAATAGACTGCCCCATGTTGACTGATTTTGGAGTGATTGCTTGACTAGTCGCTTGAAATGTTTGCCCCAACACAAGTCTTGGAAGAGAGTTTCTCTGAATAACATGATCTTTGACTGTGATATGCCCCAGATAGGATCACTAATCAAGTTTCTCAACTGTTTAAAAAAATCCTTGATGATGAGTGCTTACTTGCAAATAAAATGTTCATTCAAAAATGTTAATTTTAATGCAATGCTCAAGTAAATTTTGAAATCAAAATCATTATTAGGATGAAATTTGTATATAGAAAATGAATCATTGGTAAGAATGCAATGTTTATTCAGACACTCAATGTGAAAGACAGTGCAAAGTGAAAGATAATGCAAAAGGTATGATAGCAAAGCAGATGATTGGCAAATCTCTTGGGAGTCAGCTTACGCAACCTTGTTGCGATATGCTTTTAAAACAAACCTAGCTTCAATTAGGTCTTTAAAAGGTTTGTAACGTGGTCTGGTTCACGGTTTATGAAACAAAGGATATAAGGCTCAAAATTTAATTTTTACCCAACCCGTTCTCCATGATAATCTCCAGTCCTACACTCAAGTAATTCAACCTATGCATTCAGGTTATTTGGAGTTGTATTGATGATGATGGCTCAAAAGCCAAAGAATTATTGGATAGCAATCACTGCTTCTTCACAACATTTTGTTGTCTTTGTTGAGGACTTTGGGTCAACTCATCTTTGTCTTTGTTGAGGAATTTTGGTGACCTATCTTTAATTTGGATTTCTTATTATCCCTAACTTTTTCCTGGACTATATCTTTGATGTTTTCAGTCCACCAGGATGCTTTTATTTTTGCTTAAGTGGCCTTTTGGGTGTTGACTTAGCGACTTTTGTTTTACTTTTGGATTTGGAAAGACAATGAATTCCATCAGCTTCTTCGACAATTCTTTATTGTGTACAAAGGAAAACTTGGGCTTAAAAACACTTATTGAAAAATGTAAGGAATGATTCTCATGAAATTGAATGCATATTCGAATTAATTGAGAACTACCCTGCCCCTGGTTAAGATTACAGATTTTTTCGTGTAGAAAGAAACTCCAACTTCAAGGCTCGAAAGGGTTGACAAGGGATTAACTTCCTTATTTCTCCAGTGTTTGGGAATTGAAACAATGCTTGCATACCATTCAATAATTTGGGTATTTCGTTTTCTTCATTCTCCCTCCAATCAACAGATGAATAAGAGAAACAAATGATTATTTTTTTGAATTTTATTTGAACAAGGAAAACGCATGAATATGCACAAATATGAAAGGAATGAATTGATTCAAAATATGCGATGCTCATTTCATTAATATTAACATTAAAGAAAACAAACAAGTCTTAAAGCAAGTACACACAATACAACCAAGGAAATTAAAAACTGAAAAGAAAACAAGGCCTAGTGTTTAGTCAGCAACAAGGATGAGATTTCCCGTCTAATCCACTGGCTTTAGGTAGCAACTTACGATTCTCTAACCAAATCTTCAGCCACTTTGTTTTGGCATGGGATCTCTTTCAACCTTGGGAGCCCCTCTTTGTGTGAAGGTGAGCACATCTCCTCTGACCAAGTCTTGAAATCGAGATTGGAAAGCATAACAATTCTAAATATCATGACCTGTAGCTCCTTCATGGAATGGGCAATAGAGGTTAGTCCTAAACCCAACTGGAAGAGGATTTGGAGGATTGAGAGGTCTAGTGATGACAAGAACTTTTTGGCACAAGAAAGGGTAAATCTCAGCATACTTCATAGGAACAGGGTCAATGACAGCCCTAGGTCTGAGATTGCGAGTCTGATTCTGACATGCATTCCTTTGTGGAGGAGCTCGAGCTTGTGGAGCATTTTCCATAGGAGCCACTGCAGCTACTTGTGGTTCACCATATTGTTGTTGCCTGTAGTAGGGTCTTCTGTCAATGTTGACAGCATGAGTATCACGCTCTTTCTTCTTTTGAAAGTTCCCAGTGGACTTTCTTACAACATTGGAAGCTTCAGCATTGCCAAAATTGCCTTTTTGACTCATTCTTCTAGTCTCTCTCCGATAGTGACTAGATCAACAAAGATAGATGATACACTACCTATCATCCTTTCCCAATATAGAGGTTGAAGGGTGTCCATGAACAGACCAGTCAACTCTTTCTCCGCCAAGGGAGACTCAACCTGAGCAGCTAGCTCTCTCCAGCGTTGAGCGTACTCTTTGAATGATTCATTTTCTTTTTTAGACATGTTTTGAAGTTGACGGTGGTCAGACGCCATGTCCAGATTGTATTTGTATTGTTTCAGGAATGCATCAAGCAGGTCCTGCCAGCATTGGATACGGCTCCTCTCGAGTCCCATATACCATTTCAAGGATGCTCCACTCAAGCTATCTTGGAAGCAATGGATAAGAAGTTTGTCTTTGTCAGCATGGGCAGCCATCTTACGACAGTACATGACCATATGGATTTTCGATCAAGTGTCTCCCTTATATTTTTCAAATTCTGGCATTCTGAACTTGTTCGGTATAACCAAGTTTGAAACCAAGCACATGTCCGCTGCAACAACATTGAAAACATCAAATCCCTCAACAACTCTTATCCTTTTCTCTAGAGTCATGCATTGTTCCCTGACATCTTCAATGTTTCCAGCTTCTCCTTGTACTGAAGATGGTGGATTGTTCATGAAAGGAGGATTCACATAAGCAGTTTGGGCAATAGTATGCACGTTAGGTTGAGATTCAGTGAACACTCCAGGTTCAAAAAAAGTGGATGTACCAACCATCTGTGTAGTTCCAAAGGGAGGAGTGTAACCTGGTGGCAAACCAAATTCTGGCCAAGTGCTAGTGGGTCTTGAAGACTCTGGATTGATGACGAAGTTACTGACTTCAGAGATGACGGTCCTCTGAGGCTGAGCGTCCTTAGTGGACAAGGCTTGGAGCATTTCCATGATCTTGCTCACGCTACTCTTCAAATCATCAATGTCTTCCCTGACTAGCTTGTTGTGCTCTTCTTGTTCAGCCATTCTTCTTCTTTCGTGGGCCCTAGTTCTATACTTGCATGGAGGAATCGGCTTGACAGAAACTCAACAAATCTGAAGACAAGAACGGATGAACATGAGCGACTAAGATGTATGCAAAATGAATGCAAATATGAATGCAATGATATGAAAATAAAACGCGAGGAGATTAGATACATAAAATAAGGATTTCAAAAGTTCATGGTACAAATGGAGGATACATGGATTTCTGTCCTTACAAGGACTTCACCGACTAGGCTCTAAAGTTTAAAGGAACCCCAAAGTTAACAATCCCTATGGTTGTTCATCACACACGCCAGAAGCATGACGGTTGATTAACTCCACCATATGAATCTCTTTTGGGTGAGATCTTCGTATCGAGCCACACGAGAGGGAAGTCTTTCGGTGCCCCATACTATGCGATCACCGACACGGGGTTCAAAAAAAAGTCTCAGAGTTATGGACCTTCCTCAATTGTTTGATGCACATGCCAATTTTTTATATATTTTTGACAGTCAATCAACTTCATTGAGAAAGTATATTCTGAGTGAGGTCTTCATATCGAGCCACACGAGGGCGAACCCTGGTGCCCCATACTACGCGACCATCAATCTATACTTTAAGCCACACGGTTTAAGCTTCTAAAGGTCCTCATAGTCGATGACCCTAATGAAAATGACTAAGCACACACGCCAAGAGCTTGACGGTCTTCAGTATTCTCATTAAAATCTACTCCAAGCGAGGTTTTCGTATCGACAACCCATGAGAGTGGTTCCCTCAGGAGCCCATTGTCGCTCCTGGGATTTTCATCCTAGTACAAACGCGAAAGCGGCGCAGAAAAGGTAGAGTCGCCAGCCAGACATTTTTATCCCGAATGAAAGGGAACGGTAATGTTGCACAAACCTAAGAAAGAAGGAAAGGACGAGGCCTTGCGAACCAAAGATCTGGGTTCGGGAGTCGGTTACGAACTGGGAAGGTATTAGCACCCCAGACCGGCCGCCATACCCGACGGGATCCACGCTTGTTTGTTTGTTTCAAAGAGTGAGAAAATAAAACTGTTGCTGAATAAAAGAATTGCTAACTGGAACTGGAAAAGAAATGAGAAAGGGAACTGGAAAAAGAGAACAAAAAGAAAGAATGGGGAAAATATAGGGAAAATAAAAAATGTGCTCGAACGGGCCCTACCCCACTGCCTATGTACCTCATCGAGAAAATGAGGATCAGAGTCGACGTAGTTCGCCTAACTAAGGAGGGAACTATTTGTTTGTGTTTTTTATGCTGGAACTGCGTATGTCTATGCTCAGGTGTTGCAGGCTCGTCTGGTACGAGCGCGTTTACCGTCTTGCATGTGAGACAAGTTGTCACAAGTTTGCGTTGTGAGTGAGGGAGATGAGAAAGAGAAGTTCCCGCAGGATAGTCGTTTATTGTTTGTTTTGTCTTTTATGAGAAGTATTTTGAATTTGTTTGTGAATATTCTCATACTAAGACCTATCCATCGTGGTAAATACTTACACCTCGCCCCGAAACAGGACACGTATAAGCACTCCGCAACAAAGTCTCATGGCGTATAAGTACGTTCGATTTTTATTAAGTATTTTATTATTTTCTTTATGAGGTGAGAAAGAAAGACTCGAGTTGTAAAAGGAAAAACTAAAGGGGACTAAGACTCAACCCTAAATTAGTTATTATATTCAAAAAATGGTCCTAGTGGTTTGTGAGGTTTTTATATTCCTAAGGAAGAAAAGAAAATAAGAAAACTACTAGAACTCAACTTACTTCCTAAGGAAGTTAAGTTGGTTCTAGGAAAAGGGGAAATCCTATACAAGTGGAAATACAAATATTAAGGCAAAAAAACATAAAAATGAGGTGAAGAAATATTGATTCAAAATGCATATTAAAGCATAAAGCAAAAATAAGGCTAAACCTCATGTAAACATACTGTTGCGGTAAAATCGTGAGTGTAAGCTATTGATTAACTTAACTCGATGTACATAGAGTCGCCACCGCGCTTTTGTTTATTTCCGAATGGAAAAAGGTAAAAGAACGAATAAAAACCTAGGAGTCTAAAAGCAAAAGCTAAAAGAAACAAACAGAGAATGGGTAAGGGGATTGGTTACGAACCGGGAAGGTTTTAGGCACCCGACTCGTCCGTGGTACTCCACGGGAGCCCTTTGAGATACTTATTGCTTTTTGGTCTGAAATTGGTTTGTTTAAAATGATGGAAGAGATGAGGAGAAGAATATTTTTTAATGATTTTGTGTTTAATAAGGTTTTAACGCCTTATGCCTACGTACCCACAAAGTGCAATGCGAGATCAAAACCTCGTAGTTCGTGGTACAAAATTTGAAAAGAACAAGTGGGTTGAATTGATTTTAAAATGTAGAGATAAGTCGTCATCCTTTAGCGAATAATTCCGCTAGAAAAGATGAATCATATCTAAACATGTGAAAAGAAAAGGTGCACAAAGCACAAAAACAATTGAGTAGGTTTTCATTTTTTAAAGTATGTAAGAAAATGGTTTTGATATATTTATATGAATTAATATTTGTTTAAGGAAATAAAAAGAAAAGTTTAAAAATCGCTTGACCTAAGTCAAGGTTTATTTATGAAAGTGTTTGAAGTTTAAAAAACAAGAAGGTTTTTTTGAAATAGGAAGAAGTTTTGAAAATTAAAGAATGGGGAGAAGATGAAGGGACTAATCCTAATGCTTGAATTAAAAGCTAAGGAAAGAGTTTACCAAACCAAAATATGCATAACTCTTCAAAGTTCGGAATTCCATCTTCAAAGGCTAATGAAATAATCTTGAGGCCGAGGTTTCTAATCCATTCCAACTTGAGCAAGGGGGAAAGATTTTAAGGTCTAAGTCCATTCTCCAAAAAAGCTCGGGATAGTAACCATTAGTCCAAAATTAGAAGTCACAAGTCTTTTAAGAGTTTAATCCTTTATTAAGTGTTTTGATATCCAAATGGACAAAATAAAAAAAAAGCACAATATGAATATAAACAAATGATATATGATATTATATGATAAAGCATAATAAAGAGATAAGGGAGCAAGAGATTAAAATAAAAGGATAAGGTGCGAGAGATTAAATTTAAACAATTATATTCACAATATTATAATATTTACAATATAAGTGGTATGATGAACTTAATCAAGCACAACCACAATAAAGAATAATAAAATCGAGGCAACCGGATCCAAGTGGATCTTAATTCGAATCGGGACAACTTTAGGTCTATGTTAAGCAATCGCCGAGTAATTTACGAAGTAATTACCCTACAAATGAGGCCGGCCACCACTAATTAAAGTGGAAAATATTCGTGTTAATACATGTTAGAGAAACGATATAATGGATCGTTCTCCGAAAACATGCCACACTAAAAGAAAAAGGAAGGTCTAATCTTAATCGAGATTCTCGTTGAATTTCATCGAAAAGCAACCTATCACGATCTCAAAGTATGGAGAATGATCCAAATGATCATTCATCCATAGATTTGAAATAATGAAGATTAAACTAATCGGAAATCAACAATCCCGAATCGGAGATTGTCATCGACCAAAAGAGAAAAAGATGAAGAACATGGATCCAAAAATAGATCCATTAAAAGAATTAGAATATTTTTTTAAATCATTTTTCTAAAACTCTTTCTAAAAAAAATCTTTCTAAGAAATTATTTTCTAAACATCTTTTTCCAAATTGTTTTCCTAAAAAAAAACATTTCCTCTAATTATTTTTTAAAACATTTTTCCAAAATCTCTTATATCAAACAAAAAAAAGAATATAAACACAATCATTTTAAAAAAAGAAAATTAAAAAAATGAAAAGGGGGAGGGATAAGGAGAACCCGCGGGTCAATGGTGTGGACAGGGTGTGGTAATAACAAAACCGGATCCTCATAGATCCAAACCAAATGCTCATATTCTTTTTCTTAAAATCAATAAAAAAATGGAAATAAATTATATAAAAGAGGACAAAAACTCAGAAGCAATGGAGCTTCCTCTCTCAATGCGCAAAACAGGGTCAAAAGCAAAACATCACGCGGAATCCTCACCCTCAAAAAAAAGAAATCCAGAAACGTTCCTCTTCTTCGAAACTTCCTTCTTCTCTCAATCACAAGTTTCGTTTCCTTCTTCTTCAACTCTCACGGAATCTCCCAATTCTTCTTCCTCTCAATCACAACTCTCTCTCTCTCTCTCTCTCTCTCTCTCTCGGTTTATCTCAATTTCAATTTCTTCTTCTTTCCACTTTACAAAATATTTTCGAATTTGGTCATAAATGGAGGTAAAAGATGAAGGATGGAGAAAGGGGGAATTGAAGGTTAGGGTTTTGAATTGGGGATGGATTCGGGCAGAGGTTTTGTATGCTATGTAAGCTTGCAAATGAAGGAGTGAGGGTCTCAATTTATAAAAGAGTTAATGAAGAAGGTGATGCCGTTTTGAATCATTGAAATGCGTTTTTGCTTTTGGCGAAATTCTCGTGTTTGATTTGAGTTTCAAATTTTGCTGTGAGCTGCGTTTTGTTTTATTGCGGTGTGCGTTTTGATATGTTTGTTTTCAGGTGTGTTTGTTGCTCGTGCGAGAAGCGTGCGGATGAAACTCGTGTGCGGGAAGAGGCTTGGATTGGTACTTACGGCTTCAGCTGCGGGACTGGGCGTGTAGGCTTGTGAGAGTTGTTTTTGTTTGTGCATATGTGTACGGTTTTGGCTTGGATGAGAGGCTGAAGCTTGGATGAAAACTTGTATGCGGGAGGATGCGGCTATAGCTGGAAAGTGATGTTTGGCTTGCGGAAAAACGTGGGCTGATACAAGCATTGGCTGAGGCTTGCGGCTATAATTGTTGTTCGTTGTTGCTTCGGCTGGTTGCGGGTAGAATGCGTGTTGGCTGATGTTGGCAAAGGCTTGTGGATATGTGACTTATTTGCTGTTGTTTTTGCATCTTGTTAGGCTTGGCTTGAAGTGATGCGCAGAAGCTGGTATTGATTTTGTTGTTGGCTTTGGCAAGTTGTGAAGCTAGGGAGTGAGGCTGATAGAAGCGTGATGGATGGCTTGAGATGATGTGAGGCTTAGAGTTGGTGGGCCAGGCGTACGGTTTTGGATGTGAGTTTGGCTTTTGTTTTGAAGCTTTAGCCGTTGTTTGGTGTGAGGCAATGCGTGAGGGATTAAAAGTGTGGGCCTGATGCTGTACAAAATAGGCTAAAGGTGTAAGCTGATGGGAAGGCTTGGCAAGCTGGAGTATGCTTTATGGCATGTGGGGAAAGTGTGTGCAAGAGGCTGTGGGGCTGGGGAAATTTGCACGTGATGTGAGGTACGGAAGATGCTGATTGGCTTGAGGCATGTGAATGTGAAAGTGTGGGAAGTTGGCTTAAGAAATAAAAATATATTAAATTTGTAATGTAATAAAAAAAAGATGAAATAAATCGAAATGACTTGATTGGTTTTTATTATTATTTTTTGTATATTATTTATTACTAGTTAAATTCTATATATAAAAAAAACATATGGGCCTAAAGAAGAAAAATAATTGGATTTATGAAAGGTTTAGAAAAAAAATTAGTTTTGCGGAACTAGATTAAAAAAATGAAAATGCTAAAATTAAATTGATTTTAAAAGAAAAGATAAAGAGAAAATGATATATGGATAATAAAAAAAAATGATTTAATCGGGGAAAATGGAATGCAAATGGTTATGGGATATTCGGATAATCGGTAGAAAATTGGATATGAAATTGGATATCGACAAATGGGTAATATCTGGATAATATGGTTTGGTAAAAAGTCGAAAAAATGGATAATGAAAAATGGTCATAAAAAGGGTATACGGATGGAATTTGGTTTTCAAGTCCACAACAAATCCTGATTTTTTTCACAAGCCTTTGAACACAGCCAACACAGACCCACTGAACAGCCCAAATAATTCGCAACTTGCCAACTGTCATCTGAAAACTGTCTGATTCATGCTCTGATGATTCAAAACCAAACTGAGGAAAATAAACCCTCAGATGAATCGCTGATGAACTGAAGAACTGGTGAACCGATAAACACTGAAGATTCAAACCCAACCTCACACAAACGCTGTCTGATAACTGATAACTTTCACACCCATCACTATTTGAACTTTGAAAACGCATCGTCTGAGAGATGAACTATTGGCACACACAACTGGCAGTCAACACAATCTTTTGATAGTTTGACCAGATTAGGTCAAACATCCATTTGGATCAAATTGGGACTGAACAAACGCATCTGAATGAAATTACTGTCTCATCTTCACAAACCTGCAACACAGAGAAGAAGAAGAACACTGCGACATATTTTTTTTTGTATTTTGGTTAGTGATCAGTAAATAAACAAATATAAAGAAATAAAAATAAAGGTGATCCCCTACGAAGCATAGACCCAATCTGAGGAGAAACTCGAAAGCCAGTGCGATCTTGTTTGTATGCAAAATGCAGATGATATGCGAAGAAAACTTAGGGCAAAAATTAGGGTGTTACAGCTGCCCCTATTTAAGTTTCTTCAATCCGGAGATATGAAGATTGACATCTTCGTCTCTACAAGATGGGAGAGACTTAAATACAGAATACCCAATTTTTGTCCTAAGAGAAAAAGATATGATATGAATATGATATGCAAACCCAAGATCTCTGTGGGGAAAATATGACCACCAGAGAAAATCAAAAACTTGGGGACACAAAATAAAATCCCGTCGGGGAAACAACAGACAACCAACGAGATTCCAGGAAAATAAATCACTGGATAACAGACTCCACTTGGGAAAAGATATGAAATAATCAAGGAACAGATTCAACCAGGGAAAGATAAACACCCTGCCGGGAAATATCAACCAAACAAAGTATTCGAGTCCAGAAATGGAGGAATACTGAGTTGGAAAAGAAATCATCAACTACCTGTTTACCGGGTAGGAAATCAACAGACTCGACTATCGATTTACTGGATAGGAGCAAAATGCGGAGGGATAACCTCAATTACCTTTTTACTGGGCAAGAAACTCTCAACTACCTGATTTACTGGGTAGAAAATAAAGGACTCGACTATAAATTTACTGGATAGGAGTATGATCCACTACCTGATTTACTGGGTAGGAACTCAATCAAATTACCTTTTTACTGGGTAAGAAGAAAATGTCTGATTCTATTACCTTTTTACTGGGTAAGAGGAAAATAACTTGACTACTGGATTTACTAGGTAGAAAAATTCTCGACTACCTGATTTACTGGGTAGGAGCTTAAGCAAATGAAAACAAACTCTATTACCTTTTTACTGGGTAAGAGGCAGAAATCTCGACTACCGAATTTACTGGGTAGGAACAATTCTCGACTACCTGATTTACTGGGTAGGAGCTTAAGCAACTGAAAACAAACTCCATTACCTTTTTACTGGGTAAGAGGATAAAATCTCGACTACCGAATTTACTGGGTAGGAGCACAAGTAAGAGGACTTGATCAATTTGGTAATATTACCCACTATCAATTACTGATAGCTTAATTCCAAAGTAATATACTCAAGCTGGAGAAAATAATGCCCACTATCAATCAATGATAGCTTAATTCCAAAGCAATAATATCCACAAAAGGGGACCAAAGTTCAATCCAAGAACAAATTGGAGAGAAACGGTCAAACAAGACTCATCCCGAGGAGGAAATATCTCAACTTGGGAAAATTCCATCTAGATAATAAACTGGGGAAAATTCCATCTAGATAATAAACTGGGGAGGAAACTAACTCAACATCATCCACGAGAAACGAACTCAGTGGGGAATTAGAAAGGATTAACACTTTCTGCTTAATGGTCGACACTCTAAACTTGAGAGGAAGACGACACTCACACTCTGTGGGGAAAGTCCACACCAAAGAGTAGATAACAATGATAAACGCAAGAATGCAAACAAACAATGCCATGCTTATGCGTATGAATATACTTATGAATATGCTGACAAAACAGACATAAAGATAAGAAACAGGTGACATGAACACCACAACCGGGTACTCGGCTAATCAAAGCAGGAAAACATGTTGGAGATTCAACTTGAAATCTGCAGGGGAATATCATAAGCCATCAAAGGAATAAAATCCTATTACAAGGTTTAAATCATGACGAGACAGCGTCTGCTAGGAATATCATCCTGCTGAGGAAAAGTAATAATCTGCTGAGGATGGAAGTATTCTTGATAAAAATCAAACTTCACGAGGAATAACTGTCATAACACTCCTGCTCCACCCGGGGATAGAGTGCCAGACATTCTAAAAATCACATAGGAATCTGCTGGAAATCAACACATGCATACCTACTGGGGATCCATATGAAGATATCAGAAGTTAACATCATAGCCAACATACAGTTACGAGGGATTTTAAATCTATACCCAACATCGGGTGAAAGAAAACCTCTAAACCGACTGCTATATCAATACTTCTATATTCACAGATGCAAACAATTCAAGCTGAGGAACATGAGCTCAGCTGGGGATTCACGATGCTTCTCAATTCACAGATAACTTGCTGAGGAAAGATCAAAGCTCAACTAGGGATTCTTAAGAACATCCCTTCCAACAACTCTTCTGGGGAAAACATACAATCTCCAATCATGCTTATTGTTGGGGAACAAAACATCATTAACATCATCCTGGCCAAGACTATCCAAGAACTTCGCATGAACACAAACGAATCAAACCCTGCTTTGGGAGAGACAAGTTACACACATCCAGACTTTACTGTCTTTGGAATCACCATTGATATCCTTTCTTTGTTCATATATCAAAAGAAAAATGTTTTTAAAATCTTCAAAAATTAAATTTATTAAATTTGTTTCAAAAATCAACATCAACAATAAATTGAAATTTTGTAAACAGAAACAATATAAAGAATTGCAAACAATTGGATAAAAGCTCAATTTCATTGATAGAATGGTAGTCAGCAAATGGCATGACTCCATGGATCATTACAAGTTTGAAAAATGGTAAATACAATGGAAAAGGGCTACATTGAGATACAATGATCACTATTCTCCCTATCAACTTTGAACTCCACTGTGTCCGAAACTTCAGTCAAGGATGAGTGAATAAGAATCTTTGATGAATAATTCTTCTGAGGGATAGAATCTGAAATCCTCGGTTACTACAAGTGATCCAGTCTGTCGACGCGGTTACTTGCCATGATCCCTAACTTTTGCCTAGATTGCCCTTTCGGGTTTTAAATCTACCGGGATAATTATTTCTGTTTTTGTCTCTAATTTTTGCCTGGACCGCCCTTTCGGGTTTTCAATCCACCGAGACGCTCATTTTTGCCTAAGCCGCCCTTTCGGGTTTTCAACTTAGCGAGCTGTTCTTTTATTTTTTTAGGCGAAGTATTTCTTGACTGCATCCGCATTCACAGGGCGAGTGATCTCCTCACCATCCATAGTTGCAAGAATTAATGAACCGCCAGAGAAGGCTTTCTTAACAACATATGGGCCATCATAGTTCGGAGTCCACTTGCCCCGAGAATCTTTAAGGAAAGACTGAATCTTTTTGAGCACGAGGTCGTCTTCTCTGAATACACGAGGTTTGACCTTCTTATCAAAAGCTTTCTTCATTCTTTGCTGGTACAACCGACCATGACACAAAGTTGTAATTCTCTTTTCTTCAATCAAATTTAACTGATCAAATCTATTTTGACACCATTCAGCCTCAGTCAACTTGGCTTCCATCAGAACTCTCATTGATGGGATCTCAACTTCGACGGGGAGCACTGCTTCTGTACCATAAACAAGTGAGAAAGGGGTTGCCCCTGTTGAAGTGCGGACAGATGTACGATACCCATGTAAAGCAAAAGGGAGCATCTCATGCCAGTCCTTGTACGTCACAACCATCTTCTGAATGATCTTCTTAATGTTCTTATTTGCAGCTTCAACAGCCCCATTCATCTTCGGTCTATAAGGAGAGGAATTATGGCGTTGAATCTTGAATTCTTCACAAAGCTCTTTCATCATCTTATTATTCAAGTTCGAACCATTATCAGTAATGATTCTATTCAGAACACCATATCTGCAGATAATATTATTCTTGATAAACCGAACCACAACTTGCTTGGTCACATTAACATACGATGCCGCTTCCACCCACTTGGTGAAGTAGTCAATTGCCACAAGAATAAAACGATGTCCATTCGAAGCCTTGGGTTCAATCATGCCAATCATATCAATTCCCCACATGGAGAAAGGCCATGGGGAAGAAATCACATTGAGATAAGCTGGTGGCACATGAATCTTATCAGCATACACCTGACACTTATGGCACTTTTTCACATACTTGCAACAATCAGATTCCATTGTCAGCCAATAGTAACCTGCTCTCAACATCTTTTTAGCCATTGCATGCCCATTGGCATGAGTGCCAAAAGATCCTTCATGAATTTCTTTCATCAACATGTCTGCTTCGTGTCTATCCACGCATCTGAGCAAGACCATGTCAAAATTTCTCTTATAAAGCACATTTCCATTCAAGAAGAAATTGCCTGCCAATCTCCTCAAAGTCCTCTTATCTTTATCGGATGCCCCAAGCGGGTACTCTTGACTCTGGAGGAAACATTTAATATCGTGATACCAAGGCTTGTCATCATGGACCTCTTCAACTGCAAACACATGAGTTGGTCTTTCAAGTCACATCACACTGATCATGGGAACATCATTCCACTGGTGCACTTTTATCATAGAAGCTATAGTTGCTAAAGCATCTGCCATCTGGTTCTCATCATAAGGAATATAATGAAACTCAACTTTAGTGAAGAAAGTTGATATCTTCCTGGCATAATCTCTATAAGGGATCAAGTGGGGTTGATGAGTTACCCACGTGCCTTGAATCTGATTAATTACCAAGGCAGAATCTCCATACACATCAAGATGTTTAATCCTCAAATCAATAGCTTTCTCAAGACCCATAATGCAGGCTTCATACTCAGCTTCATTGTTGGTACAAGGAAAAGTCAACCTTGCGGCAAAAGGAATATGTGAACCATGGGGAGTAATGATCATTGCCCCAATTCCTCTTCCACGTGCATTCACAGCACCATCAAAAACTAAACCCCATCGAGATCCAGGCTCCGGCCCTTCCTCAATCAAAGGTTCATCACAATATTTTACTTTCAGAAACATCACATCTTCATCTGGAAAATCAAACTTGAATGGTTGGTAATCATCAATCGGTTGATGTGCCAAATAGTCAGCCAAGATACTACTTTTTATAGCTTTTTGAGTTCGGTACTCGATATCATATTCTGACAACAACATTTGCCAACGAGCAATCCTCCCAGTCAAAGCAGGCTTTTCAAATATATACTTGATTGGATCCATTTTAGAGATCAACCAAGTCGTATGATTCAGCATATACTGGCGAAGACGCTTTGCATCCCAAGCTAAGGCACAACAAGTTTTTTCAAGCATAGAGTACCGAGACTCACAATCGGTGAATTTTTTACTTAAGTAGTAAATTGCATGCTCTTTTCTTCCAGATTCATCTTGCTGACCAAGCACACAACCCATGGAATCTTCCAACACAGTCAAGTACATGATCAACGGTCTACCTTCCACCGGAGGAGACAAAATAGGAGGTTCAAGCAGATATTCTTTAATACTTTCAAACGCCTTTTGGCAATCATCCGTCCAGACACAACCTTTATCTTTCCGAAGCAACTTGAAAATCGGAGCACATGTGGCAGTCATGTGAGAGATAAACCTCGAAATATAATTCAAGCGGCCCAAGAATCCTCTCACTTGCTTTTCGGTTCTTGGAGCAGGCATTTCCTGAATAGCTTTCACTTTATCAGGATCAACTTCAATACCTATTTGGCTGACAATGAAACCTAGCAATTTCCCAGAACGTACACCAAAAGTGCATTTGTTCGGATTCAGACGAAGCTTATACTTCCTTAACCTCTGAAACAACTTCAGCAAATGTTCCACATGATCCTCTTCAGTCTTCGACTTGGCGATCATATCATCAACATATACTTCGATCTCTTTATGCATCATATCATGGAAAAGTGTAGTCATAGCTCTTTGGTACGTCGCACCAGCATTCTTCAATCCAAAGGGCATCACTCTGTAACAGAATCTTCCCCATGGTGTAATAAATGTGGTCTTCTCCATGTCCTCGGGTGCCATCTTTATTTGATTATAACCGGAAAATCCGTCCATAAAAGAGAACACATCAAACTTAGCCGTATTATCTACCAACATATCAATGTGTGGCAATGGAAAATCATCTTTCGGTCTGGCTTTGTTTAAATCTCTGTAATCTACGCACATTCGGACTTTTCCGTCTTTCTTCGGAACAGGAACAATATTGGCCACCCATTCAGGATAAGTTGACGTCACAAGAAAACCTGCATCAATCTGCTTTTGAACCTCCTCTTTTATTTTTACTGCCATGTCTGGATGAGTTCTTCTCAGCTTCTGCTTTACAAGTGGACATTCAGGCTTCAACGGCAATCTATGTTCCACAATATCAGTATCAAGACCTGGCATGTCTTGATAAGACCAAGCAAATACATCAACATATTCTTTGAGAAGCTCTATAATCCTCTTCTTAACATCAGGATCAAGCAGTGCTCCAACTTTGACTTCTTTCTTTTCATCTTCAGAACCCAAGTTGACCATCTCTATACACTCTCCATGAGGCTGAATAATCTTCTCCTCGTGCTCAAGCAACCGAGAAATTTCATCTGGAATCTCTTCAACATCTTCTTCCTCAGCTTCAAACACAGGGAATTCAAAGTTGGGAGAGGGCATAGGATCATTGTTTTCAATGGGTTTATCAATCAATCTGCACAATGATTTTATTTTAATTTTAGAGCATGAACAAAAATGCAAACAATATGCAGATAAACAATTATTATATTTTGGGTTTTTTATGTTACCATTTTTTAGAATAAAGCAAAAAGGAAAAACACACATGGAAATAACAAAATAACATTTTATTGATGATGATAAAACTTGAAACAAAGCCCAACAAACATCACTTTCACCTTGGGCAGAGTGAAAGGATTTTTTGAAAGAAAATAAAAACAAATTACTTTGAAGAATGAACGATAAAAGGAACATCAACAGCGATCCAGTTCTGGCAAATCTTTCCATGCGTAATGAAGTCAGGCATTTCTTCGTCTTCATCATCATCAATGATGGCAGCAGCGGAATGATCGTTGATAAATCCAGCACTTCTGAAGCCTTCTTGAATAGTCTTTGGATCTTTGATAACTGCACCTGGCGCAAAGCCGATACCGAAACTTTCCTTGTTGTCGACAGCATCAATGATTTGTCCCCAACCTTCCGACTGACCAGCTTCAATCACTCGCAGAGCATCTTTGAAAGAGGACATGGGCATGGCATTTTTCTTAACAACATTATCCACAACAGAAATAGCTTGAAACGACTTTCCCACTTCTTCCTCGGCATCAATATAGGAGAAAGAAGACAAATTGCTCACAAGCATCACTCTTTCACCTTCAATAGTCACCAGCTTACCCTCTCTCACGAACTTCAATTTTTGATGAAGAGTGGATGTCACAGCTCCTGCCTCGTGGATCCATGGTCTTCCGAGGAGACAACTGTATGCGGGACGTATATCCATTACTTGGAAATTAATCTTGAATATAAACGGTCCAATAAGAATAGGAAGATCCACCTCTCCAATCACTGTCTTCTTCGACCCATCAAACGCTTTCACTATAATCCCACTGTGCCTCATGGGAGCACCTTGAAACGCAAGCTTTGACAAAGTCGATTTTGGCATAACATTCAGAGACGATCCGGTATCGACTAGCACCTTGGACATAGCATCTTCTTGACAATTCACCGAGATGTGCAACGCCAAGTTATGATTTCTTCCTTCTTCAGGCAAATCCTCATCACAGAAGCTCAAATTGTTGCATGACGTGATATTCGCTACAATACTATCAAATTGATCAACAGTCACATCATGGTCAACATAAGCTTGATCCAGAATCTTCTGCAATGACTGCCTATGAGCCTCAGAACTCATCAAAAGAGACAAAACTGATATCCTCGAGGGAGTCTGCAATAACTGCTCAGAAATGTTATACTCACTCTTCTTTATCAACTTTAGCACTTTATCATCATTATTACCAGATTGGCCCGATTGGACAACAGCATCCATAATCTGCTTGCTCGCACTTGTATCTTCAACTCTCCTCGGAGGGTCTGAAGCATACACTCTACCACTTCGGGTAACTTTCGTCACGTCAGCAATGCTAACCACAGACTTTGGAGTAGGAAGAGGAACTTCCCTATCATTTTCTATCATCGTAGCATTATACCGGTACGGAACAACTTTATCAGACTCATATGGCATTGGACCAGGTACATTAATCACCAATGGAGTAACAGCAGTTTTGCGACTATCAAAAGAAATCACCACCCTCTCAGGAGCAGCCCTTTCAGGAAGATTGAACTGAGGCATAATGACATTCACTTCATTCTCATATTCATCTCTCTTTGCTGTTACTTCAATCAGCTTATCATCCATCATCTTTTGAATATCCCTCTTAACAATCACGCAACCACGAGGATTCACCGAGCATATACAACATCCAACATAGTCATGATCAATATCGTGATATTCACTCAAGAAAGCATGCATCTCCACCAAAGACCTTCGGATATGACGAACTTCATAGATCTTGAACAAACCAGGACAACCAGCAACCATATTCACAGACGCATTACCATGCTTTGGCAATGGATTCTTCTGCACATTAGGATTAACATCATTAAAATACAGAACATTGTTCCTCATCAATTTCTGTACTTCAAACTTCAATGGATAACAGTTCTCAACATCATGCCCCGGGGCACCTTGATGAAAAGCACATCGAGCTTCTGGCTTATACCACCATGGAATAGTCTCTAGAAGAGGAGGTGGAGGACGAGTTTGCACAAGATTCTTTGCAATCAAAGATGGAAGCAAGTCTGCATACGGCACAGGAATATGATCAAAACTTGGCTTAGCCCGAGCTTGTTGATTACCACCTTGTTGCACAGAAGGTTGTTGATAACGAGGTTGATACTTTGGAACTGCCGGCACCGTTGGAGCCACGTTGATCATCGGTGTTACAGAAGCCACATGCTGCGAATGATGATTTCCACGACTGTGAGGTCTTCTATAACTTTCACGGGATACTGCATTAGTCTCATTTTCCTTCTTTTTCACAAAGTTGAACCTTCTAGAGCTTGAACCATTGCTATTCTCTTGACTCAATCGTCCCTCACGGACACCTTCTTCTAAACGCATCCCCATACTCACCATTTCAGTGAAATCGGAAGGAGCTCTTGCTATCATTCTTTCATAATAAAAAGAACCCAACGTCTTCAAGAAGATCTTCGTCATTTCTTTTTCTTCCAGCGGAGGAACAATCTGGGCTGCCAGCTCTCTCCATCTCTGCGCATATTCTTTAAAAGTCTCTTTGTCCTTCTGGGACATAGCACGAAGTTGATCTCTATCTGGCGCCATATCAACGTTGTACTTGTACTGCCTCACAAAAGCTTCTCCCAAATCATTGAAAGTCTTGATTTGGCTATTATCCAGACTCATATACCACCTCATGGGTGCACCGGTCAAACTGTCCTGGAAATAGTGAATCAACAGCTTATCATTATCAGTCTGAGCAGACATCTTCCTTGCATACATCGTCAGATGGCTCAACGGACAAGTATTGCCTTTGTACTTCTCAAACTCAGGCAACTTGAATTTGTAAGGAACTTTAACATTCGGGACCAGACAAAGGTCATAAGCATCTTTTCCGAACAAATCCTTATGCTTCAAAGCTCTCATCTCCCTCTGGATCTCAACAAAGCGTCCCTGGAAGTCATCAAGTCTTTCAGCAACTCCAGCACCTTCACTGGGCTCAGCATGGTAAATCATTTCATCATGGTGCGGAACAGCGTGCACCACAGGTGGTACAGTAGTCACAATTGGAGGAAGAGTAGTCCATACTGGTGGTGGGAGAGTATTAAATGCAGCAGTCTCAGGATGACGAGTAGGACGATGACCAGCAGGAAAAAAGTCAACCGGCATGCCCCAAGGTGTGCTAGCAGGTATACGGTAGTGAGGAGAAATAACAGTCTCAACAGGAATTGAAGCGGTAACAACTTCGGATATGACAGTATTCTGAACAGGAGGACTAGGAGGTGGCTGATTCTGAGCAACCACCAAATTTTCCATCATAGCAGTCACTCTTTCCAAGCTTTCCCTCAGATAAGTAACCTCTTCGCGCAGCTCGCGATTCTCTTATTGCAAATAATCCATCACTCTTCTCCGATTAGCTCGAGTATCAAAGCGGTGAGTCAGCTTGACAGAAGAACTGAATGAAGACCAAGAAACAACAATAAGATCCCTGGAGAACACTCAAAAAGCAAGACAAATGCGAATATGATGCATGCTATGTATATGCAAAATGCAAAGATTTCAAAGGATTATAAGTTAACTTGCAATATTCATAAAGAAACATTTTTGAAATACTAAAAAAAACTCATTCTCATTAAGATCAAAGTGAGGATTACAAATGAAATACAAACATCAATAATCCTAATACATAAGAGAAAGAGTAAACTAGGCCTAAGGAATCATATCCGAAGAAGTCCCGAATCCTGGCTGATACTTCATACGAATCCTCTTGATCTCATTCTTGTACCGCTCTTCCATATCTTCCTTATCCTTCACTAACTTGTCGACAATGGCCTTCCAAGCACCAGAAGTAGGAGGAATAGAAGATGGAGTATTAGAGGAAAATAAATCCTCTCTTGGCCTCTTCGTGACGCGCTGCTCAAGTAGCTCAATAAGATCATCCTTCTCCTTAAGCTGCTCCTGCATAGTAGTCCTCTCAAGTAGCCATTCTTCTTTCTCTTTCTTCATCTTCTCTAACTCTTATTGAAGAACCAACTTCTCATCAACGGGAGGTAGAAAAGCAGACAAAGGCAATATGGGAAACATAGGCTCCTCAGGTGGATAAGGCATCTTGAGCTTAGAAGCTCTAGATCGAACCCACTGAATATAACAATCAGAAGGAGGAAGGTGTTGTCTACCCAATTGACCTTTCTCTTTCTTATGAACAGCATGCCAAGAATGAGCAATCCTTTTCTTCATCTCTATATGATCAGCACCATTAAGAAAGAAGAAACGGGATAAGGCAAGATTGTTTGGAACATCCTTCAAACAATAACCGAACTGTCGTCTAACCAGAATGGGGTTGTAGCTAATTCCCCCACGTGTACCAAGAAGAGGTACATTAGGAAATTCTCCACAACTATCAATAAGAACTCCAATGTCATAATGAGAACTATACCATGTCATGTCCTTATGAGAAAGCGACATCAACGTCTGAGACCATCTTCGATTCTCTCTATTGTCCTTGAAAACATACGACTTCGGTAGGTGCGAAATAAACCACCTATAAAGAAGAGGCGCACAACATACAATCTCTCTGTCACCTTTGGAGGTCCTATAATGAAAAGCATGATACATATCTCCAAGCAAAGTAGGAACCGGGTTCTTCTTCAAGAAGATCTGAATAGCATTCTCATCCACAATACCATCCAAGTTCGGAAACAAGACAATCCCATAAATAAGCAAAGCAAGAATAGCCTCAAATGCATCTCTATGACCCAAAGTAAGTGAAGTAGAAGCCTTTCCCATTAAGAACTTAGCATTAATACCACGAACATTACCCTTTGGAAGAAACTTCCCATTAAGATCGGACTCCTTAAGAAAAAGTGCTTTGGCGATGACCTTGATAGTAAGCTCCTTCTCTAAACCAGTGAAAAGAAACTCCTTGTCCAGAATAGGCAAACCTAACCAATGAGAATACTCCTCCAAAGTCGGCACAAGCTGATAATCCGGAAAAGTGAAACAATGGTGCAACGGGTCATAAAACTGAGCCAAAGTAGGGAGAATCCCCTCAGGTACATCAATATCCAACATATACAAAAGCTTCCCATGACATTTCCGGAACTCTTGGGTATCAACAACCAAAGCTCCTAGATTTCTCAACTCTACAACATTAGGATTCTTGAAAGTGTACTTCTTTGTGTTCCTCCTTTCAAAAGTCATAGCCATGGACATCTGAAATTTGCAAAAGTTCCTTATAAGTCCTTTGAAATCTTACGAACAATGCTCATGAATGTATGATGGCATGTATGCAACAAACACAAACAAGATCACACAAGGCACACGGGCTTAGGTTCCGAGTCACGAGCATGAAGTCAAGGTAACAGAACACCAACCCAAACAGGTAAGTACTAAGGTTTTGTCTTCATTGTACCTGCAAGAAACCAAAAGGGTGCTAACATAGGTGCCCGAAGTTAACAGCCATCTTTAGAATATCACCGGTACGTTGGATTACTCCCCAACCGATAACATTCTTAAAATAGACCTCGTCCGAGTGTAGTATCGCGTGACAACCGCCTTAGATTTACACCCAGACAGTTTCCGCACTACGTTCCTAAATTGGCTTAGATGGGTTAAGGGTTCTAAGGTCCTCAGTATGATCAGCTCAAGGTCGGAAAATAGTGCCACGTACGATTACTCGTCATGACATAGATAGTCCAAGAGAGCCTAACCGAGTGGAGATTATCAAATTGATATTGCTTTGGACTACTCCATCACATATCGCTTCGAATATCGCCGTCCTATCATAAGTTTCAACTCAGATCCGGGTTAGAATCTATCTCACACAGAGGATCACCAAAACCGAAATAGAACAACCAAATAACAAACAAGTCAAACCAAAGCAGTAAATAAATCAAAGTAGGCTAAATCCGCTTAGAGATTAGTCCCCAGCAGAGTCGCCATTTTTCTATAGCGGTAAAATCGTGAGTGTAAGCTATTGATTAACTTAACTCAATGTACATAGAGTCGCCACCGCGCTTTTGTTTATTTCCGAATGGAAAAAGATAAAAGAACGAATAAAAACCTAGGAGTCTAAAAGCAAAAGCTAAAAGAAACAAACAGAGAATGGGTAAGGGATTGGTTACGAACCGGGAAGGTTTTAGGCACCCGACTCGTCCGTGGTACTCCACGGGAGCCCTTTGAGATACTTATTGCTTTTTGGTCTGAAATTGGTTTGTTTAAAATTATGGAAGAGATGAGGAGAAGAATATTTTTTAATGATTTTGTGTTTAATAAGGTTTTAACGCCTTATGCCTACGTACCCACAAAGTGCAATGCGAGATCAAAACCTCGTAGTTCGTGGTACAAAATTTGAAAAGAACAAGTGGGTTGAATTGATTTTAAAATGTAGAGATAAGTCGTCATCCTTTAGCGAATAATTCCGCTAGAAAAGATGAATCATATCTAAACATGTGAAAAGAAAAGGTGCACAAAGCACAAAAACAATTGAGTAGGTTTGCATTTTTTAAAGTATGTAAGAAAATGGTTTTGATATATTTATATGAATTAATATTTGTTTAAGGAAATAAAGTGAAAAGTTTAAAAATCGCTTGACCTAAGTCAAGGTTTATTTATGAAAGTGTTTGAAGTTTAAAAAACAAGAAGGTTTTTTTGAAATAGGAAGAAGTTTTGAAAATTAAAGAATGGGGAGAAGATGAAGGGACTAATCCTAATGCTTGAATTAAAAGCTAAGGAAAGAGTTTACCAAACCAAAATATGCACAACTCTTCAAAGTTAGGAATTCCATCTTCAAAGGCTAATGAAATAATCTTGAGGCCGAGGTTTCTAATCCATTCCAACTTGAGTAAGGGGGAAAGATTTTAAGGTCTAAGTCCATTCTCCAAAAAAGCTCGGGATAGTAACCATTAGTCCAAAATTAGAAGTCACAAGTCTTTTAAGAGTTTAATCCTTTATTAAGTGTTTTGATATCCAAATGGACAAAATAAAAAAAAAAGCACAATATGAATATAAACAAATGATATATGATATTATATGATAAAGCATAATAAAGAGATAAGGGAGCAAGAGATTAAAATAAAAGGATAAGGTGCGAGAGATTAAATTTAAACAATTATATTCACAATATTATAATATTTACAATATAAGTGGTATGATGAACTTAATCAAGCACAACCACAACAAAGAATAATAAAATCGAGGCAACCGGATCCAAGTGGATCTTAATTCGAATCGGGACAACTTTAGGTCTATGTTAAGCAATCGCCGAGTAATTTACGAAGTAATTACCCTACAAATGAGGCCGGCCACCACTAATTAAAGTGGAAAATATTCGTGTTAATACATGTTAGAGAAACGATATAATGGATCGTTCTCCGAAAACATGCCACACTAAAAGAAAAAGGAAGGTCTAATCTTAATCGAGATTCTCGTTGAATTTCATCGAAAAGCAACCTATCACGATCTCAAAGTATGGAGAATGATCCAAATGATCATTCATCCATAGATTTGAAATAATGAAGATTAAACTAATCGGAAATCAACAATCCCGAATCGGAGATTGTCATCGACCAAAAGAGAAAAAGATGAAGAACATGGATCCAAAAATAGATCCATTAAAAGAATTAGAATATTTTTTTAAATCATTTTTCTAAAACTCTTTCTAAAAAAAATATTTCTAAGAAATTATTTTCTAAACATCTTTTTCCAAATTGTTTTCCTAAAAAAAAACATTTCCTCTAATTATTTTTTAAAACATTTTTCCAAAATCTCTTATATCAAACAAAAAAAAGAATATAAACACAATCATTTTAAAAAAAGAAAATTAAAAAAATGAAAAGGGGGAGGGATAAGGAGAACCCGCGGGTCAATGGTGTGGACAGGGTGTGGTAATAACAAAACCGGATCCTCATAGATCCAAACCAAATGCTCATATTCTTTTTCTTAAAATCAATAAAAAAATGGAAATAAATTATATAAAAGAGGACAAAAACTCAGAAGCAATGGAGCTTCCTCTCTCAATGCTCAAAACAGGGTCAAAAGCAAAGCATCACGCGGAATCCTCACCCTCAAAAAAAAGAAATCCAGAAACGTTCCTCTTCTTCGAAACTTCCTTCTTCTCTCAATCGCAAGTTTCGTTTCCTTCTTCTTCAACTCTCATGGAATCTCCCAATTCTTCTTCCTCTCAATCACAACTCTCTCTCTCTCGGTTTCTCTCAATTTCAATTTCTTCTTCTTTCCACTTTACAAAATATTTTCGAATTTGGTCATAAATGGAGGTAAAAGATGAAGGATGGAGAAAGGGGGAATTGAAGGTTAGGGTTTTTAATTGGGGATGGATTCAGGCAGGGGTTTTGTATGCTATGTAAGCTTGCAAATGAAGGAGTGAGGGTCTCAATTTATAGAAGAGTGAATGAAGAAGGTGATGCCGTTTTGAATCATTGAAATGCGTTTTTGCTTTTGGCGAAATTCTCGTGTTTGATTTGAGTTTCAAATTTTGCTGTGAGCTGCGTTTTGTTTTATTGCGGTGTGCGTTTTGATATGTTTGTTTTCAGGTGTGTTTGTTGCTCGTGCGAGAAGCGTGCGGATGAAACTCATGTGCGGGAAGAGGCTTGGATTGGTACTTACGGCTTCAGCTGCGGGACTGGGCGTGTAGGCTTGTGAGAGTTGTTTTTGTTTGTGCATATGTGTACGGTTTTGGCTTGGATGAGAGGCTGAAGCTTGGATGAAAACTTGTATGCGGGAGGATGCGGCTATAGCTGGAAAGTGATGTTTGGCTTGCGGAAAAACGTGGGCTGATACAAGCATTGGCTGAGGCTTGCGGCTATAATTGTTGTTCGTTGTTGCTTCGGCTGGTTGCGGGTAGAATGCGTGTTGGCTGATGTTGGCAAAGGCTTGTGGATATGTGACTTATTTGCTGTTGTTTTTGCATCTTGTTAGGCTTGGCTTGAAGTGATGCGCAGAAGCTGGTATTGATTTTGTTGTTGGCTTTGGCAAGTTGTGAAGCTAGGGAGTGAGGCTGATAGAAGCGTGATGGATGGCTTGAGATGATGTGAGGCTTAGAGTTGGTGGGCCAGGCGTACGGTTTTGGATGTGAGTTTGGCTTTTGTTTTGAAGCTTCAGCCGTTGTTTGGTGTGAGGCAATGCGTGAGGGATTAGAAGTGTGGGCCTGATGCTGTACAGAATAGGCTAATGTAAGCTGATGGGAAGGCTTGGCAAGCTGGAGTATGCTTTATGGCATGTGGGGAAAGTGTGTGCAAGAGGCTGTGGGGCTGGGGAAATTTGCACGTGATGTGAGGTACGGAAGAGGCTGATTGGCTTGAGGCATGTGAATGTGAAAGTGTGGGAAGTTGGCTTAAGAAATAAAAATATATTAAATTTGTAATGTAATAAAAAAAAGATGAAATAAATCGAAATGACTTGATTGGTTTTTATTATTATTTTTTGTATATTATTTATTACTAGTTAAATTCTATATATAAAAAAAACATATGGGCCTAAAGAAGAAAAATAATTGGATTTATGAAAGGTTTAGAAAAAAAATTAGTTTTGTGGAACTAGATTAAAAAAATGAAAATGCTAAAATTAAATTGATTTTAAAAGAAAAGATAAAGAGAAAATGATATATGGATAATAAAAAAAAATGATTTAATCGGGGAAAATGGAATGCAAATGGTTATGGGATATTCGGATAATCGGTAGAAAATTGGATATAAAATTGGATATCGACAAATGGGTAATATCTGGATAATATGGTTTGGTAAAAAGTCGAAAAAATGGATAATGAAAAATGGTCATAAAAAGGGTATACGGATGGAATTTCGTTTTCAAGCCCACAACAAATCCTGATTTTTTTCACAAGCCTCTGAACACAGCCAACACAGACCCACTGAACAGCCCAAATAATTCGCAACTTGCCAACTGTCATCTGAAAACTGTCTGATTCATGCTCTGATGATTCGAAACCAAACTGAGGAAAATAAACCCTCAGATGAATCGCTGATGAACTGAAGAACCGGTGAACCGATAAACACTGAAGATTCAAACCCAACTTCACACAAACGCTGTCTGATAACTGATAACTTTCACACCCAGCACTATTTGAACTTTGAAAACGCATCGTCTGAGAGATGAACTATTGGCACACACAACTGGCAGTTAACACAATCTTTTGATAGTTTGACCAGATTAGGTCAAACATCCATTTGGATCAAATTGGGACTGAACAAACGCATCTGAATGAAATTACTATCTCATCTTCGCAAACCTGCAACACAGAGAAGAAGAAGAACACTTTGTATTTTGGTTAGTGATCAGTAAATAAACAAATATAAAGAAATAAAAATAAAGGTGATCCCCTGCGAAGCATAGACCCAATCTGAGGAGAAACTCGAAAGCCAGTGCCATCTTGTTTGTATGCAAAATGCAGATGATATGCGAAGAAAACTTAGGGCAAAAATTAGGGTGTTACACATACTTAATAGAAATTCTAAGTCTAAGTCCCAAATTTTTGCTAAACTATATTAAGTCATCCTAATATTCTAAGATCAAACCTAATTAACCAAGTCTTAATGCACCATAAAATCCTAAGCTAAACTAAATGGATTTACAATGTAAAAATGGACTAAAACCAATGCACTAAAAAAATAGTAAAAGTCCTGGAAAAAATATGAAATTAAATTCCTAAAGTCTCTAACCTGAACCTACTATTGTGTTAAAAAAATCTCCTAAAAATTCATAGCCTAACTATGTCAAATGGTCACTTAAATATACCTAAGAACTATTCACAATTTTACACAAACAACACTATCAAAACAATGGGTAAAATGGCCTAAAAAATATAACAAAAATTATTCTAGGTCCTATTGTTAGTCCTCTAATCATAGCAAAAAGAATGGGCCAAAACTCATACAGGAAGTGGGAGAAATAAAATGTGCAAATTAAAGTGTTCATGAAAGAAATCAATATAAAACTAATTAAATGGAAAATCAAAATTAAATTGAAAAATACCAAAATTCAGAAAGTAAAAATTTAGAAAGTTTCTAAAATGAATTAGGAATCTATTGAAATGTTTATGGAATTTTATTGAGTGTTTTACTATTTTTTAAGGATTAAAATCAAACTATATCTAAACAAAAAAAAATAAAAAAATAAAAATAATAGGAGGGGGTGCAGGAAGAAGTTTTTATTAGTTAAAATGTTAATAGGCTTGCATAATGGGGGTGTGAATAGCGAATAGAAAAAAGCCCATGGGCACAGGAAATAAGGGAACATGGCATGGAACTTCAGTCAACTTTGTTGACTCCACCACAACCGTTTGATCAAGAGTCTCCCTATGGTAATCTCATCAAGTGCTCACAACCGCATGCTCACAAAATGCTATAGTGTACCGCCTACACACAAACCATCGCACAAAGTGCCAACCGGACGGTGACAAATGTCAACGCTGGCGTGGCTGGGAATCCACAAAAGTCTCCAATCGTATCTCTTCTACCTCTTGTGGGAATTGAAACGATGGATTAAATGGCCTTTAAATGTGATTAACTACATTTGATGTGGATTTAATTCTTTTAATGATCCAATAATCTCTTAATATTATTCTTTATTACTATAATCAAACTTCTTAAAATTCCATTAATTTACTTAATAAATTAAGAATAAAACACACAAGGTGCCAAAGGCTGAACTACCAACCGAACCCTAATTCCTTCTTCCTCTCTCTCCCGCCGCCGTCTTTGCCTCACCACCATCTTCTCCGTCGTCCTCTTCTTTCCCATATGTGAACCCTAACAAAAACCTATAGCACCTCCTTCCTCCTCTTCTGAACTTAATCCAACACCTCCGATCACAATTTCTCCGGGGACGATGACAAAACGCCATCCTAGATTCTGACGCAACTCCCTCCTCTGATCCGAAAAAAAATCTCAGAAAACAAACAAGAAACTACCACAACGCAATTGTGCCCTAGAACAATGAAACATCAATTAAGCAACAAGAATTTACGTCTAAAGAGTGTTTAGATTTGCACCTGGAAATGCAGAAATAAATGGTGCTTATGAGCGATTGAGAGTTCTGCTTGATGGAGGGCGGTGGCGACGATACGCGATGCTTCAGGTAAGCATTTTGGCTCAGTATTGTGTGTTCTTGAGTGTTATTGAACCTCTATTCCTTCACCTCTCTTTCTTGAATTGCGAACTGCTTCTTGTTGTTCGTTACGATTCGAAACTGTTGTGCGATGTGATTGAATCGATCCGGTGAATCGACGTTGTTGTGGCTGACGACATTCTTGAATTTGTTACAGGTCGTTGCTGAAGAGGATGAAGCACAATGATGATGTGATGACGCGTTGTTATCCATTCTGAACGGTGATTTTGTGTTGCGGAATGCTTATGTTGAAGATTGAATGAAAGAGTTGTTAATGAAGATTCATCAAGATTGAAGGTGATGTGTGAAGGTTGATAATGAGGTGGGTTGAGTTGTGTGAATATTCATCGTTGCAGAAGGTTTTGAGTTTGTTAAAGTTGACGATTTCATAAGAGTAATGGAGTTTGTTAGAGATCTTTGGCGATGATGATGATGGATGATGAAGAGTGTGGATTGAAGTTGATGAAGAAGGATTGAATGAAGGAAAATGGTGGAAGAAGATTGAAGGAGAAGAAATTGCAGGAGAAGAGTGGTGAAAAGGAGTTATGAAGAAGAAAAAAAATAGAAGAAGTTGTGTTCAGCTTTATAGAAGGAGGATTGAAGGAGCCAATCGGGATTTCAAGGTAAAATTCAGTTATGAGATTAGTTGGAGTCAGTTAGAAGTTTGTTGTGATTTCTGAGTTTAGTTATGGCTGTTCTTCTGAACTCGTTCCCCTGAGTTTTTTTTATTAATTTTGAGTTTTGGTTAATGTAGGAGTATGAAGGTTTGAAGCTACGAACAAAGTTCTGGATTTTGGGCCATTGATGAAGTTGTGAAGATTCTCGCTTCCGCGTTTTTGAGGCTAAAAGTTCACCGGAGGTTTTCTTCCTTATTGTCGATCGATGAATGTTGAGAGTTTCTTTTATCAGGAAGTTTTCTTCTGGTTCCCCCTTTTTCTATCTTTTTCTGGTTTATTTTCCACTGATATTTTTGTGATTATTGAGACTTATTATTGGAATCATACTTCCTGCCATTGTTTTCTTTCAGAGGTGATGAATGGATGGCAGTTATTTATGAAGATTGGATCCGGAGTGTTTAGAGTCATCATGCCGACATGGAAAGCTTGGAAACTGAAAAGGATTTCTCTTATATTTTTGTCATGTTTCTGAATTTCACAATTTGGTATATCAACTCTTCGATTGTGATGTACCAGTTTCATAACTGTATTATTTTTGGAACTGATAATCCTTCATATTATTTCGTTATGGTGTATCGATTTATTATTGTCTTTTTGGTACCTTTGTCACTAATTATTGAGGTGTAAACTAACCAATATGGATCAGAACTTTTAATAGCTCTTTGAACTTCTTAACAGTGCAAATTTTTGTATGTTAGATGGAACAAGAAGGCCTCCTAACAATGGTCATTAGAACTAGAATTGTTAATAAAAATGGTATGGTTTAAAAAGGGAATTTGAAAACTAAAAGGGTCTCCAAACGAAAGTGAATATGGACCTTGGACAATTATAAAATGGATAAGGAATTAAAAGTGAATATGGATAGTTGAATGGACCTTGGACAATGAAACGCATTCAAAGGGTCTCCAAACGGTTTTGTGATATGGGATTTTAACGGACAAGACTTGGTTTGAAACATGAATTGGGTCATAGATTCAAAAATGGTTAATCGGACCAAAATATGAGCTATATTTATTTTGGATTTAACAAAAAAATGGATAGAAAACGTGGTTTAATAATGAAATGGAATTAGAACTAATATGGATAATTTGGGTAATTGGGCTTGAGACGAAAATATGGGCCAAGTGTGAACTTATGAAGATATGGGCCAAGTGTGAATCTTGTAACTAAGGCCCAAAAAGATAATAACCAAATTTACTATTAAAAGTTGCAAACTTCAATTAATAATAAATCTAATTAAATCGATTAATGGTATGGAGGTCATCAAACATATCTCTTTGAATTGTAATCGAACATCCACTTGCAATATGATCTTATCAGTGTAATGACGAAGAGTGATGAATGTTCACTCTAACTAGGTCAACAACACACTACTTCATATGAATGGATTCCAAATCTTCCTTTCCATGCTCCATAACAGTACCTCAAGTATATCCCGAATTAAATACCCTCTGAAATCTATATGATGCTTTTTATGATCGAAATGTCCAGACTTTAAGGATCAGCTTAATAAACTTGAGTACAAAGGACAAACCCTAAACAAAAATCTGAATTTTCCAATTAACCAAACTTTATCACTGGATGGCCCTTTGTGAGAAACTGTTCACCATGATGAGAAGCTATAAACACCCCAAATTTGCCCTCACTGATTTCACACCATGGCTTGTGATCTTTCCATATTTTCATTAGTTTAAGCATACCATATCATATTGCATTTTTGTTTCACTACATTTGTTCAAGGCATCGGCATCTAGGGTTTGTGATTTGAGCAATCCAAGATCCATCTGAGCCACCCCAAAGGTCTTCAATCATCTCAAGAGGGTCCATGTATGTTCAATCATCATATTATATCCTCCCAAGATCAAGGAAGTTAGAAAATCACAAGAACTTGCAAAGCATGGAAGCAGAGCCAGGTTTAACTACACAGATGACCTGAAACTAGGGTTTTGGTTTCAGAGGCCATAACTCCAATTTTTTTGGTCATTATTGTTTCTATTGGTCTCAAATTATATAAGGATCATGCATACCAAGTTTGATGAAAAAATTCATTGTGGAAGTCATCTGATCACTGGGTAACTTCCTGAACAAGTCAGAGCAAAATCAGGGCATCCGAGGCCCCCATCAATGGACCCAAAGTGGATTTTTCATCAAAATGAAGTTTTATGGTCTTTATTTGATCATTGAAGTGCTTATAAGTTCATAAATTTGAAGAAAAGTGAGCAAAACCAAAAGTTGCCAAAAATGGAAATGACTTGTAAATGTAAACTTTCCATTTTGGGAAAGTTTTTCAACCTCCTCTTTTTCATTCAAAAATGCTTCAAATGAAAAATTCTTGGTCATGAAAGTTGTAGATTGGATCATTCCCTTTTCAAAAAGTACAAGAACAAGGTCTAATTCATTTTTGAACTCAAGTTATGGCTTTCCAAAATTGGCAAAAATCACATAATTTCATGTTTCATGCCAAAGAGGGATTTTTGCAAAACCTCATGCCAAGCTATTTTATGACTTCAAATGGACTTCTACACATCATAACATCATAGTGCATGCCTTAAAACTCAGAATTGGCCCAAGAATCCCAAGATTTCATGACTTGCACATGAAGAAATTCCAAAGGGGCCAAAAGTTCACAAATTTGCAAAATCCCCCACAACTCCTCACAAACTTGCTGATTTGCCTCAATCTCATTTCCATGGTCCTCCTTGATCACAGCTGCACTAGACATGCCCTTGTCCTTGGTCTGAAACAGCCCATACCTCAAAGGACACATAACCTTGACTTTGTGCATTTTCACCCATACCAATCACACTATGCCACAACCACTCTCTGAACCAATTGCATTTATTTATACTAATCCAAAGCAAGCCAAACATAACAAGAACTAAGCCTGAACTCTCCCTTAACTCAGCATTCACAAAAACTCTCCCCTTTGCATTTTCTATCGAATCACACAACTCAGCCACTCATTCTCAAAACTTCTTCCACTATTCACCTCCAAATGCATCACTGATCATTTCCCACCCATCAAAACAGCCTGAAACCACCTCAAACAGAAATACGATTTTCACCTCCCCTGAACTGAAAGCTTCAAAATACTCCACACAAACTTGTTTCAAGCTCACCAGAAGCATCAAGGGGTCCATTGGAGTGGAAAAACACAAAGAAGAAGGCCAGAAAGCCCAGAATTCGAAAGCTCAACCTCAGGTAGCATGATGAATAATTTTTCCATAATCTTGTTTTTTAGTTACAATATTGTTCTATGTGTTGCCCTGATCATGGGGATGTGATTATTTTCGAAAATGAGCCAGAAACAAGCATTTTATGTTGCTCTGAAACTTTGCCCGTAAAATTTGTTTTGATTCGATTCTCATGATTTACGAAAAATAAATGAGTTTTGTTGTGTGGTTCATGATTAGTGATGTTCAAAGAATGATTCTGGAGAGTTTGATAAGTTTTTGTGGCGTTTTGAGAGAGATTGAGTGAGAGAGCTGCCGAAGAAGATGACCGGAACACTGTTCCGGTCATCTGAAAGTCATTAGGGTTCAGATTAGGGCTTAATTGTGTAATTAGTGAAGTTTGAATTTCAGCCGTCCAGATGCGCGCGAGGTCAATTCCCTCCAACCCAGCTTTGAATCTCCACCCTAGGATCAACTGACTTTGCCATTTATCTCATTTTATTTTAATTTTTATTTCATTTTCTTATTTAATCTTGTACGAATTTTTAAAAATAGCAAAAATAGTCAAAAAAATTCTGAAATTTTTTATCAAACCTTTTATTAATTTTCAGAACCCAAAAATATTTTTATTTTTATTTTTTGCATTTGAAAAATATTTTTAAATCATTTAAATTTTATTTTTAATTAGTTAATGAAAACTAATTAATTAAAAATACATTTAAGTATTTAAAAATCACAAAAGAATTCAGAAAACATTCTTAGGCATTTAGAAACAATTACAAACACACCACACAAATTCCTTTTTGGTTTTGATCACACTTTGACATTTTCTCATTGAATTAGGGTTCTTAAACTTGAATATTTTTAACCCTAACTTCAAAAATTCATAACTTTTGAACCAAGTTGAGTTTGTGAATGATTTTTTTTGCATTGTGTTATGCATGGTTTCAAGCATCTAAAAACATTTTTGTTTCATTTTTATCCTTCATTTTCAATTTGTTTGGAATTTTACATTTAGGATCACCCTTTAAACCCTAGAAACTTAGGAAAATCATAAGTCCTTCTAGGTTAAGCTTTTGACCTCCCCCTTTGGATGGTAACTTAGTATAGGTTTAGGGTTTCTTTAAGTGCATTTTCAATTTTTTATCTTGTCATTTGCTTCTGTCTTTGCCTTTTGCATCTTACATGATCATATAACCCTAATTTTGTGCCTTCACTTGCATCCATCTTGCATATGCTTGCATTCATGAACTTGTCATAACATTTTATGCATCCACATGACATATAAGAAATCTTAGGACACATTAGAATCATGTTTGATCATTGCATCATTCATTTGCCATGTTATGTCTTCATTTCATTTCATATGCATTCATGATCTTTCATGCTTCCTTTCATGCTTCATTTGCATCTTCATCACTTGTATGATCATTCTCACCTAATGGCATGCATTTGTATCATCTCTTAGCATCATTTGCATCATGAACATGCTTCTGGTTTTGGTTTGCATCATTGCATACTTTTCTTTTTCATTTCATTTTCATTTCCTTTTGCTAACTTTTCAGGTGGTAAGTGTTTTGAGAAGTGAATTTGCCTTCACTTCTCACAATCCCTTCTTATCTCTCTTATGCATCTTTGCTGCATTTTGTATGTGTATTAGAGTGAGATTTCTTATTCATGCTCCCTCCTCACCTTCCTTCTTCAAGCAACTTATCTTCTTAAGTGAAGTAAGTTGACTTGCTTCTTTCTGCTTCTTCTCCTTCCATCTCTGCTTTTTCCTTGGTGGTGCTTCTTGAAGACTTCTTGCAAGCCTCATAAACCCTAGGAACACCCAAGCATGATCACAATTAGGGTTTGATTAGTCCCCCCTTTAGTTTTACCTTTGTGTCATCTCTTGTGTCTTCTCTTCTCATCTCCTAATCAGGGACTAAACCTTAAAGGTTTTAAGGCTTTGTGATTAAGGTTATGCCTGTATCCTTCTATTAGGATGGAGTGTATAACTTTAATCCTAAGTGTTAAACCCTTAATGTGTTTAAATCCTTTAATCAATTCATCTAATAATCACTAAGACATCAAACTTGTAACTTGGGCGTTGCATTAGGGTTCTAATTCTTCCTTAATTGGGCGTCCCCAACAAATGCACATTCGGGGTGCAATCCGGTAAGCTGCTGGGGTTCATTGTAAGTGAAAAAGGGATTGAAGTTGACCCTGACAAAGTCAAAGCCATTCAAGAGATGCCTACACCAAAGACTGAAAAGGAAGTTCGGGGGTTTCTAGGTAGATTGAACTACATCTCAAGGTTCATATCTCACCTTACTGCAACCTGTGAGCCTTTGTTCAAGTTGTTAAGGAAAGAGCAAACTGTCAGGTGGAATGAAGACTGCTAGAGGGCTTTTGACAAAATCAAGGAATACTTACAAGAGCCCCCAATCCTTATGCCTCCAGTTGAAGGAAGACCTCTAATAATGTACCTGACAGTATTAGAAGAGTCAATGGGGTGTGTGCTGGGCCAACATGACGAGTCTGGTCGAAAAGAGTATGCAATATACTACCTAAGCAAAAAGTTTACCGACTGTGAACAACGTTATTCACTGCTCGAGAAAACTTGTTGTGCTTTAGCGTGGGCTGCTCGCCGACTAAGGTAGTATATGTTGACCCACACTACCTTATTGATCTCAAAGATGGACCCAGTCAAGTACATATTTGAGAAGCCAACACTTACCGGACGGGTTGCAAGATGGCAAATGATTCTGACAGAATATGACATTCAGTACACATCTCAAAAGGCTATCAAAGGCAGTGTACTGTCTGACTATCTTGCTGAGCAACCCATTGATGATTACCAGCCTATGAGATTTGACTTCCCTGATGAAGACATCATGTTCATAAAAGCAAAAGATCATGAAGAGCCTATTCACACTGAAGGGCCTGACCCAGAAGAAGAATGGACTATGATGTTTGATGGGGCTGTTAATATGAATGGTCGCGGAGTTGGTGCAGTACTCTTCACACCAGAAGGAGTTCACATGCCTTTCTCGGCAAGACTCACTTTTAACTGCACTAATAACGAAGCTGAATATGAAGCCTGTATCATGGGTCTTGAGGAAGCCATTGACCTCAGGATCAAGACTTTAACTGTATTCGGAGATTCAACTCTGGTAATCAATCAAACCAACGACAAATGGTGCACTCACCAGGAGCATCTGATTCCATACCGGGATTATACGAGGAGATTACTGACCTTCTTCACTACAGTCAAACTTGAGTATATCCCTCGAGATGAAAATCAGTTTGCAGATGCTCTGGCTACCATTTCATCCATGATCAAAGTTCAAGCTGCTAACTTTGTGCCTCAGATTTCAGTATCCAGACTTGACAGACCAGCATACGTATTCTCTGTGGACACTGCTAAAGATGATAAGCCTTGGTTCCATGATATCAAATGTTTCTTAGAGGATCAAACATACCCACCTGGGGCATCGTCCAATGATAAGAAGACATTAAGAAGGCTAGCTGGTAGTTTCTTCCTGAATGCTGATGGTTCCTTGTACAAGAGAAACTTTGACATGGTGCTTCTCAGATGTGTTGATAAGACTGAAGCAGGCTTGCTGATGCATGAGGTGGACGAAGGATCCTTTGGTACCCATGCTGGAGGGCATGCAATGGCTAAAAAGTTGTTAAGATCAGGTTACTACTGGATCACCATGGATGCAGACTGTTGTGCTTATGCCAGAAAGTGTCATAAATGCCAGATTTATGTGGATAAGGTGCATGTGCCTCCAAATCCTCTGAATGTGATGTCTTCACCTTGGCCCTTTTCCACGTGGGGCATTGATATGATTGGGAAGATTGAGCCGACTGCTTCAAATGGCCACAGATTCATCCTGGTGGCCATCGACTATTTTACCAAGTGGGTCGAAGCGGCTTCATATGCAAATGTCACTAGGAAGGTGGTAGCCCGATTCCTAAAGAGAGACATCATCTGTCGGTATGGAGTGCCCGAGCGAATCATTACTGATAATGGTTCCAACTTGAACAATAAAATGATGGCATAACTGTGTCGGGACTTCAAAATCCAGCATCGCAACTCTTCTCCTTACAGGCCAAAGATGAATGGCGTTGTTGAGGTAGCTAACAAGAATATCAAGAAGATTGTGCAGAAGATGGTGGTTACTTACAAATACTGGCATGAAATGTTACCATTTGCCTTGCATGGGTACCGTGCATCAATCAGAACATCCACTGGGGCAACACCATTTCAGCTTGTGTATGGTATGGAGACAGTCCTACATGTTGAAGTTGAATTACCTTCCTTATGGGTATTGATGGATGTCAAGTTGAATGAAGCAGAATGGGTCCGATCCCGGTACGATCAACTGAATCTGATCGAAGAGAAGAGATTAGCTGCAATCTTCCATGGGCAGTTATATCAGAAGAGAATGAAGAAAGCCTTTGATCAGAAAGTCAAGCTTCGATAATACCAAGTAGGAGATCTTGTGCTGAAAAGACTCTTTCCTCCTCATACAGACCACAGAGGCAAATGGACTCCGAATTACGATGGTCCATTCATAGTAAAGAAAGTCTTCTCAGGTGGAGCACTGATGCTCACTACTATGGATGGTGAAGATTTCCTGTCCCCTGTGAATTCATATGCAGTTAAAGAATACTTCGCATAAAATGACCCGCTGGACATAAAAACAGAATGTAAGTCCAGGCAAAAATAGGGCATCCCGGCGAGTCAAAAACATAATAAAAGACTCGGGCAAAAATAAGGGAAAATAAAAAATAAAAAATGTACACCCGCTGAGTTGAAAAGCCGCATTGGACAGCTCAGGCAAAAATGGGTATCCCGGTGGATTGAAAACCCGAAAGGGCGATCCACGCAAAATAAGGGAATAAGCGAACAACTGCATTCTGAATTCGTCTGTATCTCTTACAGCGCGACAAACCTCGAAAGGTTAAAGCATCTGTCAGAATCAGCCTTCTTCAGAAAGCAAGATGAGAAGAACGTCAAAAGTCATACGAGTCATAGCAAAAGGGAAGCTCATTGAAGCATTGTCAACATTGCCAGCACCTTTTTGTTTCTCAATTTTGTAACAATCTCCTCATTTCAGGGGATTTGTTTCTTTGACTGTATTTTCCAATTCAGGGCACACAAATTAATAAAATCAGAATTTTCAGTCACATCTTGTCTTGAACATTTTATTTGCAAAAATGTCTGATATCCCTGATATGGTGTTTGCATAAAAAAAAACGGATGTGCCTTTCTAATTACATGCTTACAGGAAATATGTTACTCCCGGGAGTGTCTAAACTCCCATGATGGAATTCAGTAAGGGATGCCTCGGGGTACTTGTGCGTTTTCTTTGTCTTAACAGGATTGCAGGTATTCAGAGTACAACTTGGGGCATGGGAGGTTTTCCCCAGCAAAGCTGCCAAATCATTATTTCCTCAACACATCTTCCAAACAACACCAGAGAAGCTCCCTCTCCCCATCAGAGTGACCAAGCCTCACTTCTCCAGTGCATTTTCTTCAGAAGCAGCATCCGAAGGTGCTCATTTCCCCAGCTGATTTATTGAGTACCATCCTCAGCAGGATTCCCACAGAAATCTCTAGGAGGATCGTTCAGTGATCTTTCTTCTTCCCCAGCCAAGTGCTAGACAGGGAACCATTTCCCTACAGAGCTTCAGTCTCTCCCAGAAGAGCAATGTCCGAATTTCCCGCACAACAAAGTGACGAAAGCTTCCGCATCCCCAGCTGAGCTCCTCATTACAAAGATAGGTCTATCAGTGACTTATTTCCCCAAGCAGAACTATATATCATATCTACCAATGATCTCATCCCCAGCTGGGATATTCTTTCAAAGCAGATCAATCAGAGATCTCCGCAGCAGCAGGATCCGAATCTCGGATCGATATCTTTTGCACAATCATAGCATTCACATCATAAATCACCACAAAAGCGTAGCATTCCGTCTAATACGGAGCATTACGGCAAAAATCAAACATATTGCATGATCACTAGCCATGTTTTGAATCAGCCACCTGTAAATATCAACATTCCATCAACAATGTATATAAAGACTCACAGTCCCAACCAAAAGCCAAAGCCTCTCCTTTGCGCTCCTAAAATACGGATACATGCTCCTTTTGGCACTCGTCCGTGTCATCTTTCCCCAGAAAGTCACCAGAACACTCACTACAAACAGATACTTATACATAACAAATACTTCTTGACACTCGTCTGTGTCATATCCCCAGCAGAAAGCCAAAACATCCCCTTTGCACTCACAAATACATGTTAATATATACTCACTCAACACTCGTCCGTGATATCTCATATCATCCCCTGCAGATATATCTATACACTTTCCTGACACCCGTCCGTGTCACCACTCCCCAGCATGGTCGTCTAAACACTTATTGTAAACCAAACACTTGTTTATACATTCTCATTGACACTCGTCCGTGTCATCTTATCCCCACAGGTCATCAAAGTATCTTTTACACTTATAAGTTCATAACTCATACACTTTCTCTTTTGGCACCCGTCCATTTCATACCCTCCCCAGCAAGATGAACACTCGTCTATGTCTCACCCATGTTTATCTTTACTCATACAGATACTCATCCGTATCTTGTATACACACTTATTTCCCCTCAGATTCAATACTCGTCCGTGTTCTTTGTTAACCAGTTGGTACTCGTCCATACCATCATCTCTGAGCATGCATCAAGGTTGTTTCTACCGATACTCGTCCGTATCATAGTCTTAAGGATGCTCGTACGCATCTTTAATCTATACACAATGTCAAACACTTATACCTTTCATTTCTTGGATGTAAGCATTCGTCCGTGTTTACCATTCCCCAGAGGAATCCCCAGCAAAATTCCTTTTCTATCTGACATTCGTCTTATGTCATGATACTTTCGGCAGCCGTACCCTGCCTTGTGATCGTCCTTCACCTTTGGATGACCGTCCCTCATCCTTCCCTCAGTGGAGTCTCCATTATTGGACCCCTTTTCTATCCGACATTCTTCCTATGTCGTGATATTTGACAGCCGTCCTCTGCTAGGTGATCGTCCTTCACCTTTTTGATGACCGTCCTTCATCACTTTTATCCGATGGCCGTCCCCATCGTTGATCTTGTTATTTGACATTCGTCATGTGTCATGATAAACCCTGAGAGCAGCCGTACCCTGCTAGGTGATCGTCCTTCACCTTTTTGATGATCATCCTTCATCACTTTTATCCGATGGTCGTCCCCATCATTGATCTTGTTATCTGACATTCGTCCTATGTCATGATAAACCCTGAGAGCAGCCGTACCATGCTAGGTGATCGTCCTTCACCTTTTGATGATCATCCTTCATCATGCTTTTCCGATGGCCGTCCTCATCGTCGACCTTTTCTATCCGGCATTCGTCCTATGTCGTGATACTTTCGGCAGCCGTACCCTGCCAGGTATTCGTCCTTCACCTTAGATGACCGTCCCTCATCATTTATTTCTTTAAACTGATGGCCGCCCCCGTCATTGTTTACCCTTACCTTACAAACCTAATGGTCGTCCCCATCATCTCCTTTACCTCTAATCCCCAGAGGATTTTATTACTTTATCTTTATGGCCGTCCCTATCATGATTTCTTTATTTCCCCAGCATGTTGGTCGTCCCCGTCATTGCTTTATCTCCAGCAGTCGTCCTCTGCTCGATGGTCGTCCTCCATCGCCCGCACTCTACAATCATACTTTACTGCCTTTTTCAATCTATATCTCTTTTCTTCTTCACCCAGTGAGTGCAAATTTTGGACTGTCTTTGGTATTCAACCACAAGTTATCTTGTTCGTATGATAAGCCCGTCGCTTACATCCTGCACAGCTAACTCTTGTTTGAATAGGGGCAGCTGTAAACACCCCAAATTTGCCCTCACTGATTTCACACCATGGCTTGTGATCTTTCCATATTTGCATTAGTTTAAGCATACCATATCATATTGCATTTTTGTTTCACTACATTGGTTCAAGGCATCTGCATCTAGGGTTTGTGATTTGAGCAATACAAGATCCATCTGAGCCACCCCAAAGGTCTTCAATCATCTCAAGAGGGTCCATGTATGTTCAATCATCATATTATATCCTCCCAAGATCAAGGAAGTCAGAAAATCACAAGAACTTGCAAAGCATGGAAGCAGAGCCAGGTTTAACTACACAGATGACCTGAAACTAGGGTTTTGGTTTCAGAGGCCATAACTCCAATTTTTTTGGTCATTCTTGTTTCTATTGGTCTCAATATAATATAAGGATCATGCATACCAAGTTTGATGAAAAAATTCATTGTGGAAGTCATCTGATCACTGGGTAACTTCCTGAGCAAGTCAGAGCAAAATCAGGGCATCTGAGGCCCCCATCAATGGACCCAAAGTAGATTTTTCATCAAAATGAAGTTTTATGGTCTTTATTTGATCTTGAAGTGCTTATAAGTTCACAAATTTGAAGAAAAGTGAGCAAAACCAAAAGTTGCCAAAAATGGAAATGACTTGTAAATGTAAACTTTCCATTTTGGGAAAGTTTTTCAACCTCCTCTTTCTCAACCAAAAATGCTTCAAATGAAAAATTCTTGGTCATGAAAGTTGTAGATTGGATCATTCCCTTTTCAAAAAGTACAAGAACAAGGTCTAATTCATTTTTGAACTCAAGTTATGGCTTTCCAAAATTGGCAAAAATCACATAATTTCATGTTTCATGCCAAAGAGGGATTTTTGCAAAACCTCATGCCAAGCTATTTTATGACTTCAAATGGACTTCTACACATCATAACATCATAGTGCATGCCTTAAAACTCAGAATTGGCCCAAGAATCCCAAGATTTCATGACTTGCACATGAAGAAATTCCAAAGGGGCCAAAAGTTCACAAATTTGCAAAATCCCCCACAACTCCTCACAAACTTGCTGATTTGCCTCAATCTCATTTCCATGGTCCTCCTTGATCACAGCTGCACCAGACATGCCCTTGTACTTGTCCTGAAATAGTCCATACCTCAAAGGACACAAAACCTTGACTTTGTGCATTTTCACCCATACCAATCACACTATGCCACAACCACTCTCTGAACCAATTGCATTTGTTTATACTAATACAAAGCAAGCTAAACATAACAAGAACTAAGCCTGAACTCTCCCTTAACTTAGCATTCACAAAAACTCTCCCCTTTGCATTTTCTATCGAATCATACAACTCAGCCACTCATTCTCAAAACTTCTTCCACCATTCATCTCCAAATGCATCACTGATCATTTCCCACCCATCAAAACATCCTGAAACCACCTCAAACAGAAATAGGATTTTCACCTCCCCTGAACTGAAAGCTTCAAAATACTCCACACAAACTTGTTTCAAGCTCACCAGAAGCATCAAAGGGTCCATTGGAGTGGAAAAGCACAAAGAAGAAGGCCAGAAAGCCCAGAATTCGAAAGCTCAACCTCAGGTAGCACGATGAACAATTTTTTTCAGAATCTTGTTTTTTAGTTACAATATTGTTCTATGTGTTGCCCTGATCATGGGGATGTGATTATTTTCGAAAATGAGCTAGAAACAAGCATTTTATGTTGCTCTGAAACTTTGCCCGTAAAATATGTTTTGATTCGATTCTCATGATTTACGAAAAATAAATGAGTTTTGTTGTGTGGTTCGTGTTTAGTGATGTTCAAAGAATGATTCTGGAGAGTTTGATAAGTTTTTGTGGCGTTTTGAGAGAGATTGAGTGAGAGAGCTGCCGGAGAAGATGACCGGAACACTATTCCGGTCATCTAAAATTCATTAGGGTTCAGATTAGGGCTTAATTGTGTAATTAGTGAAGTTTGAATTTCAGCCGTCCAGATGCGCGCGGGGTCAATTTCCTCCAACCCAACTTTGAATCTCCACCCTAGGATCAGCTGACTTTGCCATTTATCTCATTTTATTTTAATTTTTATTTCATTTTCTTATTTAATCTTGTACGAATTTTTAAAAATAGCAAAAATAGTCAAAAAAATTCTGAAAATTTTTATCAAACCTTTTATTAATTTCCAGAACCCAAAAATATTTTTATTTTTATTTTTTGCATTTGAAAAATATTTTTAAATCATTTAAATGTTATTTTAAATTAGTTAATGAAAATTAATTAATTAAAAATACATTTAAGTATTTAAAAATCACAAAAGAATTCAGAAAACATTCTTAGGCATTTAGAAACATTTACAAACACACCACACAAATTTGTTTTTGGTTTTGATCACACTTTGACATTTTCTCATTGAATTAGGGTTCTTAAACTTGAATATTTTTAACCCTAACTTCAAAAATTCATAACTTTTGAACCAAGTTGAGTTTGTGAATGATTCTTTTTGCATTGTGCTATGCATGGTTTCAAGAATCTAAAAACATTTTTGTTTCATTTTTATCCTTCATTTTCAATTTATTTGGCATTTTACATTTAAGATCACCCTTTAAACCCCGGAAACTTAGGAAAATCATAAGTCCTTCTAGGTTAAGCTTCTGACCTCCCCCTTGGATGGTAACTTAGTATAGGTTTAGGGTTCCTTTGAGTGCATTTTCAATTTTTTATCTTGTCATTTGCTTCTGTCTTTGCCTTTTGCATCTTACATGATCATATAACCCTAATTTTGTGCCTTCACTTGCATCCATCTTGCATATGCTTGCATTCATGAACTTGCCATAACATTTTATGCATCCACATGACATATAAAACATCTTAGGACACATTAGAATCATGTTTGATCATTGCATCATTCATTTGCCATGTTATGTCTTCATTTCTTTTCATATGCATTCATGATCTTTCATGCTTCCTTTCATGCTTCATTTGCATCTTCATCACTTGTATGATCATTCTCACCTCATGACATGCATTTGTATCACCTCTTAGCATCATTTTCATCATGAACATGCTTCTGGTTTTGGTTTGCATCATTGCATACTTTTCTTTTTCATTTTCATTTCCTTTTGCTAACTTTTCAGGTGGTAAGTGTTTTGAGAAGTGAATTTGCCTTCACTTCTCACAATCCCTTCTCATCTCTCTTATGCATATTTGCTGAATTTTATATGTGTATTAGAGTGAGCTTGCTCATTCATGCTCCCTCCTCTCCTTCCTTCTTCAAGCAACTTATCTTCTTAAGTGAAGTAAGTTGACTTGCTTCTTTCTGCTTCTTCTCCTTCCATCTCTGCTTTTTCCTTGGTGGTGCTTCTTGAAGACTTATTGCAAGCCTCATAAACCCTAGGAACAACCAAGCATGATCACAATTAGGGTTTTATTAGTCCCCCTTTAGTTTTACCTTTGTGTCATCTCTTATGTCTTCTATTCTCATCTCCTAATCAGGGACTAAACCTTAAAGGTTTTAAGGCTTTGTGATTAAGGTTATGCATGTATCCTTCTATTAGGATGGAGTATATAACTTTAATCCTAAGAGTTAAAACCTTAATGTGTTTAAATCCTTTAATCAATTCATCTAATAATCACTAAGACATCAAGCTTGTAACTTGGGCCTTGCATTAGGGTTCTAATTCTTCCTTAATTGGTTAAGAAGGACTAACCCTAGTGTTAATGGACAAGTCCTCCTCAAGTTGTCTTATAAACCATAAAATTCACTTCTTAATCTTACCATTATCTAAAATCCACTTTAATAAAGGCTTTGTTTTGTCATGAGGTTAATCCCTAATCATGGATTAAGTTGAGGAATCTTCCTCAGCTTAAATGTTCTCATCTATTATCCTTCTATTAGGATGGTGTAATGGGTCCATTAAATCCTTGATTATGGCTTAAACTCATTACCTAAAACTAAACAAAAACTCCAAAAAACATCATCTAAGTAAATGCAAGTAGGTTAATGATCTTAATCCTACATCATGGTGATTAAGTGTGAGGTGTTTACTTCATACTTAAGGTATTCTCATTACCCCTAATCAGAGGGAAGATGTGATGAGTTTACTAATCCTTGGTTTAGACTTAAGCTCATTAACTTATGACAAACTCCAAAAAGTAATAAAAGATTGAAAACAACAAAAACAGACAATAATCGTCTCCTCCGGGATTCTTTTCTCACCTCATTCACTCACAAACGAGAACTTGCTTCTTCCGTCTAATGCAAGACAGTTTGCACCTGAGCCAGACAGGTCATACACTTGAGCATAGACAAGTAAGCAGTTCACAAGTCAATTTATCTTTCAGTCCCTTTGAGTCGAACTACGGTGTTCTGACTTCCTCATTGCACGAGAGGATACGTAGGCATAACTTAACAGTTATCGAACAAAAGTCCCTGTATATCCCCCCCTCTTCCAGCATTATTCTTTAAGCCTCATTGTCTTGGGCATTTCACTCTTTCCTTACACTAACACTCCTTTATTTCACTTCACATTCCTTTTGCACTGACACTTGCATTCTTTTTCCAGCTTTTGCACACAAAAATAGCACTGACACTACCCCTTTAAACACAAATCTTTTGAGCGTGGATCCCGTCGAGTACGATGGACAATCTGGGTGCTAATACCTTCCCAGGTTGTAACCAACCCCCTTTCTCAGTATCTCTGGTTCGCGACCGTCTTATCTATCTTTTCTTAGGTTTATGCAGCATTACCTTTCCTTCGGGATAAAAATGCCTAGTTGGCGAATCTAATTCATTCCTTCCCTTTCGTCGACCATTCGCGTCTATACCCCTCTTGGCCAGGTGTCATTTGGTGGGAGCGACACGACTCAAGTAAGATCAACCAATCTATTATGGAGATGGTATCAACCGATCCATAACCAGGACAGCAAGAATGTAATATCATCTGATTTACATCTCGAAGAGAAGTGATATCAACCGATCTAACTGGGAAATGGTATCAACCGATCCATAACCCGAAAAACGAGAACGTAATGTCATCCGATTTATGGCTCGAAGAGAAGTAATATCAACCGATTTACAACTCAAATAAGATCAACCAATCCAACCAGGAAATGGTATCAACCGATCCATAACCCGGAAAACGAGAACGTAATATCATCCGATTTACGGCTCGAAGAGAAGTAATATCAACCGATTTATAACTCAAATAAGATCAACCGATCTAACTAGGAAATGGTATCAACCGATCCATGACCCGGAAAACAAGAACGTAATATCATCCAATTTACAGCTCAAAGAGAAGTAATATCAACCGATTTACAACTCAAATAAGATCAAATGATCTAACTAGGAAATGGTATCAACCGATCCATAACCCAGAAAACGAGAACGTAATATCATCCGATTTACGGCTCGAAGAGAAGTAATATCACCTGATTTACAACTCAAATAAGATCAACCGCTCTAACTAGGAAATGGTATCAACCGATCCATAACCAAGAAAATGAAACCATCGTACTGAGACGAGACCAAAAAGAATGGGATCATTGTACTTAAATGATAACCCGACACGAAACCGTTGTACTAAAACTGGGACGCGAAAAAATGAGACTGTTGTACTAAAACAAGACCCAAAGACGAGACTATTGTACTTAAATGGAGACTCGGAAGGAACATAATTGTTGTACTTAAACGAGAGCCCGAGACGCGACCGTTGTACTTAAACAGAGACGCAAAAAATGAGTTTGTTGTACTGAAACAAGACTCAACTGGGGATAACAAACAAGACTTGGTAGAAATAACCACACTGGGAAATGAAGTTGCATTCTGTGGGGAATACTTCAGTCTGATTGGAGATGTAACGTTTCGGGCGTTTGTGCAAGGTACCACAACTGGCTTATGCTTTGTATGCATATGTTTGAATTTTCCATGGTGTAATGCTCCATAATGATGGAAATGCTACACATTTGAGGATGCAAATGTAATGATGATTACTAGATGCAAATGCAAATGCAAAGGGGTCTCCCGATGAGGAGATAACAGGTATCTAAGATGGCTTGACTGGGGAGAAATAATCACTGAATTGATTTGATGAATTCTTGTGGGGGAAAGCAACTTTGCGGGGAATGTTATTGATGATACACAGTCTCTGAACTGCCATTATTGCCAAAAATAAATTGGACTTTAAGATCGAAGAGCCAAGACCCTGTTGGGGATGAACTTGATTCAAGAGGTACGTTACCCGTTGAACTTTGTTGGGGAAGTGATCCTCCTGGCTCGGCTAGGGAAACAAATGTGTTGGTACTCTGTTGAGGAAGAAACCTACTGGGGAGTAAGGAACTCCTTGTACTGTTATGGGTTTGCTCTTGTGTTGAAGGAAAATATTTGCTCGGGGAAGACACCAGCCTTCTGTTACCTTGATGGGGGATATTTCAACTTCCAACTCTACTGGGGATGAGAGACGATGATACCTTTATGCTCAAGAAGTATCATTCCCTTTGCTACACTGCTGGAGAAGGGATTGTCTAATGAGACTTGCTAAGGAATTCTGATCAACGGAGCTTGCTGATGAAACAACTCTTGAAGTATTGTGTTGACAATGGCTTTGCCCCTAGACTCTGGGTTGATAGATTTCCAACTAATCATGAGTGAACAATGGTTCTTTGCAATTTTCAACTCGCCTCAGATTAAGGTCCCTCGGAAGAAAATGTCTCAAGAGGATTTTACATAAAACATGACATACGAAATGCCTCAGTGTCTTCAAACTCTTGGAGAGATTCGTCGGATCTCGAAATAACTGCCCCAGACTGCATGGTTTGTGAAAGAATTTGCTTCGCGAGGATTCATAAAAAACCTCATATTACTGTGAGATATTCTGCCCCGATATTTTGAACTTTGGGTAGGTGCCTCTAATTAACCGTATTCGGGAGAAAGTAACTTCTAGTGCTCTTGGGGTGGCCTTCCCCAGTATGAGCCTTGAAGTGATCACCTAAGACTGACTATGCTCTGAAGAAAACTCCCATAACAATTGTTCTTTGAAAGATTGGATCTCGAAGTAACTGCCTCAGTTTGGCTGAAATTTGAATGCATGCCTCAGACTAATGGCTCTTTGAGAGATTTGAATCTTGAAGTGATTGCCCCAGCTTGGCTGAATTTTGAAGAGATTGCTCGACATGATTGCCCTGGATTAGTATGACTCTTACCACAACTGGTTGGGAAAGTCCCTACTCAATGGAGTTTTCTTGAAAAGTGCATCTCGATGTGATCGTCCTTCGGAAGTTTCAGACTTCTCAACTTTGGCAAGATTAAGCTTCTGGACTGAGATTCCATACGTGAACATTTATGATGCCAAACAAATGTATGCAAGCAAAAAATGTTTATTTTGAGAATTAAAATTCTAATGCAACACACATGTTAATCTTGAAAAAAATGTCGCGAACCTTTGTGAGCGAATCACTGGTTGGGATACAACATTGATTTTTTTATGAAAGTATGTACATGCAACACCAACCCAGATCTTTTAGAACAATTCATATGAGTCAGGAACGCGGTCTCGTGGTAGTACACTCTCAAGATAACCCTGTTTCAGTTAGGACTTTTGAGGGTTGTATCGTGGCCTGGTTCACAGTTATAGAAACAAAGGATATAAGCTCGAAGTTTATAGGTACCCTTCCCTCTTCGTGATGTTCTCCATTCCTACGTTCAGATAGCTTTCACAAGCGCTCACCTCTCAAAAAGGGTTTTGTGATGGTTAAGGAACCAATTACACTAACGTTTGAGCACCAATCAGGTTGTTGTCGGGAGTCAGTACCCCCTTTGTCTTTCGTGTTTGTGCCACACGTTTTTTGTTCTTGTTTTAAGGATCTTTCTTGTGTGATCCTTTTCCTCTCTCGCTTTTGCATTATTTTTCTTATCCCTAACTTTTGCCTGGACTGATTCTTGTGAATCTTTGATTGTGAAGTCCAGCGGGATGCCCTAATTTTTGCCTAAGTCGCTTGTTTTCAAGTTTCGACTTAGCGGGCCCTTTTTTTCATCATTTTTTTTCAATTCCCTTTTTTTTAACAAATCATGTGACACTAGTTTTCTTGATTGCTTTGAAAGGGTCATGACTATCTCACTTCTTGGTTGTTTGAGGGATAACCATTATGGTTTCCGGTTTTTGGATCTATTGATTGGGATAACCATTGTGGTTTCTGGTCATTGGACCTCTTGATTTGGTATAACGAAAGGTAATGGATCCTCAGATTTGCACTCCTTTTTGAAATTTGAACGCTCGTTCAAACTAACTGACGCCTACCCTTCCCCTTGGGTTAAAATGCAAGAAATTTTTCATGCAAAAAGAAACTCCTACTTCAAGACTCAAATAGGTTGGCGAGGGTCTATCTCCCTTATATCTCCGGTGTTTAAGATTTGAAACAATGCCTATATATTGTCAACAAGGTCTTTCTTAAAATCACACAATTAGAGTTTTTTGCGTTTTCATTTCGTCATCCTCCCTCAAGAGTTTAGCACGAGAGTTGGCATTGCAATGTACACATGCAAAATTATAAGTAAATGCGAATGGATTACTTCAAGAAAAATATGTGCATTTTATCATGATTAGCATTCAAAAGTAAACAACTTTCATACATGCATACAAATGTTTAAACAAACAGAAGAAATTACAAAGGAAATTGCAGTAAAGAAACTGAGCATCGCCATCGTTGAGGAGACTTGACTCCTTCTGGACTAAATCAGTCTTGAGCGTTTCCCGTGATAAATAACTCTTCATGGACTTGTAGTATTCAAGTAAGTGGTCGCATGTCCGACATGGAAATCATCTCTCATCTTCTAGTTATTTTGTCCTTGTAGAAAGTAACGCTGAGAAGTAAAGTTGACACCTAAGGTTGCTCGGAAAGACCTGACGACCTTCTGCCTACGTATCTCCATTGGCCCAAGACCAATGAAGAATCAGAGCGACGTAGTTCCCCTCAATAGGGATGAAAATGCACTGAAAATACACACCATTGCCAAAAATAAGAGTATCTGGAATACTTCTGGCTTTATTGCTTTAACTCTTTCCGACAAACTTTGATAAGAAGACTTCAAATCAAGAAAAGTGTATTCTCCCTTATATGTTTGGTGCAAAGTTGATAGCTTTCGAGTCGATTAAGTTATGCACTGTGTGGTGAAAAGCTTTACACCTATCAATATGATGCCCTGGCGCCCCAGAATGAAAATCACAGCGGGCATTTGCATCCCATCAATCTGGTAGTGGAAAAGGAGGTGGGGACAGCTTGCGAAGCCCAACCAACTTCAACTGAAGCAAATGCCGAAGAAGGTCAGTGTGAAACATTGGCAAAGGGTCAAAAAATCTTTCTCTCCTTTGCTGATGACCCTGTTGAGGATTACGTTGGCGACGATTTTGCTGTTGTGAACGTGTGGCACTTGGGATGATCACGGATGCTGTCTGGTAACGTGAACCTTGATTTTTCCTCTTTCTCTGAACACAAACTGCCCCCACTTCTTCGTACTGTCTCTTTTGATCATTTGAAAACGGCTTCTTGGTCCCAGAAGTAGAGGCACCGTTGCCCTGGATCTTTCCTTACTTCATCCAGTTTTCAATTCTTTCACTAGTCCAGACGATATCAGAAAAACCGTTAGCTGAACAGCCTGCTAATCATTCTATGAAGTGCCCTAGGAGGGTATCCATGAATAGGTCTACCATTTTTCTCTCCAACAATGATGGTTGTACTTTGGCTGTGACCTCGCGGCATCTTTACACGTACTCCTTAAAGCTCTCGGAGTTCTTTTGAGACAGGCTCTGAAGCTGGGTTCGGCTGGGAGCCATGTCAATGTTATACTGGTACTGCTTAAGAAAGGCTTCCCCAAGTTACTTCCAATTACGGACAGAGTTCTTTTCCAGTTTCGTGTACCACTCCAGTGAGCCACAGGACAAGCTTTCCTGGAAGTGATACATCCAAAGCTTCTCATCTTTGGTATGTGCAACGATTTTGCGATAGAAGGCCTGCAAGTGAGTTTTCGGGCAAGATCTACCAATGTACTTGTCGAAAACTGGAGGTCTGAACTTTGGAGGGATGACCACCCCTGAAACCAGCCCCATGTCAGCAACATCAATGCCAAGGGTATCTCTGCATTCCAGAGCCTTTACCTTCTCGGCTAGCATCTGGAAGTCTTGGTTATTGGCGCCAGATCCGAATCCCATATCTTCATTGAGCAAAGTAAATTGATCCTCCTGTCGGTCTACTACATGAACATGAATTGGACCAATGCCTTCAGGAGTATGAGGCTTATTCTCTGTAGGTGGAATGACAGTGTTGTTGATCGGATTGCCTTGGGCGTCCAAGGTAATCATTGGAGGATCAGCCTGTGGGCGATTAAGCCTCTGCATGGCGGTTCTCATTTCTTGCTGCCCCTGCACTATACCTTGCATTGCTGCCATGAACTCCCCCATATGAGTGCGAAACTCGTTCAGCTCAGTCTGTACTGTATTCATGATTTGACTCGGGTAGCGTACTGGTATGGCCGATACTTCTCTTGAAATGGTCAAATAAATTAGGAAATCCATATAACTCGTTAGTATGCAAAAATGATATGCATGAAAATGCCATGTCACTTGTTGCACCCTAAAATTTTCCCTCCCACAATCAAGACAACCTCTATCAAGACTTCTATATGATCATAAGATCCTCAAGACTCCCAATTGATCAAGAAGTGTGGAAGTTTCCCCAGACAATGCCTCCTCCTAAGCAAAGTGTCCAAAACTAGAGTTTTGTGTTTCCTCAGGTTAAAATGAGTTTCAAGGCCTCAAGTGAGCTTCATAATATCCCACATGTATTCAAGAATCCCCATGTCAAGTTTCAAAGCTTTCCCAAAGAGCTTGCCCAGTCAGATGATAAGATATGTAAAAATCAGTCAAAGTAGTTAAAAAGTCAAACTGAGGTCAACTATGGTCAAATTAAAGTCAAACTTCAATATTTTTTGCCAACATCAATTTTATGATGTAAAATTCATCATTTTATCAAGGGTTGATCATGATTCATCAAGGAAGTTTCAGATCATCAAGAATCAGGAGTTTCTAAATTAGGGTTTTCTTAAGAAAAGTCAACTGAACTTTGACCAGCCATAACTTTCACATGCTTCATCAAAAATTTCCCATCCAAAGCTCATTTTAAGGAAATTTAATTCTCTACAACTTTGTGTCTCAATGGCCAAGCCTAAAAATGCTTCATTTGGAAGGTATGAGCTAAAACATTACAGGTCATTTCAAAAGTTAACATCTTCCAAAGGGCATAATTTGAAAATGGTAAAAGATATGGACATGAGACCAAAGAGGTTTGTTAGATGACTCTTTAAGATTTCCAAAATGTCCAAGAACACCTTCATAGCCTTAAAATTGAAGGATTTGTGCTTTGTCAAAGTTGGGAGAGTTTTGAAGGGTGTATGAAGAAAATAAGGCCTTAAAACCAAATTTTTCCAAATGGGCTTGCAATTTTGTAATCCAATCTTTACAATGATCTCAAGCACGACCCAAAACCAAAAAGTTTTGATTTTTATTATTTATTTATTATTTATTTTGATTTTATTCATTAAAATACAATTTAAATATAAATTAAATATGAAAAATCAAATATTGGACAAGATATGTGATTGGAAATCATTTAAATCATACTTTGAATGATTGAAAGTCAATTGAAATCAGATTGGATCAAAATTGGAAAGGATGGATGATATTTTTTGAATATTTGAATGTGAGAAATCTTCATGATCAAGTTATCTCATAAGCCCATAAGTCCATAGGTTTTTTGACCTAAAATCAATCCTTATAAGTTCATGAACTCAACACAAGATAGGGACACGAATTTGGCAGCCAAGAACACCAGGAACAATCTTCAAAATTTGCAAGAAAAAGTGATATTCGGATTCAAAGATTGAGCCACTTTCAAGACCAAATAAAGGTTGCAACACCTTCTATGATGATCATTGAACATATCTCAACCCTCATTCGCATCCAAATCATGCTAAAATCCATGAACCGATTCTCTCTTGTTCTTACTTTTGCAATTTTCGATTCTTATGATTTATGCATCATACACCAACTTTGATTGTTGTTTTGTGTTTAGAATAAAGTATACAAGCTTTCTGGATAATTTTCATGATGAACCATAGCCTAAAACACAAACGGCCATTATTAGGATTCATACCTCCCAATTAGGGTTTTCCAATTTAATGGTTATAAATGAATTCTAAGACCATAATTGAATTAAACAAACTGTCTAGATCATGTTGGCATGATCAATTTGGTGAATTCGTACGTTTTTATGGAAGTATTTGTTTCGCGGGTTTTGTTCGCATGAAAAATTGCAAGAAGCTTCGCAGGAAAATTCGCAAGTAAACCTGTGAATTTCAGAGGAAGAAGATGAAGTTCTTGGCGTCATCTGAAAATTCAAATTTTTACTCTAATATTTTATTGTTTTGTTTCTATTTTATGTCAATAAACACTGGTTAGCCCAGTGGTCAGAGCATACGCGTGTGAATAGAAAGGCAAGGGTTCGAACCTGGGTGAGGCCATTCCTTTTTTCTCATTATTTTCAATACTCAACATGTTTGTTATATATTTATTGGTTGCTGTTTACTAGCAGATGCGCCCCATGTGGCTTATTGGCAAGGTATTTGGTTTGTGAGGATGAGGATGCAGGTTCGAATCTTGCTGGGACCAATTTTTTGGTTTTTTCTATTTTCTCAAACAAGCCTCATATATTATTTGCCAAAGTAATTCCATTGACACACGCACGCTTTAGCTCGGATGGTTGGTATGCTTGTTGTGGGAACTGGGAGTCCTGGGTTCGACCCCAGGCTCCAGCATGTAAGTTATTTTTGTTCTTTTTTCTATTTTTTACTATTTTAATATGTTTTCTTAATTATTATTATTAATATTAACTAAAACCTTTTAAACAAATAAAAACTTAACTATTTTCTCTATATAAATTATAATTCAAATTTTATTTTTTATATAATATTCTAAAATATTTTGTAAATAAATATTAACTATTTTTATTTAAACACTTATATGTTTTATTTTGTAAATATCTAATTAAATTTCTAACTAAATTATATAACTATTTTTTCTATAATTTTTTTGAATTTTAAAATTATAAATTTTGTATATAATTAATCTTTTATATTTTAATTACTTCTTAATTTAATAAATTTATTGTTTTTTTTAAAGCCTTAAACTAAATTTTAACCCTAATTTTTCATTAACCCTAAAAATTTGACCTAATTATTTCTAAACCCTAAACCTTTTTTTTAATATAACTTTCTTAACCTATTTTTTCTCTTAATCATTATTTCTTTAATTTATTTCTTCTATTAACTCTTATTATTATTTGCTTTATAATCCTATTTTATTTATTTCTCGCTTTAAGTTATTTAATATATTCGTAATTTATTTTCCGCCTATATTTTGTAATTGCCCCGAAGCCTTGTAATAGTTTAGATTTATTTTTCTGTTTTGTTAATTATTATTATTTAACTGTGTGGTTAATAAATAGGGAGTGGAAATCTATTTGTAATTAAAATTAAATTAGATAATTAACTTTAAATAAGATAAATATTTGAAATAAAACACTCACACACGTAATTCAATCTTTGATCGTCATCTTGCACTTCCAAGGGTATTCCTCTTGGTTGCCTTTAAATGGTCAAGTCCCTCGAATATAGGGGTGTCTTAAGCAAAGTCCCTTCACTTATAAAATCATCAAGTCCCTACAGATTTAAAAGATCAAGTCCCTTCAAGGTTACCTACAATAATGATCTTGTCCCTTCGAATAAATGATGATAGTCCCTACGAATTGCTAAAGACACCCTTACCTGTTGCCTTTTATGACCATACGATGACCCTACACTTGTCCCTTAACAAATCCAAGTTAATGACTACCTATTCATTAATAATAGGGATAGTCTTACCCTTGAAAGAACATACAAGAACATGAAAGACTTAATCTAGGGTAGGTACCTCTTAGTTGCTTGCTCACATTTCAAAATACTTTTTACACCTCACTTTCTTAAACATTTTTCAAAATAAGGCTTTGTATACAATCATACGAGGATCATTACAAAGTACTTAGAAAAATTTCTAATCACACACTACACTCTTCAAAAACAATTTAAGTGAGCTAAGTAACTAAGAGCCCATGGATAACCAAGGATATAAAGGGTGCTAACACCTTCCCTTTATATAACCTACCCCCCGAACTTAAGTCTTTTAAAATAGGTCTTTCCTGTTCTTTTATGTCCTTTCCACTTGGATAAAATAAAAGTCGGTGGCGACTCTTGCTATCCGTAACATGACTAAAAGTCCGTTCTCCCACCGTGTTACAGAACTGGCGACTCTGCTGGGGAGTTACTAAGTAAAAGAGGGGTACCCTTAGGAATTAGATCACTTAAATTGTTTGCTTTATTTGCTTTATATTACTTGTTGGGCTTTTTGTGTGAAATATCCTAACCCGGATCTAGTGTACCCTAGGTAAATGGAAATAGACCAAGGAAACTGTACGGCGTATACCGATATGGTTGATCTGGTGGCCATAGTTAGTGTGACTTCTTGGTTGGTGCTTATGTTCCTTAAGTAAGTTAAGGATAATATAGGGCTGCCATATGTTGTCAATACACTAACTGACCTTTAGAACCCTAGTTATCTCATTTTGGCCTTTAGAAAGTAGTGAGATAGCCGACTTTGGTGAAGACTGAAGTTGGTTGATACTCGATACTACGCTCATTGAGATCCTAAACTTTGAGGGTTTTGGTTGGCAAGTAAGTTTCCTACTGAACAACCAACCTTGGGAAGGATCGGAGATATTGAGATCCCTTAGAACCCGGTTACTTTTGTAGGACAGGATGAACCATCTAAACTTCAGGGAAGGGTACTTACCTTTAAACCTCATGCAAGCCTTCAAACCTAGGGCTATTGTGTGACTTGTTTGTGTGTGCCACATGTTTGTGATTGAGGATAACATCATCATGACATCATAAGCATAGCATTTTCACTAACCATTTCAAGGACCAAAGGATTTATCTTTGTTCTTTGTTACATGTCATGGCTTCTGCTCGTAGGAATACTATCCGGATAAACTTTGTAGGAATACCTTCTAAGCTTAAAGAATTGGTCTCTTAAGTTTCTGAAAACTCCCAATTCATCAAGAAGCATGGTCACCTACTGGATCTAGTCACTTTAGGTTTCAATAAAGACATGATAAGTGTCCTGTTTCAGTTCTTTGATCATAAACATCATTGTTTCACATTCCCCGACTATCAGTTGGTTCCTACAATAGAAGAGTTCTCCAAACTAATGGGTATACCTATCCTTGATCAGAGACCCTTCACAGGCTTAGAAAAGGAGCCTAAACCTGAAGTCATTGTTGCAGCCCTACATATGAAGAAATCAGACATTGTCCTAGAAACGAGAAGCGGAGTTAAGGGTATTCTTGCTAAGGTATTGATGGAGAAAGCTCAGTGTTCTTGAAGGCTATGAGTTATGATGCTTTTGAGGAGATCCTAGCTCTATTGATCTATGGCTTAGTTTTGTTCCCTAATACAGACCAGTTCATAGACATACACGCCATCAACATATTTCTGACTCGTAATCCAGTGCCTACATTACTTGGAGATATCTTACATTCTCTTCAGACTCGTACTACGAAGGCGAGAGGAACTCTGATATGCTGCATACCTTTATTGTCTAGGTAGTTTATTTCTCACCTTCCTCGATCAGTGATGAAGAATGAACAAGGGTTTAGGTGGTCTAAGAGGATCATGTCACTTTCTCATTCAGACATTCATTGGTGCTCTCGATCTATGGAGAATGTTACTATCATTGACCGTTGTGGGGAATTCCCTAATGTGCCACTCCTTGGCATAAGAGGGGGAATTACCTACAACCCTTCTTTAGCACTACGTCAGTTTGGTTATGCTCGGAGTAATGGTCCTCATGACATGCTTATTCAGGGTATTGTGTTTGAATACGACAACGATCTTCAGGGTTACCGTCAAAGGTTTATACGAGCTTGGAACAAGGTGAATAGGATTGACAGTAACACTTTGGAGCCAAAGTATTCTATTCCTATGGAGCCTTATCTCAGATGGGTTCGATCTCGTGCTCAGACTCTTATGATGCCATATCCTGTTGTTCTACCAGTTACTATGGAGCCTGTTTCTGAAGGAGACGTTCCTTATACCATCCTTCATCCAGACATGCCCACTGATTTGGAAGAATTGCAAAAGTCCGGGATTCAGTTGAAGGAGCAAAGAGATACTTTTGAGACTCATTTCAGAGCTGGTCAAGAAAGAATTCTGGAGCTAACAAGGCAACTTCACGAGGAGAAAAACCTCAACAAGTACCTCCACGCAAAGAGGAAGCGTCCATGGGAGACTTAAAACCCCATATATTTATCTTTTGTATCTTATTGTTATTTCTTTGTAAGCCCAAGGGGCAAAACTTATATTCAGTATTTACTAATAAAATTTTGTTCTTGTTTTCTTTTAAACAAATTTAAATCCTGCGGTCCTTAAAAACATTACATAAGCATATACATACCATATCATTGCATCACAGGTTTCTTATGAACATGTATCTTATCTTCTCGTTGTTTATTTCAGCAAAAATGGCTCTCGAACAAACTATTAAGGATCTCCAGACTCAGAATGCACAATTTCAAGAAATGATTCTGAACTTGTCCAGGGGACAAGATAAGTTGAAGGCACTTTTAACTAAGAAAAAGAAGAAAACTAGAAAATCAGTGGGCCTCATCAACCTGGGTAGAAGATTCAGAGGTCCTGTCAAGACAGAGGAAGAGGTTGAGAATATTGAGTCTGAAAATTCTGAGAGAGAAGGAGGCAGTCTCCATGATACTGTGAAAGATTTTGATTCTGAGGAGAACTATTATCATGATCCTGCTAGTGAGGAGAAGTATAAGATGCTGGTAGACAGAATGAATTCTATGGAACTACAAAAGAATTATGGGTTTGACTTTGAAGATTTGAGTTTGATTTCTGGAGTCTCCATCCCTATAGGTTTCAAGGTTCCTACTTTTATGGTGTATGATGGTGTGTCTTGCCCAAAGCTGCATTTAAGGTCTTATGTCAGAAGAATTCAACCCCATACTCCTGATAAGAAGTTATGGATACATTTCTTTCAGGAGAGTTTGTCTGGATCCCAACTGGAATGGTATTATCAACTGGAGAGTACCAACATTCACAACTAGAATGATCTTGCTGAAGCTTTCTATAAGAAGTACCAATACAATTCTGATTTAGCACCAACTTGTATGCAGCTCCAAAGCATGTCCATGGATGCCAAAGAAAGCTCCAAGGAGTATGCTCAGAAATGGAGAGATCTGGCAAGTAGAGTTCAACCCCCTTTGACTGACAGGGAATTAGTTGATATGTTCATGAGTACGTTGACTGGTCCTTTCTATAGTCATCTCATTGGAAGCTCATCATCTGGCTTCACTGAGCTGATAATGACTGGAGAAAGTGTGGAAAATGGGACACGGAGTGGAAAGATTCAGAAGTTTCTTCTTCAAGTATCACCAAGAAGGCCCCTCATGGGAAGAAGGAATCCAGTGTTGTGTATAGCCAGCATGGTCGTAATGATCGTAACCAATTTGTATGAGCTGTTTTGATTTCTAATCCTACACCTCTACCACAAGAGCAGCAACATAATAGTCATCCCAAGCCTAGGAGGCAATTTACCAAACTCAATATGTCATTGGCTCAGGCTTTGCAGCATATGTTTAAAGGAGAATTTATTACTTTGAAGGACCCACCACAGAATATCAATACTTCCTCTTCTCATTACAATCCCAATGCAAGGTGTGCATACCATTCTAATAGCCCTGGCCATGATACTAACAATTGCTGGTCATTGAAGAACAAAATTCAGGATATGATTGAGAATGGAGAAATTGAATTTGACCCTCCGGAAACTCCTAATGTGATTACTGCTCCCATGCCTAAACATGAGAAGACTGTTAATGCTATTGATGAGATTGTTTATGTTCGTACTGTGGCTGAAATAACTACTCCTCTAGCTATTGTCAAGAAGAAACTTGCGCAAGCCGGTTTATTTCCGGGTTGCAGGAAATATTGTTTTTACTGTGCTTATAAACCTGATAGTTGTTGGAGGTTGAGGTCAGGTATTCAACGCCTGATAGATAACTATACTATACTATTTGAAAGGACCCCTTCTATAGAGAGTATGTGTGGAGGTTTGGCTCATGATTTGAAAGTTGAAGATGTGGCTATGGTTAACAAGATTCCTCTGAAGATTACTTCCAATGGTCCAGTAAGGATCACTTCTAAGGGTCCTGTGAAGATTACTGTTGAGCCAAAGGTGGCTCCAATGATTATTACTACTCCTGGTCCTATCCCATACATTTCTGACAAGGCTATACCCTAGAATTATGGTTCTGACGTTTATATCCATGGTGTCAAACAAGAACCTTTGACTGATGCACCTGTTACTGATGTTAATCTTGATTTGAACAATGTTGCTGGATCCAGTAAGGTTACCAGGAGTGGAAGAATTTTCTCTCCAGAAGACACCTCAAAAGCTGCTGCTACTCCAGTTCATATCTCTAACTTTGGGCCAAGTTGTAACACGGTGGGAGAACTGACTTTGGTTATGTTGCGGATAGCAAGAGCCGCCACCGACTTTTATTTTATCCAAAGGAAAGGGCATAAAAGAACAGGAAAGACCTTAAAAGATTTTTGGGTTCGGGGGGTAGGTTATGTAAAGGGAAGGTGTTAGCACCCTTTACACCCATGGTTATCCATGGGCTCTTAGTTACTTAGCTCACTTTAAATTGTTTTTGAAAAGTGTAGTGTGTGAATAAAATTTTCTTTAAGTACTTTATAATGATCCATGTACGGATATATATAAAGTCTTTGTTTTGAAAATTGGTTTGAAAATGTGAAGTGTTTTTGAAATGTTTTGAAAAGGTGAGCAAGTACATAAGAGGAACCTACCCTAAATTAAGTCTTTTATGTTCTTAAATATCCTTTAGTTCCCAGATTCACAACTTCGATTGGCTCTTCATGTGGCTGTATAGCTTTCTCTTCTTGTTGTAACAACCTAGCAAGCTCTACAGGTACTTCACAATCGTCCTCCTTTCCATCTTCAGCCTGATAGATCGGATTTTCTCGAAATTATAATTGGCAATAGTAGAACTGTTATCCACAGGATCCAGGGTGGATGAGGATCTGCATTTTAGTGATGTGGGTGTGTGTAAGAACACATAGCTGATAAAACAAAAATAAAAGAAAGACAAGGAACACAATATTTACGAAAATGAAACGTCCACTGATTTTTATTGAATGAAGTATGCAAATGAAATGACATCCCGAAACAAGCATACCATTGTACCCCGGGTAAGGCACAAGGCTTTAAAGTTTAATTGCTCAAAAATTACAAACTTTAAAAGTAACAACACAGTAATAGTATTTACTCCTGACTAAAGGAGATAGGAATAACATCTTCAGCTTTCCAGTTATTGAGCCCAACACCCACAGTAGGAAAAATCCAAGCATCCAAGTTGTAGTCTTCATCATAGTCACCCACAGCATTGATTTGATCCTTCATAATCCCCTGATTGGTGATACGAACAGCACGAGCACGACGAACAGCCTTCTGGGACTCTGCAGTGAAATCCAAACCAAATTTGTCAGACTTGTAAGGAATGTCAGGAAGTTGACCCCAAATAGTACAACCACCTTCATCCACCACAGCTCTAGCATCTTTAAGGGAGGCCATTGTAGGAGGTACTCTGGTGACCACAGGAACTTTCTTGACAACAGGAGGAGCTTCATAATTATTAACAACCCAAGGAACCACTTCGAACGTCTGGCACGGAGTTTCAACATATTCACCCTCCACTTCAAGATATTTAAAGGTGTTCACGTGGCTAACTATATATCCTTCCTCTCCGTAAACAGTGACAACTTTTCCTTCTACTGGATATCTCAGCTTCTGATGTAAGGTGGAGGTTACAGCACCTGCCCCATGGATCCAGGGACGCCCAAGCAAACAAGAATACGAAGGACGGATATCCATTACATAAAAAGTAGCATTGAAGACCTGAGAACCTACTTTGATTGGGAGATCAATTTCCCCATGCACCACTCTTCTCGAGCCATCAAAAGCCTTCACCACTATATTACTGGGCTTTAACACAACATCTTCAGGACTAAGCTTATTTAGAACTTCTTTGGGCAACACATTTAGCGAGGAACCATTGTCTATTAACACATGTGACAGGGTAGTGCCCCTACACTCAATAGAGATATGTAGAGCCCTGTTATGATCTCTCTTGGCAGGAGTCAAATCAGCATCGGAGAAACCTAACCCATTATCATAGGTCAAGTGTGAAACACAATTTTCAAACTGGTCTACAGAAATCTCATTTGGTACGTGGGCAGTCTTCAAAAATTTAATCAAGGCTTTAGCATGAGCCTCAGAACACAGCAACAAAGACAACATGGAAATCTTGGAGGGAGTATGCCCCAATTGATCAACAATATCATAATCACTCTTGCGAATGATCTTCAATACTTCTTCCATCTGTTTAGAAAGATCATCAGCAGTTGGTGCATCATTTTGTATAGGTTCAATAACAGGACCTTTGCCCCGAGCATCAGCAGTGGAGGTAGTAGTTGGAGGAACTGTATTCTTGGAAGCAGCCGGAGAAGAGAAAACTCTTCCACTTCGTGTGATCTTACTAGATCCATCAATATTATCAACATCAAGGTTTTCATCAACAACAGGTGTCTCAGCTAAGGGTTCCTGTTTAACACCATGAATATAAACATCGGATCCATAATGCCAAGGCACGACTTTATCAGAAGTATATGGAATAGGACCAGGAGTGGTAATGATCATAGGAGTCACTCTAGCTTCAGCAACAATCTTCACAGGGCCTTCAGCAGTAATTTTAATTGGACCCTTACGAGTGATTTTTACAGGTCCTTTGGAAGTAATCCTTACCGGCACTTTATCAACCATATCCACCTCTTCAACTTTTGCACCTTTAGTTATATGCTCAACCATGCTCTCCACAGAAGGTGGTGTCCTCTCAAACAATATTGTGTAATTGTCCATGAGGCGTTGAATTCCGTCCTTCAATCTCCAGCAACTATCCGGCTTATAAGCACAATATAAACAATCTTCACGACAACCTGGAAAGAACCCAGCTTGTACCAATTTCTTCTTAATAACAGACAATGGTGTAGTTAGATCTGCAACTGAGGAAATATGTGAAACTTCATTAATGGCATTGATAGTCTTTTCATGATTTGGCATAGGAGCAGTAATCACATTTGGAGTACCCGGAGGGTCAAACTCAATCTCTCCCGCATCAATCATATCCTGAATTTTATTCTTCAATATCCAGCAACTATTGGTATCATATCCCTGACAATTTGAATGATATGCGCATCATGCATTAGGATTATACCTGGGAGAGGTAACATTGGGGTTCTGAGGAGGGTCCCTCAAAGTGATAAGTTCACCCTTCAACAAGTGTTGCAAGGCTTGGGCCAGTGACATGTTGAGCTTAGTGAACTGCCTTCTAGGCCTCTGCTGATTGCCCTAGGGTGGCTCTGGTGTTGTAGGAGTTGGATTGGAGATATGAACTACACTCACAGACTGATGCCTCCTACTACGATCAGATTGACCATAAACAGCATTTGACTCTTTCTTCCCACTAGGGGGCTTCTTTGTAGTACTGGATGAAGAAGCACCCACTTGGATCTTGCCACTCCTTATACCACTTTCTACGCGCTCTCCTGTCATTATTAACTCAGTGAAGCCAGATGATGAGCTTCCAATGAGATGACTATAAAAAGGACCATTCAACGTACACATGAACATATCCACTAACTCCCTGTCAGTTAGAGGAGGTTGTACCCTTCCAGCCAAATCTCTCCACTTCTGGGCATACTCCTTGAAATTTTCTTTAGCACCCATAGACATGCTCTGTAGTTGCATGCGGGTAGGGGCTAGATCAGCATTGTATTGATATTACTTATAAAAGGCTTCAGCAAGATTATTCCAATCACGGATGTTGACACTCTCCAACTAATAGTACCATTCCAATTGAGCTCCAGATAAGCTCTCTTGGAAGAAATGGATCCATAACTTCTTATCAGCCGTATGGGGTTGGATTCTCCGGACATAAGACCTCAGATGCAGCTTGGGACAAAAGACACCATCATACACTACAAAAGCAGGAACCTTGAAACCAATGGGTATGACCACCCCAGATATCAAACTCAGGTCTTCAAAATCCAGCCCAGAAGACTTTTGCAATTCCATAACATCCATTCTATCCACCAGCATTTTGAACTTATCTTCAGTAGGATCATGATAGTAATTAGCTTTAGAATCAGAATCCCCCATTATATTATGGAGACTGCCTCCCTCTTTCTCAGACTCTTCAGATTCATAATCTTCAACCTGTTCCTTGGTCTTGACAGGACCTCTGAACCTTCATCCCATGTTGATCAGGCCTCCTGACCTTCTAGTCTTCTTAGTCTTCTTGGCCAGTAGTGTCTTCAATTCATCCTGCCCCTTGGACAAGTTCAGGATCAGCTCTTGGAACTGTGCATTTTGTGCCTGGAGATCTTTAACTGTTTGTTCAAGAGCCATTGCTGAAATAAACAGCGAGAAGATAAGAAACCTGTGCACAAGAAACCTGTGATGCAATGATATGATGTATAAATGCGTATGCAATGTTTTCAAGGACCGCAGGATTTAAATTTGCTTAAACAATCAAGAAAGTAAACTTTTATTAGTAATAAATATGTTTGCCCCTTGGGCTTACAATAAAATGAAATGAAATAAATACAAAAGATGGGTTTTTAAGTCTCCCATGGACGTTTCCTCTTTGTGTTGAGGTATGAGTTGAGATTCTGCTCCTCGTGAAGCTGCTTTGTTAGCTCCGGGATTCTTTCTTGACTTGCTTTGTAATGAGCCTCGAAAGTATCCCTTTGCTCCTTTAACTGGATCCAGGACCTCTGTAAGTCTTCCATGTCAGTGGGCATGTCTGGGTGAAGGATGGTATAAGAAGTATCTCCTTCAGCAACAGGCTCCATAGTAACTGGCAGGACGGCAGGATATGGCATCATAAGAGTCTGAGCACGAGCTCGTACCCATCTGAGGTAAGCTTCCATAGGAATAGTGTACTTGGGCTCCAGAGTCTTGCTGTCAACCTTGTTTACTTTTCCCCATGATCGTATGAACCTTTGACGGTAACCTTGAAGATCGTTGTCGTAGTCAAACACAATACCCTGAATCAACATGTCATGAGGACCATCACTCCGAGCGTAACCAAACTGTCGTAAAGCTAAGGAAGGATTGTAAGTAATGCCCCCTCTTATGCCTAGAAGTGGCACATTAGGAAACTCCCCACAACGGTCAATGATAGTAACATTCTCCATAGATTTGGAGCACCAATGGATATCTGAATGAGAGAGTGACATAATCCTCTTGGACCACCTGAACCCTTGTTCATTCTTCATCACTGATCGGGGAAGGTGAGAAATAAACCACCTAGATAGCAAAGGTATGCAACACATCAAAGTTCCTCGTGCCTTTGTAGTACGAGTATGAAGAGAGTGCAGAATGTCTCCAAGCAATGTAGGCACTGGATTGTGACTCAGGAATATGTTGATGGCATGAACATCTATGAACTGATCAGGATTGGGGAACAACACTAAGCCATAAACCAACAAGGCTAAGATCTCCTCAAAAGCATCATAGCTCATAGCCTTCAAGAACACTTGAGCCTTCTCTATCAACACCTTAGCAAGAATACCCTTAACTCCGCTTCTCGTTTCTAGAACAATGTCTGACTTCTTCAGATGTAGAGCTGCAGCAATAACCTCAGGTTTAGGTTCTTTTTCAAAGCCTGTGAATGGTCTTTGATCAAGAACAGGTATACCCAGAAGTTTAGAGAACTCTTCCATTGTAGGAACCAGCTGATAGTCGGGGAATGTGAAGCAATGGTGCTTAGGGTCAAAGAACTGAAACAGAACACTCATCATGTCTTCATTGAACCCTGAAGTGACTAGATCCAGTAGGTGGCCATGCCTCTTGATGAACTGGGAGTTTTCAGAAACCTGAGAGACCAATTCTTTAAGCTTAGGAGGTATTCCTACAAAGTTGATCCTGATAGTGTTCCTACGAGCAGAAGCCATGACCTGCAACAAAGAACAAAGATAAATCCTTTGGTCCTTGAAATGGTTAGTGAAAATGTTATGCTTATGATGCATGATGATGCTATGATGTTATGCTCAATCACAAACATGTGGCACACACAAAAAAGTCACACAATAGCCCTAGGTTTGAAGGCTTGCATGAGGTTTAAAGGTAAGTACCCTCCCCTGAAGTTTAGATGGTTCATCCTGTCCTATAAAAGTAACCAGGTTCTAAGGGATCTCAATATCATTGATCCTTCACAAGGGTGGTTGTTCAGTAGGCAACTTACTTGCCAACCAAAACCCTCCAAGTTTAGAATCTCAATGAGTGTAGCATCGAGTATCAACCAACTTCAGTCTTCACCAAAGCCGGTTATCTCACTACTTTTCTAAAGGCCAAGATGGGATAACTAGGGTTCTAAAAGTTAGTTAGTGCATTGACAACATATGGCAGCCTCATATTATCCTCAACTTTACTTAAGGAACATAAGCACCAACCAAGAAGTTACACTAACTATGGCCACCAGATCAACCATATCGGTATACGCCGTACAGTTTCCTTGGTCTATTGCCATTTACCTAAGGTACACTAGATCCGGGTTAGGATCTTTCACACATAAGAGCACCCAACAGATAAGTATAAAGCAAACAAGGCAAACAATTTAAAGTAATCTAATTCCTAAGGGTACCCCTCTTTTATTAATCCCCAGCAGAGTCGTCAGTTCTGTAACACGGTGGGAGAACTGACTTTGGTTATGTTGCGGATAGCAAGAGTCGCCACCGACTTTTATTTTATCCAAAGGAAAGGGCATAAAAGAACAGGAAAGACCTTAAAAGATTTTTGGGTTCGGGGGGTAGGTTATGTAAAGGGAAGGTGTTAGCACCCTTTACACCCATGGTTATCCATGGGCTCTTAGTTACTTAGCTCACTTTAAATTGTTTTTGAAAAGTGTAGTGTGTGAATAAAATTTTCTTTAAGTACTTTAGAATGATCCATGTACGGATATATATAAAGTCTTTGTTTTGAAAATTGGTTTGAAAATGTGAAGTGTTTTTGAAATGTTTTGAAAAGGTGAGCAAGTACATAAGAGGAACCTACCCTAAATTAAGTCTTTTCTGTTCTTAAATATCCTTTAAGTGGTAAGACTATCCCTATTATTAAGGAATAGGTAGTCATTACCTTGGATGTATGAGGGACAAATTAAGGGACATCTGTGATTAGGCAACTGTAAGGTGTATTTAGCAATTCGAAGGGACTTATCATCTTTATTCGAAAGGGACAAGATCATTACGAAGGCAACCATGAAGGGACTTGATCTTTTTATCTTTTAAGGGACTAGATGATATTAGTGAATGAAGGGACTTTGCTTTATACACCTTACTTGACCTTTTGTTCAGGCAACTTGAGAGGTAACCCTTAAGAAGTGAGATGGCGATCCAAGATCGACTTACGTGTGTGAGTGTACAAGTTCATATATTTATCTTGAGATTAATGATCTAAATTCAACTTTAAATACAAACATGTTTTACACTCCCTATTTTACTAACCATAGCAATTAAAAATAAATAATAAAAATCATACTACAACTATTACATAAATTGCACAATTACATAATAATAATAATAAAATAAATTAAATAAATAATCACATAATAAATAAATAAATAAAGAGGTTAGTAATAATAAACAAAAATAAATATAAGAGGGTTAGTTTAACAATATAATATAGAAATAAATTAAAAGTTCACAATTAAATAAATAAATATTTTTTTTTAAAGATTTTTTAATAAAAGAAATAAATAATAAATATTATATACTAATAAAATATGATTAATAGTCTAATTATTTAACTTTATATACATATTATAAAAATATCTAATTATAATTAAATAAGCATATAAAAAAGTAATAAATTATATACATAAGATAAAATTAGGGTTTAATTATTTAGAAAAATATATTAGGGTTAATTAATTAATTAAATTATTTACATATAAAAACTATATACAAATTATAAATTAAATATACATAATTAAAATTTACAAATGAATAAATTAAGAGTTAAAATATAATTAGGGTTTATAAAAAAATAGGTTTCATAAAAAAAAATTAGATTCTTACATATAAATTTTTTAGGGTTAAGTATTTAATATAAATATAATTAAATTATTTGTACAAAATATATAATATTAATAAAAAAATAAATATTAAGTAATTTTAAGAATAAAGTTTAATTTTAAACAATATGAATTTGAAATTATATACAAGAAAATAATATAAACATTTTATTTTTTTGATTTTTAACATTTATTCATTAAATTAATTAAAATATAAATAAATTAAATAAAAACAAGAAAAAGTGAGAAAAAGGACTTACCTGGGGCTGGGATTCGAACCCAGGCCCTAGGCATTGAATCCTCCAAGACCAGCATACCATCCACTAGGCCAGCGTGCGTTTGGTGTCAACATACTGCCCTCACATGCTTTTGTGCGTATCCTGGAAAAATCAAATAAAAAACAACAAAGCAAAAGGGGCCTGGGGGATTCGAACCCAGGACCATCAACCTTATACGCGTGCACACAAACCAACTGAGCCAGGCCAGCTTTTCTGAAATAATATTAACAATAAATCATAAAATATTATATCAAATATTTGAATATGGATTTTGGCGCGCTGACTTCATCTTCAACCTTGGTTCCTGCAAATTCACCTGCGAAATTTCCTACAAGTTTTCCTGCGAATTTATTTTCGTAGCTAAACCTGTAATTTTCAAACTTCATTCAAACAGTGAAATTTCGCAAAATTAAAGGTATCATTGAGTTCCATGTGATATTTGCAATCATTCCATGTTCTTATAATTCATTTATTTTGACTCAATAGCAAAACCCTAAAAGAGGCCGCAAACCCTAATGATGGTGGAATTTGATACCTGCACAGAAAACTTAATTAAACAGCCCAGAATCAATCTAGGGTTCATCACAAACATCATCAAACAATCAAAAACAGTTTAAAACAAACCAATCAATGGAATCGAAAATCAAAAATAGCTTGAAGAACATGATTCGGTTTATGCATTATGACATGATTCAAAGGCATGTGAGGATTGGTTTCGATTCAGGGAAGCTTAAGGAAGCTTGTGGTGTTCTTAAAATACCTTGAAACCTTCTCTAATATGGAAACCGAAAAATTGAATTTTGGTGCTTTTTGTGAAGTTTGAAATATGTCTTAGAAGCTGCAATTTTCGTCCCCTTGTGTTGTGTTATGTTCATGTACATATAGTGAGTGAACTTAGGTCAAGAGAAGTGGTTGTTCTTTGGACTTTTTGGATCAATGAGATTGAAAAAGATCATGCCTTAAAATTCAAATATTACTTGATATAACATTGCTATTTTAAGACAATCACCATAATTTTCATATCAATTTGATCCAATTAACTTTCATGACTTTCTAGAATCAAAATATTTTTAAATCTTCATTATTTTATATTTTATTTGAATTTAAAATGATTTTTAATATAAAAATTCATAATAAATAAAAATAAAATGAATAAAATTATGAAAATATTAAATAAATTTCGTGCATGATGTCATGGAATACATTGGGTCACAAAAAAGTCAGCCCATTTGAAGAATTATGGTTTTAAGACCCCATTTACTTCATAAACCACTCAAAAATTTCCCAACTTTGCAAGGGCACAAATCCTTCAATTTTAATGCTATGAGGGTGTTCTTGGACATTTTGGAAAGCTTAAAGAGTCCTCTAACCAACCCAATTGGTTTCATGTCCATATCTTTTAACATTCTTAAGTTATGCTCTTTTGAAGTTGTTGACTTTTTGTTGACTTTCAAAAGGACCTATAATGTCTTAGCTCATACCTTCCAAATGAAGCATTTTTGGGCTTGGCTTATGAGACACAAAGTTGTAGAGAATTAAATTTCCTTCAAAATGAGCTTTGGATGGGAAAAATTTGATGAATCATGTGAAAGTTATGGCTGGTCAAAGTTCAGTTGACTTTTCCTGAGGAAACCCTAATTTAGAAACTCCTGATTCTTGATGATCTGAAATCTCCTTGGTGAATCATGATCAACCCTTGATCAAATGATGAATTTTACTTCATATACTTGATGTTGGCAAAAAATCATGAAGTTTGACTTTGGTTTGACCATATTTGACCTCAGTTTGACTTTTTAACTACTTTGACTGATTTTGACCTATCTGATCATCTGACTGAGCAAACCTTTGGGAAAAGTCTTGAAACTTGTCATGGGGATTCTTGAACACATATAGGATGCTATGAAGCTCACTTGAAGTCTTGGAAGTCCATTTAGCCTGATGAAAGTCAAAACCCTAGTTTAGGATGCATTCCTTAGGAGAATGCATTGTCTGAGGTAAATGTCAAATCTTCTGACTAATTGTGAACTTTGTGAACCTTGTGAACCTTATGAGATGTCTTGTGAACCTTGTGAACCTCTTAATACACAAATTCTTGTCTTGTGAGGGCAAATTTTGGGGTGCAACACAAGTACTGAGGCTCGGGGCAAAGGACCATTGATTGAACCTATTCAAGCTGAGGCACCAGTTAGTGAAGATCTCTCTAAGCAGATGGAAGAAGTACTGAAGATCATCCGCAAGAGTGATTATGATGTTGTTGACCAGTTGGGGAATACTCCCTCCAAAATCTCCATGTTATCTCTTCTATTATATTCTGAAGCCCATGCCAAGGCTTTAATCAAATTCTTGAAGACTGTTCAGGTGCCACATGAAATCTCTGTGGACCAATTTGAAAATTGTGTTGCTCATCTAACTAGTGAAAATGGCTTGGGTTTTAATGATGTTGATCTGACTCCTGCCGGCAGAAACCATAATAGAGCTCTGCACGTCTTCATTGAGTGTAGGGGCACTACTTTGTCTCATGTATTGGTAGATAATGGTTCTTCATTGAATGTATTACCTAAGGAGGTTCTAGACAAACTCAATTTGAAGGATTTAGTGTTAAGACCAAGTAATGTGGTGGTGAGGGCCTTTGATGGTTCATGAAGAATGGTGCATGGAGAGGTGGATCTTCCAATCAAAGGAGGCTCTCAAGTTTTTGATTCCACTTTCTATGTGATGGATATTCGTCCTCCATACTCCTGTTTGCTTGGGCGCCCCTGGATCCATGGGGCAGGTGCTGTGACTTCCACTTTACATCAGAAATTGAAATATCTGATGAAAGGAAAGATTGGCATTGTTTACGGTGAAGAAGAATACATGGTCAGTCATGTGAATACTTTTAAATATGTTGAGATGGAGGGTGAATTTGTTGAGACTCCTTGCCAGATATTTGAAGTAGTTCCTTGGGTCGTTCCTGCTACTGAAGCCCTCCCTGTTGTTAAAAGAGTTCCTGTGATTACCATAGTGCCTCCTACAATGGCCTCCCTCAAAGATGCTAGATCTGTAATTAAAGAAGGTGGTTGTACTATTTGGGGTCAGCTTCCTGACATTCCTTACAAGTCTGACAAGTTTGGTTTGGGTTTTACTGCAGAATCTCAGAAGGTTGTTCGTCGTGCTCGTGCTGCTCGTATCACTCATAAAGGAATCATAAAGGACCAAGTCAATGTTGTGGAAGATTGTGATGAAGGTTACAACCTGGATGATTGGATCTTTCCTACCATGGGTGATGGACTCAACAATTGGAAGGCTGAAGACGTTATTCCTATCTCCTTTAGTCAGGAGTAAATGCTATTTCATTTTTTTAAATTTAATTTTTGTAACTTTGAACAATTAAATACTTTTAAGCCTTGTGCCTTGCCCGGGGCACAATAGTATGCTTGTTAGGGTTGTCATTTCATTTGCATATTTTCATTCAGTAAAATCAATGGACGTTTCTCGCTTTCGTAAATATTGCGCTCTTTGATTTTCTTTTACTTTTTCCTTTTATAAAAAAAAACTATGTGTTCTTACACACACCCACATCACTAAATACAGATATTCATCCACTATGGATCCTATTGATAACAATTCTGCTATTGCCAATTATGACTTCAAAAATCCGATCTATCAAGCCGAGGATGGAAAGGAGGAAGATTGTGAAGTACCTATAGAGTTGGCTAGATTACTACAGCAAGAAGAAAAAACGATACAACCACATGAGGAACCAATCGAAGTTGTGAACTTGGGAACCGAGGAAAACAAGAAAGAGGTCAAGATAGGCGCTGAGATGGAAGATGATGTTAAGAACAAGTTAATTCAGATGTTACGTGACTATGTGGAAATTTTTGCTTGGTCTTATGAAGATATGTCAGGGCTGGATACAGATATTGTGGTTCGCCGTCTACCAGTGAAAGAGGATTGTCTTCCAATAAAACAGAAAGTTTGTCGTATGCATCTTGATATGTCAAAAAAGATTAAGGCAGAGGTGATGAAACAATTCAATGCAGGGTTTTTAGTTGTTACTTTTTATCCACTATGGGTTGCAAACTTGGTGTCGGTGCCTAAGAAAGATGGTAAAGTACGCATGTGTGTAGATTACAGGGATTTGAACAGAGCCAACCCTAAAGATGACTTTCCACTTCCACATATTGATGTTCTGGTAGACAACACTGCTCAACATAAGGTATTCTCTTTTATGGATGGTTTCTATGGGTATAATCAGATTAAGATGGCACCTGAAGACATGGAGAAGACTACATTTGTTACACAATGGGGCACTTTCTGCTATAAGGTAATGCCATTTGGTTTGAAAAATGCTGGGGCAACATATCAGCGTGCTATGGTAGCTTTGTTCCATGATATGATTCACCATGAGATAGAGGTATATGTGGATGATATGATAGCCAGATCTCAGAATGAAGAAGAGCACCTTGATCATCTGCACAAGTTGTTTGAGAGGTTGAAGAAATACAAGTTGAGGTTAAATCCAAACAAATGTACTTTCGGAGTTAGATCTGGTAAACTTCTGGGTTTTATTGTTAGTGGTAAAGGTATTGAAGTAGATCCTGCAAAGGTAAAAGCTATACAAGAGATGCCTGCTCCTCGTACTGAGAAAGAAGTTAGAGGTTTCCTGGGACGACTGAATTACATTGCAAGATTTATTTTCCAGTTGACTGCTACTTGTGAACCAATCTTCAAGTTGTTTAAGAAAAACCAAGCATTGGAATGGAATGATGAATGTCAGACAGCTTTTGATGAAATCAAAAGGTACCTACAGGAACCTCCTATATTGATGCCACCAGTTGAAGGAAGGCCTTTGATTATGTACTTGACAGTATTGGATAACTCGATGGGGTGTGTGTTGGGGCAACATGATGAGTCTGGTCGAAAAGAGCATGCAATATACTACCTTAGCAAAAAGTTTACCGACTGTGAAACAAGATACTCATTGCTCGAGAAAACTTGATGCGCTTTGGCATGGGCTGCTCGTTGACTAAGATAGTATATGTTGACTTATACCACTTTATTGATTTCAAAAATGGATCCAATTAAGTATATATTTGAGAAACCTGCTCTCTCCGGACGAATAACAAGATGGCAAATGATCTTGACAAAATATGACATACAATATACTACTCAGAAAGCCATCAAAGGAAGTGTAGTAGCTGACCATTTGGCTCATAAAGCAATGGATGATTATCAATCTATGAATTTTTAGTTTCCAGATGAGGATATTATGATTGTTACTAAAGAACCTAGACAATATGAAGGACCTGGACAAGGATCCCGATGGACTATGGTTTTTGATGGAGCTTCTAATGCGCTTGGTAATGGTGTTGGTGTTGTGATTATCTCTCCTAAAGGTTATTATACACCAGTTACTACAAAGCTTTGTTTTAAATGTACCAATAATATGGCTGAGTATGAAGCGTGCATCATGGGTATCAAGGTTGCTATTGAGATGAAGATCCAATTTTTGGATGTGTATGGAGATTCAGCTCTAGTAGTCAGTCAAGTTAAAGGAGATTCGGACACCAGGCATCCTAATCGTATCCCTTAAAGAGAGCATGTGTTGTCTTTGATCCCATACTTTGAAGAGATTACCTTTGGACATATTCCATGAGAAGAGAATCAGTTGGCAGATGCATTAGCTACCATGGCATCTATGTTTGAAATCAGTTGGAATGATGAAGCTCTGAGAATTACTATTGATCGATTTGATAAACCTGCATACTGCAATGAAGTGGGTACTGAAGGAGTAGAAGAAAAGCCTTGGTTCCATGAAGTGAAGAGGTATCTTGAAGCTCAGGAGTTCCTTGAAGGGGCATCTGTCAATGATAAGAAGTTTCTGAGGAGGTTTTCTGCTAAATTATTCCTGAGTAATGGAATTATGTACAAGCGCAACCATGATTCAACTTTGCTTCGCTGTGTGGATAAGAAAGAAGCAGTAGAGATTATGGAAGACATGCATGATGGGATCTTTGGTACTCATTCTAGTGGGCATACAATGGCTAAGAATATTTTGAGAGCAGGTTATTATTGGTCTACCATGGAAGCTGACTGCTATCAACACTCCAAAACTTGTCACAAATGCCAGATTTATGTTGATAAGGTTCATGTGCCTCCAGTTCCGTTGAATGTTCTAACTGCTCCATGGCCTTTTGCCATGTGGGGAATTGATATGATTGGTGATATCAAACCTACTGCCTCTAATGGACATCGTTTCATCCTTGTAGCTATTGATTACTTCACAAAATGGGTAGAGGCAGCCTCCTTTGTTTCTGTTACCAAGAATGTTGTGGCTCGATTCATCAAGTATAATCTTATATGTAGATATGGCATACCTGAAAGGATTATCACAGACAATGGTACTAATTTTAACAACACTATGATTATTGATCTCTGCACGCAGTTCAAGATTAAACATCACAATTCTTCTCCATATCGTCCAAAGATGAATGGCGTAGTGGAAGCCGCCAACAAGAATATTAAGAAGATCTTGCAAAAAATGACATACATATAAGGATTGGCATGAGATGTTACCATTTGCTCTTCATGGTTATCGTACCACCATACGTACTTCAACAGGGGCAACCCCATTTTCCCTTGTCTATGGTATGGAAGCAGTTTTACCCATTGAAGTTCAGATTCCCTCTTTGAGAATTATGAAGGATGCGGGCTTAGATGAAGATGAATGGATTCAGACTCGACTTGACCAGATAAAATTGATTGATGAGAAAAGACTAGCAGCCGTTTGGCATGGTCAGATGTATCAGAAACGTATGGTTAAAGCCTTCAATAAGAAAGTTAGGTAGCAGGTGTATCAGGCTGGTGATTTGGTAATCAAGCGTATTATATTACCACAGGGTGATCCCAGGGGCAGATGGACTCCCACCTATGAAGGGCCATTTGTTGTTAAGAGAATATTTTCTGGAGGTGCCATGATGCTTACCACTATGGATGGTGAAGATTTCCCACGTCCTGTGAACGCAGACATAGTTAAAAAATACTACGCATGAAAAGAGACCCGCTAGGTTGACTGGCCTAGGCAAAAATAAGGGCATCCCGGCGAACCAAAAGGGTTCAGGAAAAAATTAGGGATATATATAAAAAAAATGTACACCCGGCAAGTCGAAAACCTGAAAAGGCGGCTTGGGAAAAAAGGGTATCCCGGTGGATTGAAAACCTGAAAGGGCAGTCCAGGTAAAAGTTAGGGATTAAAGCGTATGACTATGTCTCATTAGATCACCCATGCAACCTCTACTAGTTGTGTTATCTATGTCAAGCTCAACAGATACTGATCAGTCCAATCGTTTCTTCTCCAATAGTTGAAGATGAGATAATTGAAGATAATGGCAATAGCAAAGTTGAAACTCAATAGGGTTATTTACACGTAGTTGTTTTTCCTTGTAAAATTTTCTTTGACGAATTCCTCTTACTAGGATTTTCGTTTCCGTATTAAAACATGTCTAGTTATAGGTTTATTTCTAAGAATAAGAAAAACTCCATTTTTATATTCAGCTTTACTTTTCCCTCTTTATTCAGCTTTACTTTTCCCTCTTTATTCAGCTTTACTTTTCCCCTTTTTACTAAAGCGAAAAACGTCCATTAATTATGTTTAAATGTATATATGCCTTTGAATATGATTGATGTTTACCAGAAATGCATAAAATACAATAATAGCATTTACTAAGAACGAAGGGAGATAGGAATTCAACGAAGCTTCGCCGGTTCATCCCCACAGAGTAATCTTTACGGATATCCTTACAGAATACCTCAAGTAATAGCTTACACTACCAGCTTGACGAAGTCTTTAAGCAGTATCATATCCTCCGAAGAGTTGATACTTAACTACATAGGTCTCCCGGATCTATGTCCATCTCTTTTATCCTCAGTCAGGATATTCAGGAACTTAATCCTTCAATAAGAAGTATGACGAACGAAAATGAGAGGGTCTAAGTAGGGTATTCTTAAACAAGACGAGAACGAAGCCTTCATGATCCTCAACAATAAATCGGGATATATTTTCCCCAGCCAGCAGTTGTTATATGAAGCTACTGTTCAGCTTCCCTACATAATTCATTCGTACATACATCATATCATATCATGTCATATCATACGCATTCTCATAAAATATTATCTTGCATATTGTTATATATATCATTATATTTGCACCAAACTAACCTTGTTTTTCAGGTTAATTCTCCAGCAGACAAACTTCATTAACAACTTACCTTGGGCCGTCGTTTATTCTTCCCAATGGTTATCTTGTTACCTCGGGTCGTCGTTTATTCTTCCCGAAGGTTATCTCATTTTGGGCCATCGTTTATTCTTCCCAAAAGCCAACTTACCTTGGGCCGTCGCTTATTCTTCCCAATGGTTATCTTGTTACCTCGGGCCATCGTTTATTCTTCCCGAAGGTTATCTCATTTTGGGTCGTCGTTTATTCTTCCCAAAAGCCAACTTACCTTGGGCCGTCGTTTATTCTTCCCAATGGTTATCTTGTTACCTCGGGCCGTCATTTATTCTTCCCGAAGGTTATCTCATTTTGGGCCGTCGATTATTCTTCCCAAAAGTCAACTTACCTTGGGCCGTCGTTTATTCTTCCCAATGGTTATCTTGTTACCTCGGGCCGTCGTTTATTCTTCCCGAAGGTTATCTCATTTTGGGTCGTCGTTTATTCTTCCTAAAAGCCAACTTACCTTGGGCCGTCATTTATTCTTCCCAATGGTTATCTTATTACCTCGGGCCGTTGTTTATTCTTCCCGAAGGTTATCTCATTTTGGGCCGTCGATTATTCTTCCCAAAAGTTAACTTACCTTGGGCCGTCGTTTATTCTTCCCAATGGTTATCTTGTTACCTCAGGCCGTCGTTTATTCTTCCCGAAGGTTATCTCATTTTGGGCCGTAGATTATTCTTCCCAAAAGCCAACTTACCTTGGGCCGTCGTTTATTCTTCCCAATGGTTATTTCGTTACCTCGGGCCGTCGTTTATTCTTCCCGAAGGTTATCTTATTTTGGGCCGTCGATTATTCTTTCCAAAAGTCAACTTACCTTGGGCCGTTGTGTATTCTTCCCAATGGTTATTTTGTTACCTCGGGCCGTCGTTTATTCTTCCCGAAGGTTATCTCATTTTGGGCCGTCGTTTATTCCTCCCAAAAAGTTATCTTCATATTTAAGAAACATATCTGAAGACTCTTTATCCAAATGGCATCTTTAAGCCCATTCAAGCATCACGATCAACCAACAGTATCATTCTACTCACCAGCGAGTGCACATTTTTGGGCTTTAGTGTCAAATCCTCTTCAATCTTCAAGTCACGAATGACGTACATGCCAATCTAACTCCTCAGATTCCAGAAAATTGAACAAGGGGAAGTTATTGAACCCCAAAATTTGACCTACCACAATCAAGACAACCTCTATCAAGACTTCTAGATGATCATAAGATCCTCAAGACTCCCAATTGATCAAGAAGTGTGGAAGTTTCCCCAGACAATGCCTCATCCTAAGCAAAGTGTCAAAAACTAGGGTTTTGTGTTTCCTCGGGTTAAAATGAGTTTCAAGGCCTCAAGTGAGCTTCATAACATCCCACATGTATTCAAGAATCCCCATGTCAAGTTTCAAAGCTTTCCCAAAGAGCTTGCCCAGTCAGATGATCAGATATGTAAAAATCAGTCAAAGTAGTTAAAAAGTCAAACTGAGGTCAACTGTGGTCAAATTAAAGTCAAACTTCAATATTTTTTGCCAAAATCAAGTTTATGAAGTAAAATTCATCATATGATCAAGGGTTGATCATGATTCAACAAGGAAGTTTCAGATCATCAAGAACCAGGAGTTTCTAAATTAGGGTTTTCTTAAGAAAAATCAAATGAACTTTGACCAGCCATAACTTTCACATGCTTCATCAAAAATTTCCCATCCAAAGCTCATTTTTAAGGAAATTGAATTCTTTACAACTTTGTGTCTCACAAGCCAAGCCTAAAAATGCTTCATTTGGAAGGTATGAGCTAAAACATTACAGGTCATTTCAAAAGTCAACATATTCCAAATGGCATAATTTGAAAATGGTAAAAGATATGGACATGAGACCAAAGAGGTTTGTTAGATGACTCATTAAGCTTTCCAAAATGTACAAGAACACCTTCATAGCCTTAAAATTGAAGGATTTGTGCTTTGTCAAAGTTGGGAGATTTTTGAAGGGTGTATGAAGAAAATAAGGCCTTAAAACCAAATTTTTCCAAATGGGCTTGCAATTTTGTAATCCAATCTTTACAATGACCTCAAGCACGACCCAAAACCAAAAAGTTCTGATTTTTATTATTTATTTATTATTTATTTTGATTTTATTCATTAAAATACAATTTAAATATAAATTAAATATGAAAAATCAAATATTGGACAAGATATGTGATTGGAAATCATTTAAATCATATTTTGAATGATTGAAAGTCAATTGAAATCAGATTGGATCAAAATTGGAAAGGATGGATGAGATTTTTTGAATATTTGAATGTGTGAAATCTTCATGATCAAGTTATCTCATAAGCCCACAAATCCATAGGTTGTTTGACCTAAAATCAATCCTTATAAGTTCATGAACTCAACACAAGATAGGGACACGAATTTGGCAGCCAAGAACACCAGGAACAATCTTCAAAATTTGCAAGAAAAAGTGATATTCGGATTCAAAGATTGAGGCACTTTCAAGACCAAATAAAGGTTGCAACACCTTCTATGATGATCATTGAACATATCTCAACCCTCATTCGAATCCAAATCATGCTAAAATCCATGAACCGATTCTCTCTTCTTCTTACTTTTGCAATTTTCGATTCTTACAATTTATGCATCATACACTAACTTTGATTGTTGTTTTGTGTTTAGAATAAAGTATACAAGCTTTCTGGATAATTTTCATGATGAACCATAGCCTAAAATGCAAACGGCCATTATTAGGGTTCATACCTCCCAATTAGGGTTTTCCAATTTAATGGTTATAAATGAATTCTAAGATCCTAATTGAATTAAACAAACTGTCTAGATCATGTTGGCGTGATCAATTTGGTGAATTCGTACGTTTTTGTGGAAGTATTTGTTTCACAGGTTTTGTTCGCATGAAAAATTGCAGGAAGCTTCGCAGGAAAATTCGCAGGTAAACCTGCGAATTTCAGAGGAAGAAGATGAAGTTCTTGGCGCCATCTGAAAATTCAAATTTTTACTCTAATATTTTATTGTTTTGTTTCTATTTTATGTCAACAAACACTGGTTAGCCCAGTGGTCAGAGCATACGCGTGTGAATAGAAAGGTAAGGGTTCGAACCTGGGTGAGGCCATTCCTTTTGTCTCATTATTTTCAATACTCAACATGTTTGTTATATATTTATTGGTTGTTGTTTACTAGCAGACGCGCCACATGTGGCATATTGGCAAGGTATTTGGTTTGTGAGGATGAGGATGCAGGTTCGAATCTGGTTGAGACCAATTTTTTGGTTTTTCTATTTTTCTCAAACAAACTTCATATATTATTTGCCAAAGTAATTCCATTGACACACGCGCGCTTTAGCTCAGATGGTGGGTATGCTTGTTGTGGGAACTGGGAGTCCTGGGTTCGACCCCAGGCTCCAGCAGGAAAGTTATTTTTGTTCTTTTTTCTATTTTTTACTATTTTAATATGTTTTCTTAATTATTATTATTAATATTAACTAAAACCTTTTTAACAAATAAAAACTTAACTATTTTCTCTATATAAATTATAATTCAAATTTTATTTTTTATATAATATTCTAAAATATTTTGTAAATATATATTAACTATTTTTATTTAAACACTTATATGTTTTATTTTGTAAATATCTAATTAAATTTCTAACTAAATTACATAACTATTTTTTCTATAGTCTTTTTGAATTTTAAAATTATAAATTTTGTATATAATTAATCTTTTATATTTTAATTACTTCTTGTTTTAATAAATTTATTGTTTTTTTTAAAGCCTTAAACTAAATTTTAACCCTAGTTTTTCATTAACCCTAAAAATTTGACCTAATTATTTCTAAATCCTAAACCTTTTTTTTATATAACTTTCTTAACCTATTTTTTTTTCTCTTAATCATTATTTCTTTAATTTATTTCTTCTATTAACTCTTATTATTATTTGCTTTATAATCCTATTTTATTTATTTCTCGCTTTAAGTTATTTAATATATTCGTAATTTATTTTCCGCCTATATTTTGTAATTGCCCCGAAGCCTTGTAATAGTTTAGATTTAATTTTCCGTTTTCTTAATTATTATTATTTAACTGTGTGGTTAATAAATAGGAAGTGGAAATCTATTTGTAATTAAAATTAAATTAGATAATTAACTTTAAATAAGATAAATATTTGAAATAAAACACTCACACACGTAAGTCGATCTTTGATCACCATCTTGCACTTCCTAGGGTATTCCTCTTGGTTGCCTTTAAATGGTCAAGTCCCTCGAATATAGGGGTGTCTTAAGCAAAGTTCCTTCACTTATAAAATCATCAAGTCCCTACAGATTTAAAAGATCAAGTCCCTTCGAGGTTGCCTACGATAATGATCTTGTCCCTTCGAATAAATGATGATAGTCCCTACGAATTGCTAAAGACACCCTTACCTATTGCCTTCTATGACCATACGATGACCCTATGCTTGTCCCTTAACAAATCCAAGGTAATGACTACCTATTCCTTAATAATAGGGATAGTTTTACCCTTGAAAGAACATACGAGAACATGAAAGACTTAATCTAGGGTAGATACCTCTTAGTTGCTTGCTCACATTTCAAAATACTTTTTACACCTCACTTTCTTAAACATTTTTCAAAACAAGGCTTTGCATACATCCATACGAGGATCATTACAAAGTACTTAGAAAAATTTCTAATCATACATTACACTCTTCAAAAAAAATTTAAGTGAGCTAAGTAACTAAGAGCCCATGGATAACCATGGATATAAAGGGTGCTAACACCTTCCCTTCATATAATCTATCCCCCGAACTTAAGTCTTTTAAAATAGGTTTTTCCTGTTCTTTTATGTCCTTTCCACTTGGATAAAATAAAAGTCGGTGGTGACTCTTGCTATCCGCAACATGACTAAAAGTCAGTTCTCCCACCGTGTTACATCACTGATCCCACTTCATGCAGATAGGGGGACAGATACCCCATGAAGTGCCACACCATAAGATAAATTATGTGAGTGTGTGCGGAGAAAGTGCTGAGCATCGGGAATTCAATATCAAAATAAAATTGCCAGGAAAGAAAAGTTGAAACAATGGCACCTAAAAACTTCCATAAAGCAAAAAATATGCGAACGTGCGAAACCTTATACAATCACTTGCCAATAATACTAAAATACAGGAAAATGTCACAATCCACAACAGAAAAACAAGAGATTCCTTCAACAGCTCTGAAGGTAATCTCGAAATACAATAAAGCAATTCACATGCATCAAAGAAATCTACGTCTCCTGACTTGAGCTTCGTGCAGTCTGCATGGCCAGCTGGATCAAGAGGCTTCAGCTCTTGAGGTACCCCTCTGGTGTAATGATCCCTGAATCAATTAGATATTGGACATTGTGCCTGAAGGCTTTGCACTCGTCGATGGTATGTCTGAATGTTCCGGAGTGGAATTCACATGTAACATCCATATTGTAATCTGGGGGAATGGGGTAGGGCATTGGCAAGGCATTCCTTGGCTGAATCAAAGAACTCTCGAGCAAATGGGTAAACACTTGACTAGGAGGGCTGGGACTTGGAGTAAACACTTCTTCAGTCTACTTGAGTTTGAGTCTCCCCTGTTGTTGATAGTTTTGATGCTGAGATGAATTCGAACACCCGAAGTTCTTCTGCACTTTCTTCCTTATGTTGGATCGGTGAATGGGTAGAGGTGACTGGCACGATGTCTTTACGACCCAGAGTGGAGGCACACACCCCTAATTGGGGATAATTTTTATGGTAAGGAAAGGAGGAGTACCTTCCATTGATATGAAATCCCTTGACACATCCCCGTTGATCGGTGCGAACTCGATCACCTTTGAATCAATGAGCTCTTGAACTTGATATTTGAACCTCTTACATTTCTCCACATGATGACCAGGTTCCCCAGAATGGAAAACACACCTGGCACTGGCGTCAAAATCTAGAGGAAGCTTTTTGGGTGTGGCTGTCACGGTGACAAGTTCAACCAGATTAAGCTCGAGCAAACAAAGAAGAAATTACGCATATGACACCAAAATCAAATCATACTTGGCTTCAGGCGTTTTCGGCATTTGTCCGTAGTTTTTGCCTTTACCCTCCCTTTGATGAACTGGAAGAGTCTGCAAATTGAGAGGCTTAGGATCCCAAAGTTAAGGAGAGTTTCCGCGAAATGCTTCTTGATCTTGGAACAAAACCACTGAGCGGGGAGGACCAACAACTTTTGCAGCAGTAAAGGGGATATGGTTCTTGGAGCTATGGGGCTTCCCTGGTTTGGTTCTCTTGTTTCTTTAGTTGGTAAACTTTCTTTATCAATAGCATATGGCCATGGCACAAGGTTTTCATGTCCTCCAAGAGTTGTTCCATTCGGATTTTCATTTCATCTATTTTTGCTCGGCATTGTTCCATGTCCATCTCTTGATGGTTGTGATTCAAATTGGCCATTCTGGAGAGTAACCAAATCAGGATGAGAATCTGTCCCCGGACACCTGTAATGAGTGTAAGGATGCATGCAAATGCCATATTCGATTATTTCCAAGAGATCCATCTACTTTGATTCCAGTTTGGACATAGGAACATATAATGACATGGTTCATATATGGGATCTTTTGGAAATAGCCGAACATGTATGCTAAAATGCCATGATGTAATGTATGCAACAGGCATGTGATCAAGGGTCCGATGCTGGTGTTGGGCAGTGAACCAACTGTGGATAGTCACAATCACTTTATCTCTGTATAGATACTTCAGAATTCAGAATCATAAAACCAGATCATAATACTGAACAATACTGGAAAAATAGGTATGTTGGAAGTCTTAGGGTTCCTGCAAACCTGTAAACTCTTCCAGTCTCACGGGTGTGTTACTCGGGTCAATATCACGGACTCTCTAAGCCAAATAGAAATAATACATTCACCATTTCCGAGAAATGGCTCATGACCAAATCAGAGAATCGGTTTGGCATTATATACTACTCAGGGAGGTCTCAGTTGAGTCCAAGGAAACAAGCATCCCTCATAAGTCCCCAGCTTCAAGCACTGAATCGAGAAACAATAGCACATTCAGCCCTTGGGATACAATGTTATTGTCATACAAACAATTTTGCTTTAACTGGATTCCTATGAGAGAACCAGGTTATCCTATGCGAGTTCCCAGTGGACCCTTGGATGCGAGTGGGTTTGCCAACAAATATGGTCTGCCACTGTCATCACTGGAGAGGGATGTTTCCACTAAGGTCCTCAATGATCGGTCCCCAGATGCACATAACTATCGAGGTCTTATCCTGAAATGGAGGAAATCCCCATATGGAATATTCCCAAGATGGTCGCAATCTGGGTGTGGTTTCCTATCACAACATCATACTAAAATAGCATATGGAGCAATATGAAACCACGCCAGTCCTAGGTGTATACTCAAGCCGAGTGTTTGGCTTATCTCACAGTAACTCCCATCCCACAGAAAAAATGAAACCAGCACAGACAGACAGTAATAATGATGCATGATAAATACTGAAAGCAGTAAATAAACGCTGTAAAGTAAAGCTGTAAAGTAAAATTGTAAATGAAAATAGTAAAGCTAAACTAAAGCACACAGCAGCAAACAGATAAACACCCAAAGAAACAAAACCAAGCAGGTGCTAGGATTGACTCTACGAGGGAAACCAGAGATTCTGGGTTCGGTCCCCAGCAGAGTCGCCAGCTGTCACTTTCGGGATTTTCATCCTAGTACAAACACGAAAGTGGCGCGGAAAAGGTAGAGTCGCCAGCCAGACATTTTTATCCCGAATGAAAGGGAAATGTAATGTTGCACAAACCTAAGAAATAAGGAAAGGACAAGGCCTTGCGAACCAAAGATCTGGGTTCGAGAGTCGGTTACGACCTGGGAAGGTATTAGCACCCCAGACCGTCTGCCGTACCCGACGGGATTCACGCTTGTTTGTTTGTTTCAAAGGGTGAGAAAATAAAACTGTTGTTGAATAAAAGAATTGCTAACTGGAACTGGAAATGAAATGATAAAGGGAACTGGAAGAAGAGAACGAAAATAAAGAATGGAGAAAATATAGGGAAAATAAAGAATGTTCTCGAACGGGCCCTACCCCGCTGCCTACGTACCTCATCGGGAAAATGAGGATCAGAGTCGATGTAGTTCGCCTAACTAAGGCGGGAACTATTTGTTTGTGTTTTTTATGCTGGAACTACGTATGTCTATGCTCAAGTGTTGCAGGATCGTCTGGTACGAGTGCGTTTACCATCTTGCATGCGAGACAAGTCGTCACAAGTTCGCGTTGTGAGTGAAGGAGATGAGAAAGAGAAGTTCCCGCAGGATAGTCGTTTATTGTTTGTTTTGTCTTTTATGAGAATTATTTTGAATTTTTTGTGAACATTCTCATACTAAGACTTATCCATCATGGTAAGTACTTACACCTCGCCCCGAAACAGGACGCGTATAAGCACTCCGCAACAAAGTCTCATAGCGTATAAGTACGTTCGATTTTTATTAAGTATTTTATTATTTTCTTTATGAGGTGAGAAAGAAAGACTCAAGTTGTAAAAGGACAAACTAAAGGGGACTAAGACTCAACCCTAAATTAGTTATTATATTCAAAAAGTGGTCCTAGTGGTTTGTGAGGTTTCTCTATTCCTAAGGAAGAAAAGAAAATAAGAAAACTACTAGAACTCAACTTACTTCCTAAGGAAGTTAAGTTGTTTCTAAGAAAAGGGGAAAGCCTATACAAGTGGAAATACAAATATTAAGGCAAACAAACATAAAAATGAGGTGAAGAAATATTGATTCAAAATGCATATTAAAGCATAAAGCAAAAATAAGGCTAAACCTCATGTAAACATACTTAATAGAAATTCTAAGTCTAAGTCCTAAAACTAAAGGGTCTTACTTAATATCAACATTCTAAAATCAGTAGCTAAACTATATTAAGTCATCCTAATATTCTAAGATCAAACCTAATTAACCAAGTCTTAATGCACCATAAAATCCTAAGCTAAACTAAATGGATTTACAAAGTAAAAATGGACTAAAACCAATGCACTAAAAAAATAGTAAAAGTCCTGGAAAAAAATATGAAATTAAATTCCTAAGATCTCTAACCTGAACCTACTATTGTGTTAAAAAAATCTCCTAAAAATTCATAGCCTAACTATGTCAAATGGTCATTTAAATCTACCTAAGAACTATTCACAATTTTACACAAACAACACTATCAAAGCAGTGGGTAAAATGGCCTAAAAAATATAACAAAAATTATTCCATGTCCTATTATTAGTCCTCTAATCATAGCAAAAAGAATGGGCCAAAAATCATACAGGAGGTGGGAGAAATAAAATGTGCAAATTAAAGTGTTCATGAAAGAAATCAATATAAAACTAATTAAATGGAAAATCGAAATTAAATTGAAAAATATCAAAATTCAGAAAGTAAAAATGTAGAAAGTTTCTAAAATGAATTAGGAATCTACTGAAATCTTTATGGAATTTTATTGAGTGTTTTGCTATTTTTTAAGGATTAAAATCAAACTAAATCTAAACAATAAAATAGAAATAATAGAAATTATAGGAGGGGTGCAGGAAGCAGTTTTTATTAGTTAAAATGTTAATGGGCTTGCACAATGGAGGTGTGAATAGCAAACAGAAAAAGGCCCATGGGCGCAGGAAATAAGGGAACATGGCATGGAACTTCAGTCAACTTTGTTGACTCCACCACAACCATCTGATCAAGAGTCTCCCTATGGTAATCTCATCAAGGGCTCACAACCGCATGCTCACGAAATGCTATAGTGTACCGCCTACACACAAACCACCGCATGAAGTGCCAACCGAACGGTGGCAAGTGTCACCACCGGTGTGGTTGGGAATCCACAAAAGTCTCCAATCTTATCTCTTCTACCTCTTGTGGGAATTGAAACGATGGATTAAATGGCCTTTAAATGTGATTAACTGCATTTGATATAGATTTAATTATTTTAATGATCCAATAATCTCTTAATCTTATTCTTTATTTCTATAATCAAACTTCTTAAAATTCCATTAATTTACTTAATAAATTATGAATAAAACACACAAGGTGCCAAAGGCTGAACTACCAACCGAACCCTAATTCCTTCTTCCTCTCTCTCCCGCCGCCGTCTTTGCCTCACTACCATCTTCTATGTCGTCCTCTTCTTTCCCAAATGCGAACCCTAACAAAAACCTATAGCACCTCCTTCCTCCTCTTCTGAACTTAATCCAACACATCCGGTCACAATTTCTCTGGGGACGATGACAAAATGCCATCCTAGATTCTGACGCAACTCCCTCCTCCGATCCGAAACAAAATCTCAGAAAACAAACAAGAAACTGCCACAACGCAATCACGCCCTAGAACAACGAAACATCAATTAAGCAACAAGAAGCTACGTCTAAAGAGTGTTTAGATTTGCACCTAGAAATGCAGAAATATCAATGGTGCTTATGAGCGATTGAAAGTTCCGCTTGATGGAGGGCGGTGGCGACGATATGTGATGCTTCAGGTAAGCATTTTGGCTCAGTATTATGTGTTCTTGAGTGTTATTGAACCTTTATTCCTTCATATCTCTTTCTTGAATTATGAACTGCTTCTTGTTGTTCGTTACAATCTGAAACTGTTGTGCGATGTGACTGAATCGATCCGGTGAATCGACGTTGTTGTGGCTGACGGCGTTCTTGAATTTGTTACAGGTCGTTGCTGAAGAGGATGAAGCGCAATGATGATGTGATGATGCATTGTTATCCATTCTGAATGGTGATTTCGTGTTGCGGAGTGCTGATGTTGATGATTGAATGAAAGAGATGCTAATGAAGATTCATCAAGATTGAAGGTGATGTGTGAAGGTTGATAAGGAGGTGGGTTGAGTTGTGTGAAGATTCATCGTTGTAGAAGGTTCTGAGTTTGTTAAAGGTGACGATTTCATAAGAGTGATGGAGTTTGTAAGAGATCTTTGGCGATGATGATGATGGAATATGAAGAGTGTGGATTGAAGTTGATGAAGAAGGATTGAATGAAGGAAAATGGTGGAAGAAGATTGAAGGAGAAGAAATTGCAGGAGAAGAATGGTGAAAAGGAGTTATGAAGAAGAAAAAAAATAGAAGAAGTTGTGTTCAGCTTTATAGAAGGAGGATTGAAGGAACCAATCGGGATTTCAAGGTAAAATTCAGTTATAAGATTAGTTGGAGTCAGTTAGAAGTTTGTTGTGATTTCTGAGTTTAGTTATGGTTGTTCTTCTGAACTCGTTCTCCTGAGTTTTTTTATTAATTTTGAGTTTTGGTTAATGTAGAAGTATGAAGGTTTGAAGCTACGAACAAAGTTATGGATTTTGGGCTATTGATGAAGTTGTGAAGATTCTCGCTTCTGCGTTTTTTAGTCTAAGAGTTCACAGAAGGTTTTCTTCCTTATTGTCGATCGATGAATGTTGAGAGTTTCTTTTATCAAGAAGTATTCTTCTGATTCCCCCTTTTTCTACCTTTTTCTGGTTTATTTTCCACTGATATTTTTGTGATTATTGAGACTTATTATTGGAATCATACTTCCTGCCATTGTTTTCTTTCAGAGGTGATGAATGAATGGCGGCTATTTATGAAGATTGGATCCGGAGTGTTTAGAGTCATCATGCCGACATGGAAAGCTTGGAAACTGAAAAGGATTTCTCTTATATTTTTGTCATGTTTCTGAATTTCACAATTTGTTATATCAACTCTTCGATTTTGATGTACCAGTTTCATAACTGTATTATTTTTGGAACTGATCTTCCTTCATATTATTCTGTTCTGGTGTATCGATTTATTATTGTCTTTTTGGTACCTTTGTCACTAATTATTGAGGTGTAATATAACCAATATGGATCAGAACTTTTAATAGCTCTTTGAACTTCTTAACAGTGCAAATTTTTGAATGTTAGATGGAACAAGAAGGCCTCCTAACAATGGTCATTAGAACTAGAATTGTTAATAAAAATGGTATGGTTTAAAAAGGGAATTTGAAAAATAAAAGGGTCTCCAAACGAAAGTGAATATGGACCTTGGACAATTATAAAATGGATAAGGAATTAAAAGTGAATATGGATAGTTGAATGGACCTTGGACAATGAAATGTATTCAAAGGGTCTCCAAACAGTTTTGTGATAGGGGCTTTTAACGGACAATACTTGGTTTGAAACGTGAATTGGGTCATAGATTCAAAAATGGTTAATCGGACCGAAATATGAGCTATATTTATTTTGGATTTAACAAAAAAATGGATAGAAAATTTGGTTTAATAATGAAATGGAATTAGAACTAATATGGATAATTTGGGTAATTGGGCTTGAGACGAAAATATGGGCCAAGTGTGAACTTATGAAGATATGGGCCAAGTGTGAATCTTGTAACTAAGGCCCAAAAAGATAATAACCAAATTTACTATTAAAAGAAGCAAACTTCAATTAATAATAAATCTAATTAAATCGATTAATGGTATGGAAGTCATCAAACATATCTCTTTGAATTGTAATCGAACATCCACTTGCAATAGGATCTTATCAGTGTAATGACGAAGAGTGATGAACTGCTCACTCTAACTAGGTCAACGACACACTACTTCATATGAATAGATTCCAAATCTTCCTTTCCATGCTCCATAACAGTACCTCAAGTATACCCCGAATTAAACACCCTCTGAAATCCATATGATGCTTTTTGTGATCGAAACGTCCAGACTTTAAGGACCAGGTTAATAAACTTGAGTACAAAGGACAAACCCTAAACAAAAATCTGAATTTTCCAGTTAACCAAACTTTAACACTCGATGGCCCTTTGTGAGAAACTGTTCACCATGATGAGATTTCAACCTTTGTATCAGTCTTGAGTGCACCACGTCTAGATGTATCACCTCTGAACAAGGAGAATCAAGCCACAAGATCCCATGTCTTAGGAGCCAATGAAAATGCATGATTATGAATGATATGGCCTAATGGGAAATGCAGATGAGTGTGAAGCATAAAGCCAGTTAGGGAATAAATAATGAGGACAAATTTTGTGGTATTACACCCATACTACACAACCTCCCCTAGCTTATGTTTATACTCATAGACCCGGGTATAGAGCCTTTCACTCAAGTTTCTTTTGCAATCAAAGTATCGATCCAAGAACCACAAGGTATAATATGGAAAACGATAAAACGGTAAAAATAAAAAAGTAAGACATAAGGCAAACATACAAACAAGCAAGGAGCAACCTAGATTAGGCTTGACTTGCATAGGGGTGAACCAGTCCCCAGCAGAGTCGCCGGCTGTCGTACCTCGGAAAATACGATCCTCGCGAATGCGGTCACAGCTGGGCTGACTTGAGATTCGCCACCTAATTTTGATTTATTCCCAAAATAGGGAAAGGGAAAATATAGATAAAACCCGGGAAGAAAGGATAAAGACAAGGTCGTCGGAACCATTTCCTGGGTTCGAAAGTCGGTTATGCAGGGGGAAGGTATTAGCACCCCCTACATCCATCGTACTCGATGGGAACTGTAACGCCCTGATTTGATATTTCCCAATTTTGTTGAGTCTTTTATTTTATTTGAGTGATGATTGTCTTATTTGTGAAATTGACATGATAATATGATATATTGATATGTTAATGTTATATGTTGGTATGATATGTGATTTTACCATTTTGTGAATTTTCGGGTAGAAATTAGATTGGAGGATATTTTAGACATTTGCTAATTAGTAATAAATTAGAAATTGTGTAGAATTATTATTTTGTGAGAAAATGATATTTGGTGGAAAAGAGAAGAAAATGAGTTAAGTGTAGAAATAGTTAGTAAGGGTTAAAAGAGAGAAAAATAGAAAGATAGAAAGAAAAAGATATAAGAGTGGAAAGAAAAGAAAAGAGAGAATAGAAAGAAAAAGAGGAGAAAGAAAAGTAAGAGAAGAGAAAAGAAGATAAAAGAGGAAAAGTTGGAAAATCATCAAGATTGCTCCTAGGAATCGAAACAATCGGGTAAGGGTGATAAACATTGTTATCTTAATCTTGTATATGATTATGTATGTGTTAGATTGTATGGGTTTTGTTTTGGTGAAGTTTAGAGAGAATGAAATGTTAGGGTTTTTGATGAAGATGTGAGAAATGGTAGATTAATCGGTTAGAAGTTGTTATAATCAAAGTATGTTGTTGAATATATATCATTGATCATAATTTTGGAGGTTTATTTGAGTTTTGGAGGATTTTGAGAGGATTGTTGTGCAGCTGAGATTTCTGAAATAACAGTGTTCGCTCAGCGAGCAACACGTCGCTCAGCGAGTTTTCCAGAGATTTCCTCACTCAGCGAGCGAGAAGGGCGCTCAGCGAGCCTGGAGGTTTTTGGGAGGTTTTGTGTTTTAATTCATAACTTTAGTTTCGATTATCCGTTTTAGGCGTTCTTTATATCGTTTCGAAGCTAAAAACGTGTAGAAATTATTGATGCTAAAATAGGTAATTTTTAGCCGACTTTTGCCCGACTATTCCGATAAAACGTAAATGAGCTAATTATGGAAATGTGGGTTTGATGTGATGTTGTGGCCGTTTGGCAAATGAATACATTGCTTGGATTGAATGCAAATGTATGCTAATTTAATCAAATGAGTGCATAATTATGTTGTGAATAATGTATGCATTTTCAAGAATGTTGTGTGTCATTTTTCATGTGAAGCATAATGTATGCATTCTTGTGTTGCAGGATTCTTTATGAATTCGTTGTAGCATCGTGTGCTCATGTGGAGTGTGAACGATGACTACAACACGATCGTGTGCCCATGTGGGGTGTGAGCAATCCATAAACATTGTGTGCTCGTGTGGGGTGTAATCAATGAGTGATTTATTCACATTGATTGTGTGCCCGTGTGGGATGTGAACAATCGGGTTGTGTGCCCATGTGGGGTGTGAGCAATCCATAAACATTGTGTACCCATGTGGAGTGTGAGAAATGGGTGAACATTGTATGCCCGAAGTGGAGTTACTTTAGGTAACGAGCGATGGTTCTAATTAGTTCATGAGTGAACTTGATGATGATTGAGTCTGTACCGCATTACATTTGCATAGAGTCGTGAGTCGGTCTCTATGATTTGCATTTATCATCTAAATTTTGAATTGATGAAATAAACATGAATATATATATATATATATATATATATATATACATATATACATATATATGTATATGTTTATATGGAGATGAAAGTATGTGTGATAAAAGCATGCTTGAGTATATATGTATGTGCAGATATATATATATATATATATATATATATATATATATATATATATATATATATATATGTGTGTGTGTGTGTGTGTGTGTGTGTATGTGTGTGTGTGTGTGTGTGTGTGCGCGCGCGTGTGTACATTGTAGTGTATATGTGTGAATAAACATGAATGATGTATGTTTATGTGATGTGAACGAAGTGGTGAAAGTATGCATGATAAGTATGCTTGAGGTTATGTGTGTTGGAGATGATTTGTGGTGAGAACATGTTTTATGTGTATTTCATATGTTGAGATATATAATTATATACAATGTTATTATGATAATGTTTCTCACCCTTCTTTTGTTTTATGATGCTCTATGAGGCATTACAGAGTAGGTTGCTGGAGGTCTTTTGTGAAGCTTGTCTTCATTCTTTTGGTCGGTCAGCTCTGATATGTAGCACCGGGTAGCTAGGGTCGGCTTGATGCCTTTTGTGATACATTTTGTATATGTATTTTTGTGATGAATGTTTATGTAAATATGAAATATTTGGTGAATCAAACTTGAGGATATATATATATATATATATATATATATATATATATATATATATATATAGGTATATAAGTTTGATTTTGTTAAAAATGTTTAGTTTCTGCTGTTATTTCAATCCTTTGGATATGGGTGTAAGGATGAAATCCTTCTGTTGCAAGTTACCCCGTTTGTTGCATATCTTTGAGTGAGCAGGTGTTGGATGTTTTAATTTCAAGTATGTGGCATACTCCTTTTATACCATGATTAAATTATACTCTAATGAAATTTTCTATATGTGCCTATATGATTTAATTAATTAATTAGGGGTATAGAAAGGGGGTGTTACATAAAGTGGTATCAGAGCCAGTGTTCGAGTCAGTTGTGTGTGTCTTGTTGTTGTTATGATTGAACTTTTGTTTAATCTTGTTGTTGTCTTTGGGAATAATCAGAATATGGCTGGTAGAAATGACTATACAATGACTGCTACTTTAGAAGCAATGGCTAGGGTGGTGCAGGGTGCGCCGAATGTGAATGCTAATGATGAGTTCAGGAAGAATCAACCGCCAATATTCAAAGGAAGATTTGATCCCGATGGTGCTTAGAATTGGTTGAAAGAGATTGAGAGAATCTTCAGAGTCATGGACTGTGCTGAAGAGAGTAAGGTGAGACTTGGTTCTCACATGCTGAAGGAAGAAGCCGATGATTAGTGGGTCGGTAGGAGTCAAGCTCTTGAGTAAGAGGATGAAGAGATAACTAGGGATGTTTTTCGTACTGAGTTCTTGGGGAAGTATTACCCTGAGAGTGTGAAAGGAAAGAAGGAGATGGAGTTCCTTGAACTGAAGCAAGGTAGTATGTTTGTGGTGGACTATACTGCTAAGTTTGTGGAGTTGGTTCAGTTTCATCCTCATTATGCTGCTGCTACGGCTGAGTTCTCAAAATGTATTTAGTATGAGAATGGTTTGCGACATGAGATTAAATAAGTTGTGGGATATCAGAGAATAAGAAGGTTTTCGAACTTGACAGAATCTTGTAGAATTTTTTAGGAAGATAGCAAAGCTCGTTCTACACATTACAAGAGTTTGGATGAGAGGAAAGGAAAGCAACAAGCTAGAAGTGGGCCTTATGTGACACCCGCTGATAAGGGAAAACATAGGGGAAACTTTGATAAGAGATCTGTTGGAGGGAGTTATGGTCCCGTTAAGTGTTACAAGTGTGGTGATTTGGGTCACAAGGCTTTTGAGTGTAGGAAGAACATAGTGAAATGTTCAAATTGTGGAGGTATTGGACATGCTACTACCGAGTGTAGAAGGAATGTTGTGAAGTGTTTCAATTATGGAGAAGCGGGTCACATTAGTAGTAAGTTTATTAAGCCGAATCAAGCTCAAGAGGGCGGAAAGGTGTTTGCATTAGCAGGGAAGGATACTACTAGTGCTGATCGTTTGATTAAAGGTACATGCTTTATTAATAGTATGCCTTTAGTTACTATTATTGATACGGGAGCGACTCATTCGTTTATTTCTCTTGAGTGTGCTAAGCATTTGAATTTGTTTTTGATTTCTTGGGGTGGTGAGATGGTTATTAAGACTCCTGCTTCAGGGTCGGTAATTACTTCTTTGGTGTGTATAAGTTGTTCTTTGACCATGTATGGTAAAGATTTTGTTATGGACTTAGTTTGTTTGCCGTTGGAGGGTTTGGATGTAATCTTGGGTATGAACTGGTTGCAATTTAATCGAGTTCATATAGACTGCTATCATAAGTTAGTGAGGTTTCCTTCTTTGGATGATGATGAAGATGAGAGTTTCCTATCCACGAAAGAGTTGAAGAGACTTTTAGTGGACGAAGCTCAATTGTTTGGTTTGTTTGCATCGTTGTCAATGGAGAGTGAAGTGGAGCTCAGTGTGTTCCCATTGGTGTGTGATTTTCCAGAAGTGTTTCCGGAGGATATTAAGGATGTGCCGCCGGAAAGAGAAGTTGAGTTTTCTATTGATCTGGTTTCGGGTACTAGACCGATTTCGATGGAACTGTATTGCATGTCAGCTTCAGAGTTGGTAGAATTGAAGAAGCAATTGAATGACTTGCTGGACAAGAGATTTGTTAGGCCTAGTGTTTCTCCTTGGGGTGCTCCAGTATTGTTGGTAAAGAAGAAGGATGGAAGTATGCGGTTATGTATTGATTATCGACAGTTGAACAAGGTGACAATTAAGAACAAGTATTCGCTTCTGAGGATCAATTATTTGATGGACCAATTGGTTGGTGCGCGTGTTTTTAGTAAAATTGATTTGAGATCAGGGTATCACCGGATTCGAGTGAAAGAAGAGGATATTCAAAAGACGGCTTTTAGGACACGGTATGGTCATTACGAGTATTCTGTGATGCCATTCGGAGTTTCTAATAAGACGAGTGTGTTTATGGAATACATGAATCGTATTTTTCATGAACAATTGGATTGTTTTGTGGTTGTGTTCATCGATGACATTTTGATTTATTCTAAGTCTCAAGAGGAGCATGAAAAGCATTTAAGGATTGTGTTACAGATTTTGAAAGAGAAGCAATTGTATGCTAAGTTGTCAAAGTGTGAGTTTTGGTTGTCGAAAGTAAGTTTTCTTGGACATGTCATTTTCGATGGTGGTATTAGTGTTGATTCATCCAAGATTGATGCGGTAATGAAATGGGAAGTTCCTAGATTAGTTATGGAGATTTGAAGCTTTTTAGGCTTGGCGGGTTATTATCGGAGGTTTATTGAAGGGTTTTAAAAGTTGGCACTTCCGTTAACGCAATTGACTTGTAAGGGAAAGGCTTTCATTTGGGATATTCGTTGTGAAGAGAGTTTCATGGAACTTAAGAGAAGGTTGACAACGGCTCCGATCTTGATCTTGCCAAATCCGACAGAACCATTTGTGGTGTTTTGTGTTGCTTAATTGTTTGGGTTAGGTGGTGTTTTGATGCAAGATGGAAAAGTTGTAGCTTATGCTTCAAGACAATTGAGAGTGCATGAAAAGAATTATCCTACGCATGATTTAGAATTAGCGGTTGTGGTGTTTGTTTTGAAAATTTGGAGGCATTATCTTTATGGTGCAAGATTCGAAGTTTTTAGTGATCACAAGAGTTTGAAGTATTTATTTGATCAAAAGGAATTGAACATGAGACAAAGAAGATGTTTAGAGCTTTTGAAGGATTATAATTTTAGTTTGAATTACCATCCGGGTAAGGCAAATGTGGTGGCCGATGCCTTAAGTCGTAAGTTGTTACATATGTTCGCATTGATGATAAGAGAATGGGAACTTTTGGAGGATTTTAGAGACTTGAGTTTGGTTTGTGAGATGACGCCGAAAAGTGTGAGACTTGGTATGCTACATGTTACGAATAATTTTCTTGCAACCGTTTATGAAAAGCAAAAGTTGGATTTGAAGTTTGTTGATTTGATGATGAATGAGAATGAGGATTTCAAGGTTGATGGTTTTGGAGTTTTGAGATTCTGTGGTCGTATTTGTATTCTCGATGATGTGGAGTTGAAGAAGATGATATTGGAAGAGGGACACCGGAGTAATTTAAGTATTCATCCGGGAGCGAATAAGATGTATCAAGATTTGAAGAAGATCTTTTGGTGGTTCGGATTGAAGAGAGATGTAGCTCATTTTGTGTATGCGTGTTTGACTTGTCAGAAGTCTAAGGTAGAACATCAGAAGCCTAGTGGTTTAATGCAACCATTGGATATTCCGGAATGGAAATGGGATAGTATATCGATGGATTTTGTTACGGGATTGCTGAATATGCAAAGAGGTCATAATGCTATTTGGGTGAATATTGATAGGCTTACTAAATCTGATCACTTTATTCCGATTGATATTAGTTATCCTTTGGAGAAGTTAGCCGAGATTTATGTTTCTGTGGTTGTGAAGTTGCATGGAGTTCCTAAGAGTATTGTATCGGATAGAGACCCTAGATTTACATAGAGGTTTTGGGAGAGTTTACAAAAGGCTTTGGGTTCTAAGCTAAGATTGAGTTCGGCTTACCATCCACAAACGGACGGTCAAACCGAGAGGACAATTCAAACGTTGGAGGATTTGTTACGTGCTTGTGTGCTAGAGCAAGGTGGTGCTTGGGATAGTTATTTAGCGTTGATTGAGTTCAACTACAATAATAGTTTTCATTCAAGTATAGGTATGGCACCATTTGAGGCTTTGTATGGTCGGAGATGTCGAACACCTTTGTGTTGGCATGAAACCAGTGAGAGAACAATAGTTGGACCGGAGATGGTACAACAGACGACGGAGAAAGTGAAGTTTATTCGAGAGAAGATGAGAGCTTCTCAAAGTAGGAAAAAGAGTTATCACGACAAGAGAAGGAAGGATCTTGAGTTTCAGGAAGTTGACCATGTGATTTTGAGAGTTACATCAGTTACGGGTGTGGGTCGTGCTTTAAAGTCGAAGAAATTGACTTCTCGTTTTATTGGACCGTATCAGATTACTACACGGGTTGATGTTGTGGCTTACCATGTGGCATTGCCTCCGAATCTTTCGAATTTGCATGATGTGTTCCATGTTTCACAACTTCAGAAGTATGTTCCGGATATGTCACATGTTATTCGTATGGACGAGGTAGAAGTGAGAGATAACCTTACGGTGGAAGCTTTGCCGATTACGATTTTGGACCGTGAAGTTAACAAGCTAATGGGCACGAATATTGCGCTTGTGAAAGTAGCGTAGGGAGGCGATGCGGAAGGAAATATGACGTGGGAATTAGAGAGTGGGATGCGCGAGCCGCATTCGGAGTTGTTTGAATCAGGTAATATTTTCGAGGACGAAAATTTCTAAAGTGGGGGAGAGTTGTAACGCCCTGATTCGATATTTCCCAATTTTGTTGAGTCTTTTATTTTATTTGAGTGATGATTGTCTTATTTGTGAAATTGACATGATAATATGATATGTTGATATGTTAATGTTATATGTTGGTATGATATGTGATTTTACCATTTTGTGAATTTTCGGGTAGAAATTAGATTGGAGGATATTTTAGACATTTGCTAATTAGTAATAAATTAGAAATTGTGTAGAATTATTATTTTGTGAGAAAATGATATTTGGTGGAAAAGAGAAGAAAATGAGTTAAGTGTAGAAATAGTTAGTAAGGGTTAAAAGAGAGAAAAATATAAAGATATAAATAAAAAGATATAAGAGTGGAAATAAAAGGAAATAGATAATAGAAAGAAAAAGAGGAGAAAGAAAAGGAAGAGAAGAGAAAAGAAGAGAAAAGAGGAAAAGTTGGAAAATCATCAAGATTGCTCCTAGGAATCGAAACAATCGGGTAAGGGTGATAAACATTGTTATCTTAATCTTGTATATGATTATGTATGTGTTCGATTGTATGGGTTTTGTTTTGGTAAAGTTTAGAGAGAATGAAATGTTAGGGTTTTTGATGAAGATGTGAGAAATGGTAGATTAATCGGTTAGAAGTTGTTATAATCAAAGTATGTTGTTGAATATATGTCATTGATCATGATTTTGGAGGTTTATTTGAGTTTTGGAGGGTTTTGAGAGGACTGTTGCGTAGCTGAGATTTCTGAAATCGCAGTGTTCGCTCAGCGAGTTTTCCAAAGATTTCCTCGCTCAGCGAGCGAGAAGGGCGCTCAGCGAGCCTGGAGGTTTTTGGGAGGTTTTGTGTTTTAATTCATAACTTTAGTTTCGGTTATCCGTTTTAGGCGTTCTTTATATCGATTCGAAGTTAAAAACGTGTAGAAATTATTGATGTTAAAATAGGTAATTTTTAGCCGACTTTTGCCCGACTATTCCGATAAAACGTAAATGAGCTAATTATGGAAATGTGGGTTTGATGTGATGTTGTGGCCGTTTGGCAAATGAATACATTGCTTGGATTGAATGAAAATGTATGCTAATTTAATAAGATGAGTGCATGATTATGTTGTGAATAATGTATGCATTTTCAAGAATGTTGTGTGTCATTTTGCATGTAAGCATAATATTTGCATTCTTGTGTTGCGATATTCTTTATGAATCCGTTGTAGCATCGTGTGCTCATGTGGAGTGTGAACGATGACTACAACACGATCGTGTGCCCATGTGGGGTGTGAGCGATCGGATTGTGTGCCCGTATGGGGTGTGAGAAATCCATAAACATTGTGTGCCCGTGTGGGGTGTGAGCAATGGGTGATTTATTCATATTGATTGTGTGCCCGTGTGGGGTGTGAGCAATCGGGTTGTGTGCCCATGTGGGGTGTGAGCAATCCATAAACTTTGTGTTCCCATATGGAGTGTGAGCAATGGGTGAACATCGTATGCCCGATAGAGAGTTACTTTAGGTAATGAGCGATGGTTCCAATTAGTTCCTGAGTGAACTTGATGATGATTGAGTCGGTACCGTATTACATTTGCATAGAGTCGTGAGTCGGTCTCTATGATTTGTATTTATCATCTAAATTGTGAATTGATGAAATAAACATAAATATATATATATATATATATATATATATATATATATATATATATGTGTGTGTGTGTGTGTGTGTGTGTGTGTGTGTGTGTGTATACATTGTAGTGTATATGTGTGAATAAACATGAATGATATATTTTTATGTGATGTGAACAAAGTGGTGAAAGTATGCATGATAAGTATGCTTGAGGTTATGTGTGTTGGAGATGATTTGTGGTGAGAACATGTTTTATGTGTATTTTATATGTTGAGCTATATAATTATATACAATGTTATTATGATAATGTTTCTCACCCTTATGTTGTTTTATGATTCTCTATGAGGCATTACAGAGTAGGTTGCTTGAGGCCTTTTGTGAAGCTTGTCTTCATTCTTTTGGTCGGTCGGCTCTGATATGTAGCACTGGGTAGCTAGGGTCGGCTTGATGCATTTTGTGATACATTTTGTCTTCAAACGTTTTCATAATCAAACCTTGACTTAGGTCAAGCGATTTTACCTTTTCATTTTATTTCTTAATAAATGCTAAACCACATAAGCATATCGAAACCTTCTTCTCAAAAATACTTTAAAAAATTCAAAACTCATTTAATTGTTTTTGTGCCCTCGTGCACTTTTCTTTTCATATGTTTAGATATGATTCATTCTTTCTAGCGGAATTATTCGCTAAAGAATGACGACTTATCTTTACATTCTAAAATCAATTCAACTCATTGTTTCTTTTCACATTTTGTACCACAAACTACGAGGTTTTGATCTCGCATTGCACTTTGTGGGTACGTAGGCATGAGACAATCGTCTCTTCAAACACAAAAATATAAAAAAAAACATTTCTCTTCTCATCTCTTCAATCTCTTTCAAACAAACCATTTTCAAACCAAAAAGCAATAAATATTTCAAAGGGCTCCCGTGGAGTACCACAGACATTTTGGTGCGTAAAACCTTCCCATTGTGTAACCTATCCCCTTACCCGTTCCCTGCTTGTCTCTTTTAGCTTTTGCTTTTAGATTTATTAGGTTTTATCCGCTCTTTTTCCCTTTTCCATTTGGAATAAAATAAAAGCGCGGTGGTGACTCTGTTTACCTTGAGTTAAGTTAGCTAATAACTTACACTCATGATTTTACCGCTACAGAGAAGTGGCGACTCTGCTGGGGATAATATCTCTAAGTGGATTCGGCCTACTTTGATTTATTTACTGCTTTGGTTTGATTTGTTTGTTACTTGGTTGTTCTGTTTCGGTTTTGGTGATCTTCGGTGAGTGAGATAGATCCTAACCCGGATCTGAGTTGAACTTATGATAGGACGGCGATATTCGAAGCGATACGCGATGGAGTAGTCCAAAGCGATATCAATTTGATAAAATCCACTCGGTTAGGCTCTCTTGGATTATCAATGTCATGACGAGTAATCGTAGTGGCATTATTTTCCGACCTTGAGCTGATCATACTGAGGACCGTAGAACCCTTAACCAATCCAAGCCAATTTAGGAACGTAGTGCGGAAACTATCCGGGTGTAAACCTAAGGTGGTTGTCACGCGATACTACACTCAGACGAGGTCTATTTTAAGAATGTTAAAGGTTGTGGAGTAATCCAACATACCGATAATATTCTAAAGATGACTGTTAACTCCGGGAACCTCTGTTAGCACCCTTTTGGTTTTTTGCAGGTACAATGAAGACAAACCTTAGTACATGCCTTTGTGGGTTGTTGGTTCTTATCCCTTGACTCCATGCTCGTGATCCGAACCTTTGAACCTGTATGCTTTGCGTGATCTTGTTTGTGGTTGTTGCATCTACATATTCATCATGATCATCATCACAACCATTTTTCAAGGAAAACAATTCCGATTATTGCAAATATTTGAAAAAAGTAAATACTCCTTTTTGTCAAGATTTTTCATGACCGTATTATCGATGTTGACCATGTTTGCAATAATCGAGTTGTTTTTCTGAAAATGGAAGTGAACATTGCATATCATTGCATCCTCGCATATTCTTGCGTTCATCTGAGTTGTGTGGGAACTCATCCCGGTTGTTTCCTTCTTCAGTTGTCTGTTGATCCGTCAAGCTGTTTCCTCAACACAGATACGGAACTAGAGTTGCTATCAGATTGAGAATGGAAAATCAAGCCCAACATAACAAGAAAGTTAGGGAAGACCTTGATGATCTGAAAAGCAATGTGAGTCAGATCATGGAGATACTACAGGCTTTGATCACCAGGGAAACTCAATCTCAGAGGATTGTCATGCCTCAAGTCAATGTTTTTGCTGGTGAAGCAAGTGTTGTTGGGATAACTCATCACAGACAACAACACCATGAACAATCATACCCTACTGCAGTTGCTCCGATGATCAATGGTCCATCTATTCAAAGGAATGTTGGCCAGAACCAGAATCGTAATGCTAGGGGCAGGCCAAACTATGATCCCATTCCGATGACTTATGTTGAGTTGTATCCTTACTTGGTCCAGAATGGTTGGATTACTACTAGGCATGCGCCTCCTGTTCCAAATCCTCTTCTGGTTGGTTATAGAGCAGATCTTTGTTGTGAGTTTCATCAAGGTGGAACTGGTCATGACTTAGAACACTGTTTCGCATTGAAGGCTAAATTGAAAGAGCTTGTCAGAAATGGGATGATCACTTTTGAGGATACAAATCCTAATGTTGTCACAAATCCTTTGCCGAAGCATGAGAAGTGAATCTTCTAGAGGAATTCAACAGTCAAATTTTCTTCAAGGCCAGAATCTCAGACGGGACAACTCATCTTTGTTGCTGATGGATCATTAGGCCATTGTTTTTTTATGTTTGCAATTTTCTTCAATTGTATTGACTTGTTTGCTTTTAAACTCTGTTTGTACTTTCATGTTGGTTTTAATGAAATGAGCATTGCTTTGTTTTGATTCAATTTCATTTACTATTTGCATCTTTATGCTTTACCTTTCAAGTTCATTTATCTTTTCTCAAGCTTTTTACAATGATTGGAGGGAGGATGATGAAAACGAGATACCCATAATTGTTGTTAGTATGCTTTCAGTTGAGACTTGGCTGATGATATACAGGCATTATTTCAAATCCCAAACACTGGAGAAATAAGGAAGTTAATCCCTTGTCAACCCCTTTGAGCCTTGAAGTTGGAGTTTCTTTCTATTCGAAAAAAACCACAACTTTAACCCAGGGAATGGGTAGTTCTCAATTAATTTGAATGTGCATTCAAGTACAAGAGAATCATTCAAGACACCTTTCAATAAAGGTTGCAATCTCAAGCCTTCCTTCATACACATCAAGAAGTGTTGAAGATGTTTCTCAATTTAAAAGCCAATGATGGTTCATCGCAATCATTAAGCCATGCAGTCATTATCTTTCAAAAAAAAAATGATATTGAAAAAAAATTATTGAAAAAAATCAAATCCCGCTAAGTCAAAACCTATGAAGGAGACTTAGGCAAAAACTGGGTCATCCCGCTGGCTGTAAGTTCAAATGACACAGTTCAGGCAAAAATTAGGGATAACAAAAGAAAGATTTGTCAAAGAGGTCATCAAAATCCTCATCAAAAATAAGATGAGTGGACCAAAGTCCTCACCAGAAATAACAAAAGGGAAAGAGGTGACTGCTATCTCAAAATTCCTTCGGCTTGTGAACCATCTTCATCTGTGCAATCCCAAATTGTTTGGAACTTGAATGCATAGGCTGAATTAATTAAATGTATGACTGGAGTTCATCACGAAGTTGGGTTGGGTACAAATAACTTTGAGCCTATATCCTTTGTTTCATAATCCATGAACCAGACCATGTTACAACCTTCAAAAGTCCTAATTGAATTCAGGTTTCTTTTGAAAAGCATACTACAACGAGGTTACGTAAACTGACTCCCAAGTTTGTTACCAATCGTTTCTTTCTTACATTTGCTTTATCTTTCATGTTATCTCAACCGCCATATTTTGACAATGTTTTCATTTACTTTACATCAATAAATTTCATTCCAAAAATGAATTTTGATTTCAAACTTCGCATTGAACTTTGCATTAAAATTACCAGGTTTGTACAAACACTTTTTATTTGCAAATAAAGTTTCCTCATCAAGGAATTTTCAAACAGTTGAGAAACTTGGTCAATGATCTTATCAGGGGCAAGTTCTTCACAGGTCCTATAGTTCAAGAGTTGTTGCTCAGTGCAAGTTATTCTCAAATTTGGTTGGTCAGAAGATTCTCTGCAAGTTTCATACTGGGTTATCTTCTCAACATTCATTTCAGGAAGTGAAGCCATGATCAGTTTATTCTTCTCAACAGTCATTTCAAAGATTTGATCAATATTTCTCCAACAGTAGTCAAGAACTGAATCCATTATCAGTTTACCTTCATCATTCATTGAACTTGGCGCAACTTCCTTCAAGAATCTCCAAGCAGTTTTCAGGACTTCTCCCAAAATATTTTCAACTTGATACAGTTTACTGGTGTGACAGAGATATGTTCAAGAACAGTAGCATCTCTAATCTCAGAGTAGAATGGCAATAATCTCTGTGTTGAGGAATCAGTTTTCCATCTTTTCCACTCCTCTAAGAGTCTAAACTAGTTGTCAAGCATTTTTCCCTTGTATTATGTCCTTGGGTGTGTTATTCCCCATTTTCGAAAACGTTTGCATTTTTTAGTGTGTTAGTCCTCATTATGTGTTTCTCGAGGTCCTGTTTTTTTCAACATCTTACCTTGTGATCAAAGTCCAACTTACTTGGCATTTATCTTTGCCTCTCCATAACTTTTTCTTCATATACTCGTTGTTCTTCTCAGTTTTTTACACCTCTTTCCTTCCGAATGCCATTCTCGGATGTCCATAGTGAAGTCATCATTGATTTGATGTACTGTCCCGGACCTTTTTCCCATCTCATTCAGTTCTGTTCCTGAATGTTGTGATTCACAGTTTATCCGATTGCTATTCTTGGATGTTGTGATCACTTTCCTTCCGATTGCTATTCTTGGATGTCCATAGTGAAGTCATCATTGATTTGATGTACTGTCCCGGACCTTTTTCCCATCTTATTCAGTTCTGTTCCTGAATGTTGTGATTCACAGTTTATCTGATTGCTATTCTTGGATGTTGTGATCACTTTCCTTCCGATTGCCATTCTCGGATGTCCATAGTGAAGTCATCATTGATTTGATGTACTGTCCTGAACCTTTTTCCCATCTCATTTAGTTCTGTTCCTGAATGTTGTGACTCGCATTTTATCTGATTGTTATTCTTGGATGTTGTGATCACTTTCCTTCCGATTGCTATTCTCGGATGTCCATAGTGAAGTCATCATTGATTTGATGTATTGTCCCGGACGTTTTCCCATCTCATTCAGTTCTGTTCCTGGATGTTGTGACTCGCATTTTATCCGATTGCTATTCTTGGATGTTGTGATCACTTTCCTTCCCATTGCCATTCTCGGATTTCCATAGTGAAGTCATCATTGATTTGATGTACTGTCCCAGACTTTTTCCCATTTCATTCAGTTCTGTTCCTGAATGTTGTGACTCACATTTTATATAATTTCTATTCTCGGATGTTGTGATCACTTTCCTTCCAATTGCCATTCTCGGATTTCCATGTTGGAGTCATCATTGAGTTGATGTACTTTCCCGAACTTTTCCCATTTTTCATTCAGTTCTGTTCCTGAATGTTGTGATTCACATTTTTATCTGATTGCTATTCTTAGATGTTGTGATTACCTTTTTCCGATTGTCATTCTCGGATATCCCTTGTAAAGTCATTAATGTCATCTTTGGATGCTTCTGATGTATTTATTTTGGGACTTTTCTCACTTTATTCAGTGTCATTCCTGGATGTTGTGATCCTTTCTGTCCAATTGCCATTCTTGGACATTTTCGTCTCGGCTGAGCCACGTTGTGGTCTCTAGCATGTTGTTTTCCTCGTCGGAGTTTTATGCTCCTTATCCCCAGCGTTTATTTTATTTCTCGTGTCGTTTTGTTTCTTATGAATTTCTCTGCATTTCATATGCTCTCTACATTTTCATAACATTTCATATACATTTCATACGCTTTCATACCATTTTCATATCATTTCATATCGTTTGTTTCATTTCATTCCATTCCATTTTTTTGGGCATCTTAGGATCAAAAATTTGGTTTTTGATATTTAAGTATCTTACATCTTGTCAAAACGAAGATGTCAATCTTATTAATCTCTGGATTGAAGAAACTTAAATAGGGGCATCTGTCATACCCTAATTTTTGACCCTAAGATTTTTCGCATCTCATCTGCATACAAACAAGATCACGCAATGGTTCGTTTCCCCTTTTCAGTTGCAAGTCTATGCCTCAGACGGGATCACCGTGTTTTTACTTGCTTTATTTGTTTATATTTACTAACCTCTAACCAAAATACAAAAATACGTTACAGTTTGCTTCTTCTTCTCTGTGTTGCAGGTTTTCAAAGGTAAGGCAGTGTTTTCAATTTAGACGTGGTTGTTCAGTTACGATTCGATTCAGATGGACGTTTGACCTAATCTTGGTCAAACTATCAGAAGATTGTTCAACTGCAAGTTATTTGTGCAAATAGTTTATTTCTCAGACAGTGTGTGTTCAAAGTTCAAGTGGTGTTGCGTGCTAAGATCATCAGTTTATCAGGCAGTGTTTTGTGTAAAGTTGGGTTAAATCATCAGGTTCATCAGTCTATAAGAGGTTCATCTGTGGAATTATTCTCCTCAATATGGATTCAGATAATCAAGGCAATTTTCAGATGATTCAAGTGGTTGTGAATTAAGTTGCGAGTTATTTAGTGGTTCAGTGATGGTTATGTTCATTATCGGTGGCTTGTGAAAAGAAAATCTAGATCTGGTTTCGGGCTTAAAATAAAAGAAATCATCACTTTATCCATTACCTTTTTTAAAAAAATTCCCTTTTCAATAACCATTTCCATTATTCCAAATTCAACTCTTTCTTCCAAATTTAATTCATTAACCATTTTTCGATTCCCGATTATTTAACCCACTTTTAATTCATATTTCCATTTTTTTTACATTTATCACTTTTTTCTAAACCCATTATATTTTTTTTAGCCCATTTACAATCCAAAAATCCATTTATTTTATTCTTATAAACATCACCAAAAAATTCAACCAAAAAGAAAGACATATAAAAAATAAAGTTTCTTTTTTTTAGGCCCATGTATTATTTTGTTAAGCCCACCAATTACCAAAAATGCCAAATAATTTCCAAATTCATTAGCCACATTCTCAACCACACGTGACATTCATCAACATCCAAAACGTTGTGATATTGAACATAAAACGCAAGTCAAACGCAGCGAACATCAGCTTCAACTCACACTTCAAACATCACGCTGCAGCTGATACTTTCAATTCAAATTCACGTCGTACGCACGTCACCGAAACACAGCCTGCACAAAAACAAAGCCAAGTGAAACGCAACCAAAAAGCTGTGAAACGCACAACAAGCTGTATCACGTCGTCATCACGTGTTCATCTCCCAGCCAAACGCAAGCCCAAACAAAAGGGACTAAAACGCAGCAATCACACCTTCAAAACGGCACCAGCAAATTCAAAACGCAGTGCCATATAAACAAAAAGACAGAAGAAAAATTATAACAAAAATTCAGCAACTCACACATTTTTTTCGTGAGCTTGAAAAGCAACTGAAAAGAACAAAACGCGGCACTCCATTTTTTCATCCGGATTCACTATTTTCCATCTACAAATACAACTTATTTCTCATTCTAATTTCAAGCTTTGAAAGCCCTCCAAAAGTTCTGCCAAATTGAAACCAAAGCTTCAAAAATGCATCTCCAAACATTAATCATTCATCATCTTTCACCTCCAAATCAATCTCTACATAACCGTTTCACACAATCCCGTGCAAATTAACAAGTCAGAACCGTTGAAATCGGAAAAGGGAAATGGAGAAGGAAGCAAGCATCGACGTTAATCTTTGATTAGTGCCATTGCGGTGTTGTGCGAAGCAATTTTTTTTTAGAAGAAGGAATCGCACAAGAAATTTGTAAGGAGAAGGTAGCGCCATTCACAGAGAGATGAAGAGGATTCATTTTAATTTTATTATTTCTGTATTTTTTTTTTTAAGTTTGTTTCTAAAACCTGATTGTTGGTTTGGGCCAATTTCTATCACCACCATCATTTTGTGCGTTGAACCCCCTCTCCCTTCTAATTTTGTTTTTTTATTGACATTTTATTTTCTTTTTCTTTCATTTCCATTTGTTCATTTTTTTAAATTTTTTTCAAAGAAGAGAATTGATATAGATTTCTATAGGGATAAAGCCTTTTAAAAGTTTTTTTTAAGAAAAATGTTTTAATAATTTTGTTATTTAGGTTTTCTTTATGATTTATATATATGTATATATATATATATATATATATATATATATATATATATATATATATATATATATATATATATATATATATATATATATATATATATATTGTTTTTTAATTCTATTTTTGGGTGGATTCTACATTAGATCCATTTCTTCTTCATCTTATTTTTCTTTTGGTCGATGAGATCTCTGATTCGTAGATTATTGATTTTCGAAGATGTTTAATCTTCATTATTTCAAATCTATGGATTAATGATCATTTGGATCATTCTCCATACTATGGAATCGTGATAGGTTACTTTCGATAATTCAATGTGAAATCTCGATTAAGATTAGACCGTTACCACTTTTCTTTTCGTGCGACATGTTTTCGGAGGATGATCCATTATATCATCTCTCAAACATGTATTAGCACAAATATTTTCCAGCTTAATTGGTGGTGGCCGGCCTCATTTGTATGGTAATTACTTCGTAAATTACTCGGCGATTGCTTAACATAGACCTAAACTTGTCCCGAATTCGGAATAAGATCCAATTGGATCCGATTGCCTCTCGATTTTGGTTATCTCTTTTTGGTTGTGTTTGATTAAGTTCATCATACCATTTCTATGTAAATATTATTATACTATAAATATACTAACATTTTAATTCATTCTCGCACCTTATCCTCTTTATTTCAATCTCTCGCTCCTTATCTCTTTTATTATGCTTTTATTATACTATATCATTCACCATATTGTTTATGTTTATATTGGTATGCTTGTGATTTTTCCTTTGTCCATTTGGATACAAAAACACTAATAATGGATTAAACATCTAAAAGGCTTGTGACTTTAATTTCGGACTATGGCCACTATCCTTAGCATTGGACTTGGAGTTTGGATTTAGATTCTAGGATCATTCCCTTGCTTGAGCTATTATGGATTTAGGACCTTGGCCTCGATTGAGTTCACTTGTTTATGAAGATGGAAGTCCGATTGTTTCGAAGAATGTTCATCATACGGTTTGATCGTTCTTCCTTTAACTTTTACATTCAAGTCTTAGGATAGTCCCTTCATCTCTTCCCACTTCTTAAATTTTCAAATCTTCTTCCTATTTTCAAAACCTTCTTTATTTTCAAACTTCAAACATTTTCATAATCAAACCTTGACTTAGGTCAAGCGATTTTACCTTTTCATTTTATTTCTTAATAAATTCTAAACCACATAAGCATATCGAAACCTTCTTCTCAAAAATACTTTAAAAAATTTAAAACTCATTCAATTGTTTTTGTGCCCTCGTGCACTTTTATTTTCATATGTTTAGATATGATTCATTCTTTCTAGCAGAATTATTCGCTAAAGAATGACGACTTATCTTTACATTCTAAAATCAATTCAACACATTGTTTCTTTTCACATTTTGTACCACGAATTACGAGGTTTTAATCTCGCATTGCACTTTGTGGGTACGTAGGCATGAGACAATCGTCTCTTCAAACACAAAAATATAAAAAAAAACATTTCTCTTCTCATCTCTTCAATCTCTTTCAAACAAACCATTTTCAAACCAAAAAGCAATAAATATTTCAAAGGGCTCCCGTGGAGTACCACAGACATTTTGGATGCGTAAAACCTTCCCATTGTGTAACCTATCCCCTTACCCGTTCTCTGCTTGTCTCTTTTAGCTTTTGCTTTTAGATTCATTAGGTTTTATTCGCTCTTTTTCCCTTTTCCATTTGGAATAAAATAAAAGCGCGGTGACGACTCTGTTTACCTTGAGTTAAGTTAGCTAATAACTTACACTCATGATTTTACCGCTACAGTCATCTATTTAGAATTGAAAATGAGTGTGATTGGAGCTTGTATTATGGATTTAAAGTTTGATGCATGATTTTTTTTTTGTTCGATTTGGTCTGGTCATTGATTTGTTGTGAATTTCATTGCCATATTTAAACTCAGCATGCATTAATTATGTGATCTGGAGATTTTAAGATGTTTCTGTGTACTTTTGTTCATGCGGTTGAATTTTCCGGTGCCGGAGCTAGGGCTCTAGTCACCGGATTCTGGAAATTGATCAGATGAAGAAGATGATGTTAGAAGCGTATAATCATTTGATATTGGCGGTTTTGGTGTTGCCAGTGATGGGCTAAAGACGTGTCTAATTATGTGTCTAGCGGTATCTTAACTGCAAGTGCACAGCCTATCGAAGTAATATTTAAGATTATCGATCCACAGGGACTCTATGGTTACTTAGTGCTAGATGAACTTCTAGTTTAGCTAAGGCGAAGGGTTGTCACGATTTTTTGTTGTTTTTAAAGATTAAAAGCGGGAATTAAATTTAAGTTTTAATACAATAATACTAAGGCGGTCGGTATGTAATTATACTAACTTAGGCGGGTCAATCTAACCTAGGCTTATAAAGGTGTTCACTTAAACTATTCTGTAGAGGTTACCAGTTTAAATACCCTCAACTCACACTCTCGTGGTCTTATCTCAGATCTTACCCCTAAAGCCCTATGCCTGCTCTCGCTAGCCCATAAGTTCTTAGAGATAATTTTTGGAAACTTAGTAATTCTAATTTATTTTAAAGCGCTCTCGCTGTGTTTAATTTAAATGCCTAACTTTAGCTATCTGGTTAAAATCTCACACTCTCGTGGTCTTGACCTAACCTAATACTCTTTCCTTACTCTCGTAATGAAAAGGTCGATTTTAAATAAAAAGTATCAGCCAGAATGTTAAGCTATTAATTATTTTAAGCCTATGGTTAATTTTACCGATTAAGTTTGTTTTAACTACATACCGCCCTAAGGTAATTAGCTACTCATTTTTGTTGAACCAGACAGAGGCAGAGAAACAATAAACAAAATATTCATGGCAGAAAAATAAATAAATAACATAAATATTAAATTGCAAATAATATAAACCGGGTTAACAATAAAATGGCAGACTCCTTCTTCCACAGACCGGAAAGCTCGGAGTATTTGGCGGAATCGAAAATAACAAAATATTCTGAAGGTTTGGAAACAAGTAAATTTTATAACAATTTCCTGATGTTGGAAATTGTTATAGGTTGGGTTGGATACAATAAAAATAGAATACTGAAAATAATACTGAAATAAAAAGGGTGTAAAATAATTCGGCAGAGCTTCCGCAAGAATTTGATAAAAAATTACTCTGTTAATTGTTCAAATGAATTATGCTATTTATAGAAGAATTAATGGGCTTGTGGGTGGACTTGTTGCATTGGGCCTCGTAGAAGCAGTTGAGAGAATATAGGAATGTGGCTGGAAAATAGGCAGATCATGTGCACGTAACGTTTTGACGTAGTCTCAGTCAAATAACCTCCTTTTTCCCTTGTCACGGTCGTGACAAGGGCATCACGTTCGTGTCCCTTGAATTTTAAGTGTCACGGTCGTGACAAGGTCATCACGGTCGTGATTGCTTCTTTTGGGGTGTCACGGTCGTGACACCTAGGTGACGACCGTGAGTGCAACAAATTATGCAGGTTTTGCAGGTTTCTTCATTTCTTCATATTTTTATGGTTGTTTTGGTTCCTTTTGCTCTTGGCTCATGATTTAGCTCTGTATACGATGTACCTGCAAAATAGTAAGGAAAACTCGAGGAATCGGGTGTTAAAGTGACGATTATGCGATAAAACGGTAATGAAACTAAGCAATATAATCGATACATTTTCTCGTTATCAAACTTCCCCAAACTTAAACCTTTGCTTGTCCTCAAGCAAATAGTCGGTTGAAAATCGGCGGACAGGTTTTTATCGACGCATACACATAACAAACCGTACGAGGGATCGTTTTGTCGGATAAACCGGTAATGATAAAACACTAACGATACACTAATGACACAAGCAACAAGCTAAGTCGTCGACTTCCCGTTAATCGAAACAATCGGTAATTTCTTTACGATTTCACCTAGAGTTTTTCGATCTTATTTCGCCCGGTTTCATTCTAGAACAATCACATTAAGCCCTTTGCCTTAGCACGCACGTAGTGGAGTAGCCGGTTAGCGACTTTGATCCTTTTTAAACACGGGGTCTGGTACACGAGTTCGGTAACCCTACATACATTATCCGATTTGGAGGTTGTGGGGGATCGAGCCGTAGCACGCCCTACCAAGTTCAGAACCAGTACCTCTGAACCAACCCGCAATGGGCTCCTTCTCATATTTCTCGTTTCTTATATGCGACCGTGTACTTTGGTGCAATTTCTTTTTATTTGCATCGAGATATGAAGGATCATTATTGATTAGGCATCAAACGCTTATATTCATCGGCTCCCCACGTAGTTTGTGTTCAGACGGTGCTGACTGCTAGTATAAACTACTAGGGGTTACTTTTGAACTGAAACTTAAGGTGTACTCGTAACGATAATCGGAATGGAATCGCTTAAGTGGGAAGTCAAAGGTGTCAAGATTGTATTGGTCTTGTTGAATCGTTCTCAGCTTCCTAATTATGATTTCGTAGGCGAGTCGGGTAATGCGAATAATTAAAGATTTTTTTCGGTATGGCTAAATAAACGGGGAAAGTTCGAAACTAAAGAAAATAGCACAAAAATCGCTCGTTTCATTAACTTACGAAAAGAAATACAACGGAATTGAAAAATTGCGAAAAGGGAAAATGCGGGAAATGAAAGGTACCTCTCCCACACTATATCAGACATTATCCTCAATGTTGTGATATAAGAGCGGTAAAAGTACAATACAAACTATGAAAATGAAAAACAAACATAAGCAAAAACTAAAACTAAGGCTGCTGAGGACCGCGGGCTCGGCTTCTGGTGCGGGAGCGTCTGGTAGGAGTCGCTTCAGGATCAGAACCGATACCGGTAACAGCAGTGATGTCAATGCGTAAGGCCTCTAGCTCGCTGAAAATTTCTCCAAACTTCTCATTAGTAGCTGCCTGGTTGGTTGCAATAGTGCGGAGTAAATCATCATGCTGCTCCTTCCGCCTTCGCTCCAGTGCGGCGTTCATCTGGTTCTGCTGATGAATCGCGCGGAGGACGTCCTCAAGAGTGAATTCCTGTGCAGGAGGCTGTCGGGTAGATGACTCGGGAATATCCTGGACAGGCTCAGCTGCGTCCATGGCGTCCTGCATCTCATCCGCTGGAGGATCGGCCTGATCATCATGAATGGGGGCGTGGCCGGCAGCATCAGGTAAAACAAAGAGCCAGTTGGCTCGGTTGGATGGGTCGATGCGGTCACGGGACGGCAGAATGATGTGGTGGTAAACAGTGTCGTGGATAACAGGGCTATACCTGCCATCCTCTCTCTGCGCAATCAGGTGAGCGGACCTGCAATAACTCTTGGTTAGGAATTCTGCGGCTATGCGAGGCAAATTGGTGAGCAAATCACTAAGCCCTAACTGAAAGGCGAGGGTGGTGACAATGCCGCCGATGAAAAATGGGGTGGAGCCTCTTTGCGCAATGGCCTGGATGTGAGAAAGCATGAACGGGGCAGCGTTGATTGGCTCGTCATTTAGAGCGCAGTGCAAGAACAGAAGCTCCTTGGAGTTGAGCTTATGGTTACTCTCTCGTGCAAAGATGGTGTTGCAAATGATTCGGTGAAAATATCTGATTGCCGGGTTGTGGATGTGTGTAGCATTAAGGCTTTGAAAGGCTGAGGCACGGGTGTTGGTTATGTCGTGCCATAAAGTGAAAGCGGTTTCACTAAAATTATCCGGCACGCGGAGGTGAGCTTCATTCCCGTGAGCGAAGCCTAGCAACTCGGCTATCCTGTTTTGCGAAAGTTCGAACTCCCGGCCAAACAATCTGAATTTAGCAATGCCGGTAAGTTGACTCTGAGAACCGGTACCGGTGATATAATGGAACGAGCTTAGGAATTCCAATGTCAAAAATTCGAATGTGGGCTGAGGCTGACTGCATAGAACCTACAAATTAACCTTCTTAAGCAGGTTCTTGACACTGTTGAGCATTCCCAACTCTCTTAAGCATTCAGTGTCGATATAACGCGTAGGTTGCACACCGCGGTTCTGGAATCGGATGAATCTTTCTCTCTGGTTTTCTCCATTCTCACCCTCTCTAAATTGTATAGCATCCATTGCATGCAAGAACTAGAGTGAGAGATGAGGATTTTGGATTTTGTGAAAAAGTGATAAAATGAGAGAAATAATGGTTCGGATAAATATTGGAAGGTGAGAATGTGATAGGTGTGGTGATAATGGAGGGGTTAATGAGTTTTAATTTGGTAATGGGAGGTTACGGAAGTTGGGGGGAGATAATGGGTGGTTTTGAAAGTTATGGAGGAAGAAGAAGAAGAGGTTTCGAAAAGAAACAGTTATGTTTCTCACGAATCCTATATTTAGGGTTGTCACGGTCGTGACAAAGAGGTGACGGTCGTGACACGCTAAATTAGCACGTCACGATCGTTAGGGGGTGTGACGATCGTGAGAGTTGATTTCCTTTAATAATTTCCAGAAACATTATCTCTTACGCTTCATATAATTTATATAATAATTTTTTTGGTCACTTCTCACTCAATATTTAATATAAACACCATATAATAAATATTTTCAATATAGTACTTGTATATTTGCATGGCACGAGAGATTTTATAGAAAATAATTCAATTCAAGCATAACAGTATATATAATGAAAACATATAAATTAATTAAAATGGAAAAATTTGTAAACTAGAAGTGCATTGCATATGGTAATTGAAATGAAATTACATTAATGAAAATACGGTATGAAATTGTTTGCGAAAAGTAAAACTAACTAGAAACGAAAACAATAAGTAAAATAAACTAGATCACTTATAGCATTTTCAAAAGTGTTTCTTCAAATCTTCGATTGCGGAGTTCAAGTGATAGAATTGTTCACAGGTTATGTCAGTCAAACCTATAATGTCCAATCGCATGCTCTTAATTTCATCCTTAAATGTATTTATATCAGTTTGGTAAGCTTCAAGAGTGTTCATGATATTTTGTAAGTTGTTAGCATAATCTCCTTGATTCACTTCAGGGGTTTCAATAACTTCGTCAGTGTGGTCAATGTCATGGTAACCAGGAGGTGTCTCAGGGTCATTTTCGACATCGGTCATTATATCATCTTTTATCTTGTAAGACTGAGGTGTTTCAGGAGTAGATGGATAATCAGGTGGGGTTAACTCATAAAGCCAGTTATCCTTATTGTGAACACTTACTCTAGCATGGTTTGGTAGTATGAACAGGGTTACTACCTCATTCTGGATTAGGTACTCGAAAGGTGGATGTCCTAAATTCCTTATGATATGGCGATTAAAGCAAAAGTTAAGATTCATAGGACGGATGGTACCTAAACGGTTGCACCTATGCAATTGGTACCTAAGTCCTAAGGAATCAGCAATCATGGTTACGAGACCTCCTACTAATATAGGTAATTCAGGTTCTTCTTGGATTCGGGTGAAGGTTTGCATCATGAAAGGTACACCATTAATAGGCTATCCATTAGTGAAACATGACATAATGAATATCTCATCTTTAGAGACTCCGGTAATGTTTTCTTCTTTTCCAAAGAAGGTGTGGGCAAGGATCTTATGGAAGTAACGGAGAGCAGGGTTATGTATTTCATCATTGTTCATGCTATTTGGTTCAGGGTGGTAGTTTCCGGTTAAAGTTCCCCAAAAGAAATCTAGCTCAATGTCCATCAATTCTACCTGTGTGGTAGTAAAAGCAAAGGGTCCACTAGGGAATCCTAATAAGTCAGCTAGTTCTTTATGGTTAAAGTCATATTCTATTCCAAATAGGCGGAAACTGATAAATCCTTTCCTGAATCCAAAACCGCGCTCAGGTAGGTAAACTAAGGAGCTAAGGAACTCAAGGGTGAGCTCGCGGTAAGTCACAAACTTATGTTGAATCTGTGCATTCTCCCATCCAAGTCGGTTAAACAAGTACAGGATGCTATCATGTATACCTAGGGTTTCCATAGTCAGATCATCCGGGTACAGGGTCAAATCCATTGGCCTCTGTGATAACTCTTCAAATTTCATTCTTTGGTTCCTACCTCTAAATTTGGTTTCCATATGGTTTATCGGTTGGTTAGCCATGGTTAGTGCAAATATAGAGGAAACAAATCAGGGGGAGAAGGAAAGTGGAAAAGACTTTTAGAAAATCTGTAAAAGTGATTTAAGATTAAAATAAAGAAAAATAAGGAAATGAAATGCATAATTTAAAGGCAATAATAGTAATAATGAAATAAAGCTATAAAATGACAAAACAATTAAATGAAGAATAAAACGATAAATGACAAAATAATAGATTGATAAAAATGAATTAAATGATTAAATGAGTAAATGGGTTGCCTCCCACTAAGCGTTGTTTTTATCGTCAAAAGCCTGACGTAATGCTTAGGTGTAGATTAATCAGGGGAATTAGTGGACAACTCTAAAAGCCTTAGACTATTCGCATAATCTCTATTTTCAACTTTATGATAGTGTTTTAAACGTTGTCCGTTTACTACGAATGGTTCACTATTCCTACCCTTAATTTCTATTGCTCCACTCGGGAACATTTTAGTTATTTCAAAGGGTCCTGACCATCGAGATTTTAATTTTCCAGGAAAGAGCCTAAGTCTTGAGTTAAAGAGGAGTACAACGTCTCCCACACTAAATTCTTTCCTAGATAGGCGTTTATCATGCCATCGCTTAGTTCTTTCTTTATATATCTTAGCATTCTCATAAGCATCTAGCCTTAATTCTTCTAATTCGTTAATGTCTAGGATTCGCTTTTCTCCTGCAGCATTATAGTTTATATTGAGAGTTTTTATCGCCCAATAAGCTTTGTGTTCTAGTTCTACCAGGAGGTGACAAGATTTTCCATAAACTAATTTGAAAGGTGTAGTACCTATGGGTGTCTTGTAAGCGGTCCTATAAGCCCATAAAGCTTCATTAAGTTTAGATGACCAATCTTTCCGAGATATGGCGACAGTCTTTTCTAAGATTTGTTTAATTTCTCTGTTTGAGACTTCGACTTATCCACTTGTTTGTGGGTGATATGGTGTTGCCACACGGTGTCTTACTCCATACTTAGATAGTAATTTGTCAAAGATTTTTGAAATGAAGTGCGAGCCACCGTCACTTATGACGAGTCTAGGCACACCAAATCTGGGAAAGATTATATTTTTGAAAAGCTTTATTACTACTCGTGTATCGTTTGTAGGAGAAGCTATAGCTTCAATCCATTTCGAAACATAATCAACAGCTACGAGTATGTAATTGTTACCGAAAGATGATGGGAATGGTCCCATGAAATCTATTCCCCAGACGTCAAAGATTTCTACTTCTAATATTCCTTTTTGAGGCATTTCATCTCTTCTTGAAATATTGCCGGTGCGTTGACACCGATCGCAATTTATAACAGCGATGTGGACATCCTTCCATAGATTAGGCCAGAATAGGCCGGTTTGCAAGATTTTTGCACAAGTCTTGGAAGTACTTGCATGTCCACCATAAGGAGATGAATGGCATTGAGCAATGACATCTTCTATTTCTTCTTCGGGAATACATCGACGAAAGATTCCATCGGGTCCTCTTTTGAACAATAATGGTTCATCCCAATAGTAATGTTTTAGATTGTGAAAGAATTTCTTTTTCTGCTGATAGGTTAAATCAGGTGGAAGAGCTCCTGCGGCTAGGTAGTTAACAATGTCAGCGTACCATGGCAGTCCTACAGTTGTCTGGATTGTTTCCACGGGTTCTGGTTCATTTAGGTCTAACTGAACTGGGTCTCTTCCTATTTGTGCTATCAGCTGTTCATACGGAAAATCATCATTAATCGGCACTTGTTCGGGTTTAATACCTTCTATTCTAGATAAATGGTCCGCTACGACGTTTTCAGTACCTTTCTTATCTTTTATTTCGAGATCAAACTCTTGTAAGAGTAAAATCCATCTCAAGAGTCTCGGTTTAGCATCTTTCTTAGTTAATAGATATCGGATAGCAGCATGGTCTGTGTAAACGATTATTTTCGCTCCTACTAGGTAAGAACGGAATTTGTCAAGCGCAAAGACAACTGCTAACAGTTCTTTTTCAGTAGTGGCGTAGTTCATCTGAGCAGAATCTAAGGTTCTACTGGCATAGTAAATCGCATGAAGTTTCTTTTCCTTCCTCTGGCCTAGAACTGCGCCTACAGCGTAGTCACTCGCATCGCACATGATTTCGAAAGGTAATCTCCAGTCAGGGGGTTGCATGATTGGTGCGGTGATGAGGGTTGTTTTTAGAGTTTCGAATGCTTTAAGACAATCTTCATTGAATATGAACTCAGCATCTTTCATTAATAAACCAGTAAGAGGTTTAGTGATTTTCGAGAAATCTTTGATGAATCGTCGGTAAAAACCGGCGTGTCCTAAAAAGCTTCGTATTTCTCGAATGGTTTTAGGGGGTTGAAGATCTTTTATGACTTCTATCTTAGCTTTATCAACTTCAATTCCCTTGTCGGATATAACGTGGCCTAATACGATTCCTTCTCTGACCATAAAATGACATTTCTCCCAGTTAAGCACGAGGTTTACTTTTACACATCTTTCTAACACCATTTCTAAATTTGATAGGCATCCTTCAAAACTTTGCCCGCATACAGAGAAGTCGTCCATGAACACTTCCATGATGTTGTCTATAAAATCTGCGAAGATTGACATCATACATCTTTGAAAGGTTGCAGGAGCGTTGCATAATCCAAAGGGCATTCGTCTATAAGCGAACGTTCCATATGGGCATGTGAATGTAGTCTTCTCTTGATCATCTGGATGGATAGGGATCTGGAAAAATCCTGAGTAACCGTCAAGATAACAGAAGTATGAATGCTTGGCTAATCGTTCTAACATTTGATCTATAAAAGGTAGTGGGAAATGATCTTTTCGAGTGGCTTTGTTTAGTTTACGATAATCTATGCACACTCTATGTCATGTCACTACTCTTTGCGATATCGATTCGCCTTGAGCGTTTTTCACAACAGTGATACCTCCTTTCTTTGGCACTACATGTACTGGACTAACCCATTTACTATCAGAGATTGGATATATTATTCCGGCATCTAGTAGTTTCTTAACTTCTTCTTTCACTACAGTGCTAAGGATTGGGTTAATTCTTCTTTGAGATTCTCTGGAGGTTTTGCAATCTTCTTCTAGCAGAATACGATGCATACAGATTGAAGGGCATATTCCTTTGAGATCAGATATGTTATATCCTAATGCAGTTGGATATTTCTTCAAGACATCTAAAAGTTTCTTTGTTTCTATAGTTCCTAAACTGGAATTTATTATAACTGGTCTTTTACATTCAATGTCTAAGAATTCGTACCTTAGGTTATTAGGTAAAGTTTTTAATCCTAATGTAGGTTTATCTTTACTTGGCATGGGATCCGGTGTAAGTGCTAAACTTTCGCTTAGACTATCATCCTGATATGGTTTACGCCAATTATCATCTTCGAAAATCGGAGGGATTTGAATTTTCATGATTTCAGAATAGGTAGTTTCTTTCAGTTCCATTTCTCTTACACATTCGTCAATTACGTCCAATAGATAGCAGGTATCCTCTATAGCTGGTGATTGTAAGAATTGTGTTAAAATAAATTCAACTTTCTCTTCACCTACTTCAAAGGTTAGCTTTCCTCTTTTTACGTCTATTATAGCTCCGGCGGTAGCTAAGAATGGTCTTCCTAGTATGATAGGTGTAGTGGAGTCTTCAGAGATGTCCATGATTATAAAATCAGTAGGGATGTAGAATTGTCCTATACATACTGGGACGTTTTCTAGTATGCCTACAGGATATTTAACTGAGCGATCGGCTAGTTGAACAGACATTTTAGTTGGTCTTAGGTCTCCCATGTCTAGCCTTTTGCAAATCGTTAAGGGCATAACACTGATACTGGCTCCTAAATCGCATAGAGCTTTGTCAATGACGAATTATCCTATTACACAGGGTATAGAGAAACTTCCTGGATCTTTTAGCTTAGGAGGCATATTATTCTGAATTATGGCGCTACACTCAGCAGTAAGTGTAACTGTTCCGTTATCCTCTATCTTTTTCTTATTGGATAAGATCTCTTTTAAAAACTTAGCATACGAGGGTATTTGAGTGATTGCTTCTGTAAATGGAATAGTAATATTCAACTGTTTCAGAAGTTCGACAAATTTCTTAAACTGACCCGTCGTCTTGGAATTGGTTAATCTCTGAGGGTACGGAATTGGTGGTTTATAGGGTGGTGGAGGCACATAAGGCTTTTCTTTCTCCACTGCCTCTTGATTATTATCTTCCTTTTCTTCTGGATCATTCACCACTTCAGTCGGTTTCTCCGGTTTTTGGTACATGGCTGGATTGTCAAGTCTTGGATCGGTAGGTCCGTCAAGTTCCTTGCCACTTCTTAATATTACGGTATTGGCATGTCCTTTCGGATTAGGTTGAGGTTGTCCAGGAAATACTCCAGCTGGTGCAGCAGTAGGTGCTTGTTGTTGAGCTACTTGTGAAATCTGAGTTTCAAGCATTTTGTTATGTGTAGCTAATGCATCTACTTTGCTCACTAATTGCTTAATCTGCTCACTAGTGTGAATGTTTTGGTTTAAGAAGTCCTTGTTTGTTTGAGATTGGTTAGCTATAAAGTTCTCCATCATCAACTCAAGGTTCGATTTTCTAGGGACATTAGGAGCAGTCTTTTGATATCCTGGTGGTGTAGCTGGTGCTTGACCTGGTGCATATAAAGCATTGTTATTCTTATAGGAGAAGTTCAGATGATTCTTCCAACCTGGGTTGTATGTGTTTGAGTATGGGTTTCCTTGAGCATAATTCACTTGATCTGTGGGAATTCCTGTCAATAGTTGACAATCAGAAACTTCGTGTCCTGGAACTCCACATAACTCACAGTTAGGTGTTACTGCAGCCACGGTGGCTGTTGGTGTTATGACCAAGTTGTCGATCTTTTGGCTTAGTTGGTCAAACTTTGCATTGACTTGGTCCATACTACTCACTTCGTACATACCTCCTTTTGTTGGTTTCTCAGTTGCGACTCTCTCGCTTCCCCATTGGTAATGGTTTTGAGCCGTACTTTCAATAAGTGCATAGGCATCATTATATTCTCTGTCCATCAATGCACCGTCTGCGGCAGCGTCAATTGTCATTCTTGTATTGTACAAGAGTCCATTATAGAAGGTATGGATGACCATCCATTCTACTAATCCGTGATGTGGACAAAGTCTCAGCAAATCCTTATAGCGTTCCCAAGCTTCGAATAGTGATTCGCTTTCCCTTTGCTTAAATCCGTTGATCTGAGCTCTCTGCATAGCTGTCTTACTAGGTGGAAAATATCTGGTCAAGAAAACTCTCTTTAGTTCCTCCCACGTAGTTATTGAGTTCGAAGGCAGAGATTGAAGCCAGGCTCTCGCTCTGTCTCGAAGTGAAAAAGGAAACAAACGTAGTCTAATAGCTTCTTGGGTAACTCCATTGGCTTTTACGGTATCTGCGTATTGCACAAAGATCGAAAGATGAAGGTTCGGATCCTCGGTAGGATTTCCGGCGAATTGATTTTGTTGCACGGCTGATATCAATGAAGGTTTTAGTTCGAAATCATTTCGGTTGATAGCCGGTGCGGCAATGCTTGAATGCGGTTCAGCTTGCGAAGGACTGGCGTAATACTTGAGTGGGTGATTCTGTTCTTCAGCCATCTCTGCGTCCTTTGATGTTACGACTGGTTTAGGCGGATCTAATTGAAGATCTGGAATATTGTAACTTTGTTCGTAATCGAATATCCGTCTTCTTACGTGTAAGAAGCGTTCCGATTCTGGGATTAGAGGTTGCAAGTCTTCGCCTTTAGAGCGAGTACTTGGCATACACTCGGGAATTTAGATTAAGAAAATAAAATAGTTGTTACCTTAGTCTAGACAATGCTACCTAAAGTGCACTAGTAACTAAATTAAGGTCCCCGGCAACGGCGCCAAAAACTTGATGGGCTAAAGACGTGTCTAATTATGTGTCTAGCGGTATCTTAACTGCAAGTGCATAGCCTATCGAAGTAATATTTAAGATTATCGATCCACAGGGACTCTATGGTTACTTAGTGCTAGATGAACTTCTAGTTTAGCTAAGGCGAAGGGTTGTCACGATTTTTTGTTGTTTTTAAAGATTAAAAGCGGGAATTAAATTTAAGTTTTAATACAATAATACTAAGGCGGTCGGTATGTAATTATACTAACTTAGGCGGGTCAATATAACCTAGGCTTATAAAGGTGTTCACTTAAACTATTCTGTAGAGGTTACCAGTTTAAATACCCTCAACTCACACTCTCGTGGTCTTATCTCAGATCTTACCCCTAAAGCCCTATGCCTGCTCTCGCTAGCCCATAAGTGCTTAGAGATAATTTTTGGAAACTTAGTAATTCTAATTTATTTTAAAGCACTCTCGCTGTGTTTAATTTAAATGCCTAACTTTAGCTATCTGGTTAAAATCTCACACTCTCGTGGTCTTGACCTAACCTAATACTCTTTCCTTACTCTCGTAACGAAAAGGTCGATTTTAAATAAAAAGTATCAGCCAGAATGTTAAGCTATTAATTATTTTAAGCCTATGGTTAATTTTACCGATTAAGTTTGTTTTAACTACATACCGCCCTAAGGTAATTAGCTACTCATTTTTGTTGAACCAGACAGAGGCAGAGAAACAATAAACAAAATATTCATGGCAGAAAAATAAATAAATAACATAAATATTAAATTGCAAATAATATAAACCTGGTTAACAATAAAATGGCAGACTCCTTCTTCCACAGACCGGAAAGCTCGAAGTATTTGGCGGAATCGAAAATAACAAAATATTCTGAAGGTTTGGAAACAAGTAAATTTTATAACAATTTCCTGATGTTGGAAATTGTTATAGGTTGGGTTGGATACAATAAAAATAGAATACTGAAAATAATACTGAAATAAAAAGGGTGTAAAATAATTCGGCAGAGCTTCCGCAAGAATTTGATAAAAAATTACTCTGTTAATTGTTCAAATGAATTATGCTATTTATAGAAGAATTAATGGGCTTGTGGGTGGACTTGTTGCATTGGGCCTCGTAGAAGCAGTTGAGAGAATATAGGAACGTGGCTGGAAAATAGGCAGATCATGTGCATGTAACGTTTTGACGTAGTCTCAGTCAAATAACCTCCTTTTTCCCTTGTCACGGTCGTGACAAGGGCATCACGTTCGTGTCCCTTGAATTTTAAGTGTCACGGTCGTGACAAGGTCATCACGGTCGTGATTGCTTCTTTTGGGGTGTCACGGTCGTGACACCTAGGTGACGACCGTGAGTGCAACAAATTATGCAGGTTTTGCAGGTTTCTTCATTTCTTCATATTTTTATGGTTGTTTTGGTTCCTTTTGCTCTTGGCTCATGATTTAGCTCTGTATACGATGTACCTGCAAAATAGTAAGGAAAACTCGAGGAATCGGGTGTTAAAGTGACGATTATGCGATAAAACGGTAATGAAACTAAGCAATATAATCGATACATTTTCTCGTTATCAGCCAGCGTATTAAAAGGACACCCTCTCCCTCACGTGTTTCTGTTTTGCCCAATAATGTTGGGTGTTTGCCACCATACCATAGTTCCCATGAACTCACACGCTGGCTTGTTTGATTTGTTGACTGAGTGGATCCATTGACTTGTTATCATGCCTCAGATTGATCCACTGGCTTGTGTATTTCCCTGAATTTTGTGAATATCCACTATAACTATGTGACACCTGCGCAAGATCCATGGACCCCTATTCCTATTTGCACCCCTCCCATTGCTAAGCCCATTTGAATTGAACTAAGTCCCTTACTAATTGCACCCCTGGTTCTTGTGATTTTATTTTATTTTCATTTTTATTTTCAGTTTGGTTTTTGATTTTTAAAAATAGTAAAATGTATCCAAAAATTCCAAAATAGTTCATGATCATTTATTTTAATTTTCTTTAATTTTTGATATTTTTATTTTTCATTTATTTTCATTTTCCACGTAGGAATTAATTTCCAATTTTACTAATTGTTTTAATTCATTTTAAATACATGCTGACTTGTGAATTTTGTATCTTGATCATCAATTTGAATTTTGAGTTGGTTCTATTTGCATTTGATTCATGTTAAGGTGTAGTTTGTGGATGATTTTTCTTCTAATTTTTAGAAGTTTTTGTGTTTATTTTTTATAGTTGACTTGAGCTTGAGGTTTCAAAACCCTAATTGGTGTTCTTGAGGTCCTTTGACCTAGCTTGCCTATGGTTCTGACTTTGCCCTTTTGGTATGATGTTATCACTTGATTAATGAACATTTGTGCTTGATTGCATAATTTTTGCATGAGTTTGTGATTTGATTTGAATTTTCATTTGAAATAGCTTTAATTTTGCTTCTTCTTGCTAGCATGCTTAAAGTATAGGCTAGGAGGGAACTTGTGCCAACTCCTATAGGATGTTTAAAGGTCTTTTTATATGAGTTTTAATCCCTGGTCCTTGCTTAGTGTGTGTGCTTTGAGAATTTTCTTTGTTACTTGTCTTTAAAGTTTCTCACAAGTGTATGCATGTTCACCTCACCTCTTTTGTTCATCCATTCTCTTTGGTGCTTGTGATGGAGTTTGTGTGCTTCTTCCCATGTTTGCTCATGCTTCTTAGGCACTTCTTAACATGTTTAGGTCCCTGGTTTTTCACATGATATTTATTCCTTTACTTGGTTTGTGTTTGTTTGTCCTTACACTTGTGCACATGTTCACTCCACTTCACATTCTTATTGTTTGTGTTTGGGCTTGCATGAACCTTTCTTTGGGTCTTTTGGGATGTTTGTACTCATTCTTGTAATGGTAAGGTTCTGACCTTGTGTTGCTTAGTGCTTGTCTAACTTGTGGGGTCCTTTGTGTTTCATTGTGTTTTGCTTTCTTCATAAGAGTTTGTGAAGCTTGGTAATAGTTTGTATGCTTTACCTCTTACTTGGTTTGCCTTGGTGATATGTCTTAGTGCATTAAATGGTTGCTTTCACTTCTGTTTGTGATGTTTTAGTATGATCTTTTATTCATTTGTATCTCATTTGATTTCACTTGTTTTTGTCTTACCATTTGTTTATGTTACTAACCATTTCAGGGGCTCATGGTAAGTGAAGTGTGGATGTCATCCACATTCCAATTCTTCATCTTTTCTTTATCTTGGCTTTATATTTTGTAATTGTTGATGTGCCTTGTGACATCTTGTGCTTTCTTCTCTCTTATTCCTTTAGAAGCAACTTATCTCCTTTAGAGGAGTAAGTTGTTCTCTAACTCTTTCTTCATCTCTTTTTCTTCTCCTTTCTTAGGATAGTTTAAATCCTTAATAACCATAGGACTCCCATGCATGATAACTTCAGGATTATACTTTCCCCTTTAGTTTTACCTTTGAGATCCTTTTGGTGCTCTCTCTTTTTCATCTTCAAACAAAAATCTAAAACATTAATAATAGTTGAGATGACTTCTCCCTTTGGTCACTCTCTCAAAGAAAAAGTTTGAGGATCTTCCCAATCTTAGGGAACAAGTTTGAGGATCTTCCTCATTCTTTATGGACTTGTTACTCATTCTATTTTGGGATGTGGTAATAAAGACATGTCCTTAGAAAAGGATTTGCCTTCACTTCCTTGTGCCACAGACTCATTAAATACTTCTAAAAAACACAAACAAACAATAAGCGTCTCTCCTTTGAGACTTCTCTTCTCATCTCACTCAGTCTCATCGTACGAACTTGCTCCTACTTATCATTTTGCAAGATGGTAACGCACTCGTCGTCCGAGCCTGCAACACCTAAGCATTGGCATAGGCAGTTCAAGCCTTAAGACATAAGCAATCTTTTCCACCCCTAGTTAGGGGAACTACGTCGTCTCTGATCCTCATGTCCAGATGAGGTACGTAGGCAGCGGGGTAAGGCCCGTTCGAGCACACTCTTTTATTTTACCTACATTTCCCCCTTCTTTTCTTTTCTCCAGTTCCTTTTCTTTTGCAGCAGCTTTCATTCTTTCACCCTTTGAAACAGTTTATTTGCAAGCGTGGATCCCGTCGGGTACGGCAGACGATCTGGGGTGCCAATACCTTCCCAGGTTGTAAACGACTCCCGAACCCAGTCTCTTTAGTTCGCAGGACCTATGTCCTTCCTTTTCTTTTCTTTGGTTTGTGCAGCATTACCATTTCTGTCTCTTCGGGATAAAAATGTCTGGCTGGCGACTCTACCTCTTCCGCGCCACTTTCGCGTTTGTACCAGGATGGAAATCCAGGAGCGACAGCTGGAGACTCTGTTGGGGACGTCCTACCAAAGTATCTTTGGTTCCTTTGAGAGTCTCTCCTAGCGCTTGCGTGTTTCTGTTTCTTTGTGTGTTTGATGGTTTGCTGTTGTGTGTATATTTTGATGTTGTTTTACTTACAATTTATTTACAGCTTTATTTACAGTTTTCAGTATTTATTTTTATGCATCATATATTATACTGGACTGTCTGGACTGATTTTCTGTTTGGGGGGACTTAGGTGTTACTTGTGTGTGGTGAGATGAGGCTAGCCAAATACCCGGCTTGAGTGCACCATAGGATTTAGCATGGACAATCACTTTGGCCCTATGTTATCTTGTCACGGGGGTATTAGTGCGTTCACACCCAAATTGGCGATCGTCTTGGAAATGTCTTAATATAGGGATCTTCCATACTTCATTACATAACCTTGATAGTTATGTGCGGCTAGGGACCGATCATTGAGAACTTTTGTGGAAACAACCCTCTCCAGTGGTGGCAGTTGTAACACCCCAAAATTTGCCCTATCATTTTCATGTCATTTAGCATATCCTTACATACATTGCATTGCATTTAGATCACAATTTTTATCATAAACATACATGAACATACATCTCCATTTGAGCCTTCATAGGTTGCGACAGAACTTTATTTCTTCATGCGACACGTGCACAAGAATCTCAGAAGAAGCCAAAAGTTCTCGGTTGATTCAGAGGAGTTTAAGCAGAATATCAGTTTTATGATGCAGGTTGCAAAAGTTGTAACTTATGTTCGGAAACTCATTTTGGCTTGAAACTCAATATTTTAGACCGTTTCGATATTCTATACAACTTTTATGTTCGGCTCGGAGGCCAATTCATCAAGGAAAATGGAGAGAATTATTTGTTTCTGAAATTTCGGTTTTGCCGATTAACTGTGCTAGCGGTATTCAAGAGTTTGTAACTTCTGATTGGGTCAACACGTCTGAAGAGATTCATATGCCAAAATTTCCATATTGATATCCTTTCCAACTTTTGGGTTTTGGTCGAGAAATAATTATTTGAAGAAGATCTCCGAATGTGCGAGTTTTTAGAGTCGACATAGTAAAAAAACAGTGTTGAACAGGTGAGTTGTGAACACTAAAAAATTCATAACTCTTGGCTCGTTCATCGTATTGATTTCGTTTTGGTGCCTAAAATTCCGTTTAGATGTTATCTTCATTATTTGAATTTATTTTGGGTTAGGTCCGAGCGGAAGGATCCCGAAAATGCGAATTACCATTAAGGTTCTTTGATGCAATGCACTGTCTGTCAGATTTTGTAAAATTCATAACTCGGTCAATTTTCATCGGATTGCACCCGTTCTTGAAGAATTGGTTCAAAAATTTATCCTCTTCAAGTTCAAAGACAAACGTGAGTTCGAATGGTGCTCCAAAGATTGTAGTTTTGGTTTATTTCACAAAAATGAAGTGCTGAACCGAATAAAAAGACTGAAAGTGGTTTCACGAACAAATTCATATCTCCATCTTCGTTTGTCCGGTTGAGCTTATATTTTAACACCAGGTCACTGATTCATAGATCTACAACTTTGCTGACAAAGTCGAGTCGAGATTATGCTCCGAAGAGATTAACCTCGTAACATTTTCGAGTAGCGGACACCAAATAAGCCGAAAAATCAACTTATTCAGTGATGTCTTGCAGCTTAAACGTATCGATCACACTCGATTTTGATCGTATGACGTCCATTCTTTTTGCGTTGCAACCGTGATTCAGAGGCGGACGATATTGTGGAAGGCTCGGATTCGAAATTTCTTTCCAAAGATATTGTTATTTTCACTTAAGCCGAAATTCTACCTTTTGCCTTTCATTTTACACTCCACTATATATTCTTTTGACCCACAATTTGTCTAATAACTTCAATCATAATTCACAAACACAAAAAACTCTCACAAACTCTCTCTAAGGGATCAAAGTTCATTCTCTCAACTCTTTCTCAAGAATACAACAACAACTTCATCAAGAACTCAAGAACACAACAATTTCGATCAAGCTTCCGGAAGCCGAGTCGGCACGAACCACCACCTCCAGTCAACTTCACCACCGTGCAACCACCATATTCCGCCGCCGGCAGCCACGCGAACTCTCCCCCTATCCTCCGTTCACAATCGCATCTCACTTCCTCCGGATTCGTAATTTCTTCGTCGATTCTTCATTCGGTAAGCTTCTTAAACTTTCACTCATGAAAAAATGTTGCATTGTTTCTTGAATTGAATTTTCAAGTTGAATTAATATTGTGGAGATTATGTGCATTGATTCATGATTTGATTGTTGATTGATGCTTGATTAATTGATCCTAATAATTGTTGTGGTGCATAATTGGAAATGATTGTTAAAATTGACATAGAATAATCGATGCATGTTAGGTGTTTGACAAAATTCTTAAGAGAGTTAACTATTTTGACTTGATATTGATTGAAGTGCTTGACTTTTGAATTCATACTTGCTTCAATGTGCTAATCCGGAATAGGATAGATTGATGTCTAATCGATGATGTTGTTCATGTATCGCATGTCGAGGATTTGTTTTGGGTCATAACTTCCTAACCGTAGCGCATTTTCGCGAATGTGATTAATGTAAATTGACTTTGTTGATTATTCCGTAGCCATTGGTAAACTTTTTAGTCGATTTCGGACAATTTTTTCGGCTATTTCGCTACTGGAAGCCGACAAAATTGGCCAAAAAGTACCACTTCCAAGCGGAATTTTCAAAATTCGATTGCATATTTGAATCCGTTGGCACGTTTGCAAGTTACCATGCGATTTTCGTTCAATTCCGAGTCGGTGATTTTTGACGCGTTTTTTCGTTTTAAGGCTTTTTAAGTCCGATTTGGTGCGATTTTAATGCATTGATCTTGTTTTGACTTGTACTTATGTTTGTTGATCATTTGTTATTCATTGCATGTAAATTTGTTCGATTCCGGTTTGAGTTTGCATGTTGTTTATGTTAGAGCATAAGTGCTGCCCCGTTTTGAAACATAAATTCCAATGCATGTCCATGACTCGTATATTCATCTTTCTACTTGATTTTGAGTTGTGAGACATAGGTGCAACTTTCGGTTGCACCTCTTTTTAGTTTCTAATGCGTTTGTTGAGTTCATGCAGGGTTCTCGCAAAGATCTTAACGACGATCGTTTGGTTGGTATTCCACTTTATTTGTGGGATACCTTTGGATTCAAATGATATTTTGTGTCGTTGTTTTTGTTCCGATTATGGTGGATCTTTACAAAGCAATTATGAAAGATAAGCATTATTTTGCTTATGGGAGATTACAAGACCTTGCATGAAGTTTTTGGATTTCTTTTATATGAAGAATCGTCACTTCGATCAAGTAAGTAATTTCGACTTTTTTTTACTTTAACGCATCATTCTAGTTTGTATGAGGCTTAGGATCATATAGCAAAAGGTACATATTAAGCCCTCCCACCTGAGGCACTGGATTTACTTGTGATATATGTTGATATGTGTCAATTTCGGAGCTTAGGGATTAGGTTACGAATTATAGGATTCGCTTCCTTTCACTTTCCCTTAAATCACTGTTTTTTGCCTGTTTCGTCGTAATTATTAAAAATAGTTTTAGGTGTGATAAAATTCTGGATTAATTCATGAGTGATCCTTATCCTCTTAATTAATTTTTTATAATTTTTGTTTCCAGATTTGAATGGTTTTAGTAATTAATTTGGATTGTTCATTCCAAGCTGTCCCAAAATGAATGGTTTTGACATAAGGGACCAAAGACCATTTTTTTCAATAGGTGTGAGACCTATTTTTTGTGTGATTAACCACTGGAATTTGTGACATTTTGATGATACTTAGGTATTTTTTTCATAATTTTTGGTGTCACTTTTGATCCACTTTGTGGAGTTGTTTTTCGGCGATCATGCCTTATTACCTTGCTCATCAAGTATTTGTTTTGGAACTTTAGTTCATAATTTTGTGAAATCCTTTTAGACTATGTGAGTTACTGACTCTACCATGTTATTAATTTAATTTCATCATTTTTCAAGCCTTTTTGCTATTTTTCATGTCACCTAGATTATAGGTTCGATTATATGTTTATTTGTTCCATAACCTAAATGTTAGGAAGGCATTCATGCCATTTGCTTGAGATACTTTTTAGTAACTTTTAGGAGTTAATTATAGGTCACTTTTTTTTCCTTAATTCCAGTTATAGGTCACTTTTTGAACCATATTCATTTGGTTTGTTTTGGGTGTTTCAAAGTGCATAATTACTTAAACTAGTTTAACTTAAACTTGTTTCTCTTCTCCTCTAAATGTTGATATGACTTGAATGCCAATCATAAATTCCTATCCATGCATTCTAATTGCATCCCATATCATGTATGTTACTTATCCATAACCATCTCATGCATATTTATATGACATTCATCTTTAACTTGCGTCATTTGTGATCTTATGTGATATTTGCTCCATTTCTTCTCACATCTTCTTCTCCTTGCTCCATATGCTTAAGTAATTGCATCCATGATTGTATATTCATTCATCCACATTCATAAGCATTCACTACTGACTTTTATACTCATTTCATATATTAATTCATTCTTGTAAGCCATACGCATTCATACTTCATCCATAAGCCCTAACTTACATTTAGATGAACTTAGGTGAACTTTTGTACATAGTTTGACATAGCTTGATCTTGTGAGGTATCCTAGCATACCTAGGGACCTATAGCCTGTAGCTACTGACTTTAGAAGTCATGTAACCTTTAGGTACCTTCACCTTTATACTTAGGTCTTACTGGGGTACTTAATCGCTTTTATGCTTTGTTTATGCTTTCAATATGCATTGTTAAGCTAACATTTGTTTTGTAGGGGGGAAGATTGAGTTAAACATTACTTCTCTCTCATCTCTTTATGCTTTCTAATTGTGGTTGCCTTAGCACTTTGTGTTTCGCTTGTATAGGCTTTCCCCTTTCTTAGAACAACTTAACTTCCTTAGGAAGTAAGTTGAGTTCTAATTCTCTTTTCTTCTTTTCCTTTTCTTTCTTAGAAATGGAAAAACCTCACAAACCATTAAGATCACTTTTTGAATATGATAACTAAATTAGGGTTGCATCTTAGTCCCTTCGTTTTTCCCTTTGTTCAACTTGAGTCTTTCTTTCTCACCTCATGAAGAAAATAATAAAACACCTAATAAAGGTTGAATGTTCTTATACGCCATGAGACTTTGTGGCAGAGTACTTATATGTGTCCTGTTTCGGGGCGAGGTGTAAGTACTTACCATGATGGATAGGTCTTAGTATGAGGATGTTCACAAACAAATTCAAAACACTTCTCATAAAATACAAAAACAAACAATAAACGACTGTCCTGCGGGAACTTCTCTTCTCATCTCATTCACTCATAACACGAACTTGCGATGACTTGTCTCGCATGCAAGACGGTAAACGCACTCGTACCAGACGAGCCTGCAACACCTGAGCATAGACATACGCAGTTCCAACCATAAAAAACACAAACAAATAGTTCCCACCTTAGTTAGGCGAACTACGTCGACTCTGATCCTCATTTTCCCGATGAGGTACGTAGGCAGCGGGGTAGGGCCCGTTCGAGCACATTCTTTATTTTCCCTAAATTTCCCCCTTTTTTTTCGATCTCTTTTTCCTTGTCCTTTCTCATTTCAGTTGCCTTTTCCATTCCCATTCCAGTTAGCAGTTTTCTTCAGCAACATTTTATTCCTCACCCTTTGAAGAAAACAAACAAGCGTGGATCCCGTCGGGTACGGAAGACGGCCTGGGGTACTAATACCTTCCCAGGTCGTAACCGACTCCCGAACCCAGATCTTTGGTTCGCAAGGCCTTGTCCTTTCCTTCTTTAGTAGGTTTGTGCAACATTACCTTTCCCAATCATTCGGGATAAAAATGTCTGACTGGCCACTCTACCTTTTCCGCGCCACTTTCGCGTTTGTACTAGGATGAAAATCTCGGGAGCGACAGCAGTGGCAGACCACATTCTGTGGCAAACCCATTCGCACCCGAGGGTCCACTGGGAACTTGCATAGGATGGCCTGGTTCTCTTATAGTAACTCAGTCAAAGCATCTGGTCGTATGACGATAGTATTGTACCCTTCGGGATAAATGTACTATTGTTTCTCGATTTCAGCGCTTGAAGCTGGGGACTTATAAGGGATGCTTGTTTTTTCCGGACTCAGTTGAGACCTCCCTGAGTAGTACATAATGCCAAACTGATTCCCTGATATGGTCATGAGCCATTTCTTTGAAATGGTGAACGTATTATTACTATTCGGCTTTGAGAGTCCGTGATGTTTGACCCGGAGCATACCAGTAAGATTGGGAGGGGTTTACAGGTTTGCAGGAACCCTTTAACCTCATCATACCCATTGCCAGTACAGTCTTATATGGTGATATGATATTTTGACCTTTGGAGTTCTTGAGCTAGATGGTTTGGTAGTCTGATTTGAGGATATCTGTGATTCATCCAAGTGTATATGGGCTGTTATTCAGAGGACTTATAGTTTGTGATCACTTGACCCTTGCAAACAGCACCCAGACAATTCCAGATTGATCATATTTGCCTTGCATTTGCATTTGCATCATATCATAGCATCCTTAACATCTTAGTGTTTTCATTTTTCAGGTTACATTTGCACACCTTGTTCTGGTATTTGTTAATCTCTCATATCCAGATGGAAAGCATCATCACAGCTCTCAAAAAGAATAATGCCCATTATACATTTCCACAACCAGAGGTGATGAAACTACACCAGCTGAAGGGTCTGATGAATGATAAGATTTTAGGAGATTTCAGGGCTAGGTTTGGGCAGATTCTCAGGTACATGGACAAGCCAACAGAAGACCAAATGGATAACGTTCATTCTCTACTTCAGTTCTATGATGCTCCATTGCGCTATTTTGTATTCCAAGATTATGTCTTAGCACCTACACTGGAATAAATTTCTAGTTTGCTGCATATGCCCCTTAGTGGAAGACAGCCTTATTACAACTCAGGGAGATTACTTCAGGCAGAGGAGATTGCTCAAAGGTGTCATTTGCCTCTAGGCAAGGTAGATCAGGGCTTAAGAAGTAGAAAAGGGAAGGGGTTGTCTTGCAATATGCTGATTCAGGAAGCCTTGGTATATGCTCAAGATGATCAATAGGCACAGTTCAGTGTACTCTTAGCTTTGATGGTCTATGGAATTAGTCTCTTCCCAAGTGATTAAGGGATGGTAATCCTGTAGGCTATTGCCATTTTCTTTAGAAGGAATCCCACACCTACCTTGTTAGGTGACTTTTATTATGGGGTTCACTACAGGAATGAGAAGAAGGGAGGTCATGTGAGTTGTTGTGTGCCTCTGTTTGCTGACTGGTTTGCTAGACAATTTCCTAAAGTGGGGCCCTTTAAGGGTTTGAGGGGAGAATGGAAATGGTCTCGTAGATTGATGGGGTTGACTGCAGGTGATATAAGCTGGGGGTATGATAGGGATGTGTTGGGAAAGGAGATGATTGTAAAATGTAACTAGTTTCCTAATGTTCCTTTGATTGGGAGGAAAGGAATGATGAATTATAATCCAGTTCTGGAAAGAAGGCAATTTAGATATCCTTTGATAGAGTCCCCTTCTGATGAGGATGTGAGAGAGTCTTTGTATCTTCATATTAAGGGGAATGTTGATATGGCAATCCAGGTATTCTAAGTTTGGGATATCAGAACTCAAAAGGGAAAAAAGGAGTTTGGGAGAGTAGACCCCAACATGTATGAACCCTTTGCAGCATGGTTGAAGAAGCGTGTCAAGATTACTTTATTACCTTTTTCTTTGGAGCTTCCTCTCTACCCAAAGGAAATAATTTCACAGATCCCTGTAGAACCAAGTACTATTCCTTTAGAGGAATATCAAAGACTTGAGGCTCAGCTACAAGAGTTGAGGGTGGAGCATACAGAAATGGTTAGCTTGCATCATCATTCAGCTCTCTCCAAGTTGACCATAGAAGAGAAGCTGCACAAGGTACAAGTAGAACAAAAGGCTAAGGACAAAGAGTTGGCAGAAAAGGAGGCTTACTTCCAAAGAAGAGGGTTGATAGACATCAAGAGAGAAGAAATGTTCAAGAAAAATAAGAAAGCTCTTAGGGATGCTAGGCAATCTCTTACTTGGGTGTATGGTCAAAGAGAGCAAGATCAAGCAGAGTACAAGAAGAAGGAAGATATGTTAAAGTTGCAGATTGTTGCTCAGGGAGAAGAGTTAGAACAGGCTTACAGAAGGCAACAAGAGGTGTCCCAGCAGCTGTATGAAGCTCTTGAAGAGGTAGCAAATCTCAGGAGAAAAACAGATGTGAAGAGAACTCGAGTAGAGATGGGCTTGCAGAGGAGGAGTCAGAGTCTTCTTTTAGCTGGGAGTTTTAGTTTCTTTCTTTTGTATTGCTGATTACCTACAGAATTGTTGTAGGAAGCTAGCTTGTTTGCTGTATTTTGTGATTTTTTGTAAGACTTAAAACCTTGTGGGGATGTTGTTTGTGCCTTAGGGCCTTTGTCTTATTGCATCTTTATTTTGTCAGATTCCTTGAGTTGTATGTTTCTTTTCATAGTTTGGTTGTGGAAATGGTGTGGAAAACAGTGAAAGAAATGATCACAACAGGTTACTCCCAAAGGCCATTTGGATTCCTCATGAGATACCAGAACTGGGGGCAATAAAAGTTTGATAATGAAAGCATGAAGATTGCATTGCATATAACATGTTTGTTTGTTTTGCAGGTAGTTCATCAGTTTTCTAAAGTTTTTGTAAATTTCAGGCACTATAGCTCCTAAAAAGGTTCAGAGACAGCCAATTGTACACAGATACCCTACAAAGGTGAACAGAGAGAGAGCAATGGATCAGATGCAGGCAGATCTGGCTGACTTAAGGACAAGAATGGACAAATTCATGACCCTCATGGCTGGGATGGGTCAAACTCAAGAGCGCTTGTGCGAAATAGTAGAGAACAATCAAGCCAGGAATAATGGGACAACAGATGGAGGTAATCGCAACGGGGCTGACGCCCGTCATGTTGAAATCCCTGTGCTGCAACCGGGGGTCACTATTATCCATGATGGAATGAATAACATGCAGATGGATGGACAGGACGAACAATTCACTTTGTTGGATGAGGTAGAAGACCAGGGGGTTGACATGAATAGGAGATTTGAAGAAATGGCTGAGCAAATTCGTGCCATTCAATCTCAGAGTTCTCTGGGGTTTGACATCACTGATCTAGGCTTAGTGCTAGGGGTGAGAATTCCCTACAAATTCAAGGTCCCTACTTTTGATAAGTACAACGGCACGGCTTGCCCGAAAACTCACCTTCAGTCTTTCGTGGGAAGAATTGCTGCACATACAGAGGATGAGAAGTTATGGATATATTACTTCCAGGATAGTCTTGTAGGAGCTTCTTTGGAATGGTACATGAAGCTGAGCAGGGTCAATATTCGAAGCTGGAAGGATTTAGCTGAGGCGTTTGTGAAGCAGTATCAGTATAATTTGGATATGGCTCCAAATCGTACCCAGTTGCAGACAATGTCTCAGAGTGCTAAGGAGGGGTTCAAAGAGTACGCCCAGAGGTGGCGTTAGCTTGATGCTCGAGTGCAACCTCCTTTGTTAGAGAATGAAATGGCAGAAATGTTTATGGGAACATTGCAGGGTGTGTTTATTGAGATACTGGCGTCTTGTTCAGCGACAAAGTTTAATGATATTGTAATAGTTGGGGAAAGGGTTGAAACTCTTCTGAAAATGGGGAAGATTCAAGATAGTGGTGCAGGTAGCCCAAGTGGTATTCTAAAATCTTTTAACGGACCTCCAAGAAGAAGGGAGGGAGAAATTAATGTTTTGTACGGTCGAGGCCGAGGTCGTGGATACAGAGGATCTTATGAGAAAATGGCAGCTATCACCATTCCAACAAGTCCTGTGCAACAACCCCAACAACAACAACAACAACAACAACAACAACAACAGCAACAGCCACAACGCAACAACTATCAGCAAAGACCTTATCAACAGAGTCAAGCTCGTCCAGCTAACAGGGTTCTTGAGGAAATCCCTATGACATACGCAACACTACTCCAGAGATTGTTAGATTTGAACTTGGTTCAATTGAGGACATTCGCACCACCATCACCCGGAGAACTTCTAGTGGGGTATGATGCTAACGCAAGATGCGCATTTCACTCAGGAGCTCCCGGGCACTCAACAGAGAAGTGCATGGCATTGCAGCATAAGGTCCAAGATTTGATTGACTCAAAAGCAATTAACTTCACACCACCTCCAAATGTTACATCAAACCCCATTCAAAATCATGGAGGGCCCCGGATAAACGCTGTTGATGGTGGCGAGAGGTTGAACTTGATTTTGAACGTGGATGAAGTGAAGACTTCGTTGTTAGTGGTGAAAGAAAGATTGCTGAGAGGGCAGGTATTCCCAGGTTGTGGTTATGACTGCGAGGGTTGCATGAATTCAGTTAATGGTTGTGGAGAGTTGAAAGCTGGGTTGCAGTGTTTGATTGATGAGGGGGCTCTACAGTTTGACAGGGTCAACGATAGAAATGATTGTGTGTCTACAGTGACAATTTATTTTGATCCTGCTGAAGTTCCTGCCCGGAGAGAGCCGGTGACTATCTATGTTCCAGAAGTGAGTCCAGTAACTATTACTGTTCCAGGACCGGTTCCTTATGTTGATGACAAGGCCATCCCCTGGCACTATGGCTCAGACGTGTATGTAGATGGTCAGAGAGTGGAGAGTAAAACAATGACAATTGACCCGACTGTTGTGAATGTCGAAGGAGTTGGTGGGTTTACTCGGAGTGGGTGTCTCTTTGCTCCTCAAGCTCTTAGAGGTGATCCCGAAGCTGAAGCTGCTGCAAAGGCTAAGGGTAAGCAAATAGTGACTGAAGAGGTGACAACTCCTGCTGCTAGTCAGGGCACTTTTGAAAAAGAATTTGAAGAGTTCATGAAAATAATTAAGAAAAGCGACTATAAGCTAGTTGAATAGCTGAATCAAACCCCGTCTAAGATATCCATTTTGTCGTTGTTAATGTGTTCCCAAGCTCGCCGGGAAGCTTTGCTGAAAGTGTTGCAAATGGCATATGTACCACCAGAGATTACTGTTAACCAGTTGGAGGTTGTGGTAGCCAGTGTGAACACCAGCCATGGGTTGGGATTCACAGATAGAGATCTCACTTCTGAGGGACGTAATCACAACAAGGCCTTACACATCACCATGGAGTGTAAGGGTGTTGTTCTATCACATGTCTTGGTAGATACAAGCTCTTCTCTCAATGTACTCCCTAAGAAGGCCCTCATGAAGCTGAATGTTGATGGTATTGTCTTGAGACCCAGTGATTTGATTATGAAAGCCTTTGATGGATCGCGGAGGTCTGTGTTCGGGGAGGTGGAGCTACCGGTAAAGATTGGGTCTCAGGTATTCAAGAGCATGTTCTATGTTATGGATATCCAACCCGCTTATAGCTGTCTGCTGGGACGTCCTTGGATTCATGCTGCCGGCACAGAACATCACGTTGCATCAAAAGTTAAAGTATGTGGTAGACGGCCAGGTTGTTACTGTATGCGGGGAAGAAGATATTTTTGTAAGCCATCTGTCGACTTTCAAGTATGTGGAAATGGACGGGGAGATCCATGAGACACTTTGCCAAGCTTTTGATACGGTTAATGTTAGTACTTTGTCTCCGGTTGTTGTAGTTCAGAGCAATGAGAAGGAAGGGACTCCTATTTACTCCTACAAGCAAGCTAAGGAAGTAGTCCAATCTGGAAATGCACAGGGTTTGGGCTTGGATATCAACCTTGTGGGTCTAGTTGGTCTCAGGGCAGTAAGTCTATAACATTCACAAGTGTTGGAATGCTCGACTACAACAACATTTGTGCAACAGATGAAGAAGGGGATAGTGACTGCGACTTGGATAACTGGATTCACCCGTGCGTACCTGGGGAGGAGCTCAGGAACTGGTCTGCTGAGGATTTTGTTCAAGTTACTTGGCAGTCAAAGTAATTTTCTTTGTTTCTATTTTTATCATACTGCATGTCAAATCCTGCATTCTACCCAAGGTGCATGGATCCATCTGTAGGGCCACCATGCTTTTAATGCATTTACTTTTTCCATGAAATAAAGGACATTTTTCAAACAAATTGTGTTCTCTTTCTTTCGTTTTAAAATTTTTCACAAAAAAACAAATAAAATGGCAATGTTTTTCTTTTTCCAGTGTTTTTGTGTATTTGTGTCTCTTTTGAAAAAAAACAAATAGATTCTGAAATAAGCACATCATTTGTGCAGTGCTGATCATTCGGATTCCTATAATAACGTTCCTGCTATGACTATCCATGACTTCGAAAATCCTATCTACCAAGCTGATTAAGGGGTTGAGGAAGATTGTGAACTCCCTAAAGAATTGGTTAGGTTGTTGAAACAGGAGGAAAGGGTCATTCAGCCTCATCAGGAAGAAATAGAGATCGTCAACATCAGGTCTGAGGATGTAAAGAAAGAGATAAAGATTGGGGCTAGTCTGCAGGCCGGGGTAAAGAAGGAATTGATTGATATGCTACGTGAATATGTGGATATCTACGTGAATATGGGGCTAGTCTGCAGGTCGAGGTAAAGAAGGAATTGATTGATGTGCGTCGATTATCGGGATCTAAACAAAGCAAGTCCAAAGGATGACTTTCCATTACCTCACATTGATGTGCTGGTAGATAACACTACTTAATTCTCGGTATTTTCTTTCATGGATGGTTTCTCCGTGTATAATCAGATTAAGATGGCACCGAAATACATGGAGAAAACGACGTTCATTACCCCGTGGGGTACATTCTGTTATAAGGTTATGCCCTTTGGATTGAAAAATGACGGGGCAACGTATCAACGGGCTATGGTAACTTTGTTTCACGACATGATACACAAGGAAATTGAGTGTTATGTGGACTATATGATTTCCAAGTCCCGAGACGAAGAAGAACACCTGGTCAATCTCAAAAAGTTGTTTGACAGGTTGATAAAGTACAAATTGAGGTTGAATCTAAACAAGTGCACTTTCGGAGTGTGTTCCGATAAATTACTGGGTTTTATTGTTAGCCAAAGGGGTATTGAGGTAGATCCTGCAAAAGTAAAAGCAATACAAGACATGCATGCACCAAAAACAGAAAAAGAAATGTGTGGGTTTTTAGGGAGATTGAACTACATTTCTCGGTTTATATCTCATCTAACTGCCACATGCGAGCCAATTTTCAAATTGTTAAGAAAAGAACAAACGGTCAGGTGGAATGAGGACTGTCAAAGAGCCTTTGAAAAGATAAAAGAATATTTGCAGGAGCCTCCGATTCTAATGCCTCTAGTTCCAGGACAGCCACTTATCATGTACTTGACTGTGTTAGAAGGGTCGATGGGGTGTGTGCTAGGCCAACATGACAAGTCTGGTCGAAAAGAGCATGCTATTTATTACCTTAGCAAAACGTTTACCGACTGTGAATCCCGTTACTCACTGCTCGAGAAAACCTGTTGCGCTTTGGCATGGGCTGCTCGTCAACTGAGACAGTACATGTTAACCCATACCACACTGCTAATCTCAAAAATGGATCCTATCAATTATATTTTCGAGAAACCAGCATTAACCGGAAGAGTTGCAAGGTGGCAGATGATATTAACAGAGTATGACATACAATATACTTCCCAGAAAGCCATCAAAGGAAGTGTATTGTCATATTATCTTGCACAACAACCACTTGAAGACGACTATCAGCCAATGAAGTTTGATTTCCCTGATGAGGACATCATGTACCTCAAGGCAAAAGATTGCGAGGAACCACTTCCGGAGGAGGGGCCTGACCCTGAATCCAAATGGAAGTTGATGTTTGATGGGGTAGTCAATATTAACGGACGCGGAGTTGGTGTTGTTCTTATCACTCCCGAAGGTGTTCACTTTCCCTTCGCTTCCAGAATTACTTTTGGTTGCACCAACAATGAAGCGGAGTACGAGGCATGCATAATGGGAATAGAGGAGGGTATTAATCTTTGGATTAAGACCCTCGATATATTCGGAGATTCAGTCATCGTTATTAACCAAATTACCGGCAAGTGGTATACACATCAAGAACACTTAATTCCTTATAGGGATTATGCCAGAAGATTGTTGAAGTTCTTCACAAAAGTTAAGCTTCAATATATACCACGAGATGAGAATCAATTTGTTGATGCATTGGCTACTCTTTCTTCATCCATCAAAGTCTTGTGTTGGAACTATGTGCCCAGGATTGACATTTCCAGGCTTGACACATCAGCTTATGCTTTCTCTGTAGACGCGGTGTCTGATGAGAAACCTTGGTACTTTGATATCAAATATTTCCTGGAAAAACAAGAATACCCAGCTGGGGCATCATCCAATGACAAGAAGACCTTGAAACGACTTGCTGCTAGTTTCTTCTTGAATGCAGACAGAGTTCTGTATAAGAGGAACTTTGACATGGTCTTGCTCAGATGCGTGGATAGACACGAAGCAGACTTGTTAATGCAGGAAGTTCACGAGGGATCCTTCAGTACTCATGCAGGAGGACATGCAATGGCTAAGAAGTTATTGAGATCAGGGTACTATTGGCTTACAATGGATGCAGACTATTGTTCATATGCCCGTAAGTGCCACAAGGGCCAGATATATGCAGACAAGGTGCATGTTCCTCCTAGCCCGCTCAACATCATGTCATATCCTTGGCCCTTTTCTATGTGGGGCATTGACATGATCGGGAAGATTATTGCTTCAAATGGTCATCACTTCATCCTGGTTGCGATTGATTACTTCACCAAATGGGTTGAAGCAGCATCTTATGCCAATGTCACTCGTTTCTGAAGAGAGACATCATTTGCAGATATGGAGTGTCCGAGCGAATCATTACTGATAATGGTTCCAATTTGAAGAACAAGATAATGGCAGAGCTGTGCCGGGACTTCAAGATTCAGCATCACGATTCTTCTCCTTACCGGCCAAAGATGAATGGCGCAGTGGAGGCCGCTAACAAGAATATTAAGAAGATTGTGCAGAAGATGGTCGTCACTTACAAAGATTGGCATGAGATGTTACCATTCGCGCTGCATGGGTACCGAACGTCAGTCAAGACGTCAATCAGGGCAACTCCTTTCTCCCTGGTGTATGGATTAGAGGCAGTCTTGCCTGTTGAGGTGAAAATTCCTTCTTTACATGTGATGATGGATGTGAAGCTTGATGAGGCTGGGTGGGTATGTGCTCGATATAATCAGTTGTGTCTAATTGAGGAAAAGAGATTAGCGGCTATTTGCCATGGTCATCTTTATCAGAGGAGAATGAAGTGAGCATTCGACCAACGAGTACGTACTCGAGAGTATCAAGTAGGTGAGCTTGTGCTCAAGTGGATTATTCCTCCAGGTTCAGATAACAGGGACAAGTGGACCCCAAACTACGAAGGCCCGTTCATAGTGAAGAAAGTTTTCTCGGGTGGGCCACTGATGCTCACTAATATGGATGGAGAAGATTTTCAATCTCCTATTAATTCAGACGCAGTTAAAAAATACTTCGCATAAAACGACCCGCTGTACACAAAAACAGAATTAAAGTCCAGGCAAGAAAAGGGCATCCCGGCGAGCTAAAAACAGAATAAAAAGCTCAGGCAAAGGTTAGGGAAAAAATGTGTACACCCGCTGAGTTGAAAAGCCACATTGGACAACTCATGCAAAAAAGGGTATCCCGGTGGATTGAAAACCCGAAAGGGCGATCCACGCAAAACAATGGAATAAGCGAACAATTGCGGTCCTAGTAATTTGAACCAAATCATCGTTTCATGGAGTTTGGCAATATTAGAAGGGTAGGAATCAGTCCCCTCATCTGCTTCAGAGAGCAAAGGCAAGAACGAGAAGTTTTGAAAACGTGCGGGTCATAGCAGGAAGGAAACTCATTAGAATGTTGTGTACATTTCCATTAGGATAGTTTCTTTTCTCAATTTTTATGGTAGCTACCTCTTTCCAGGTAGTCGCTTTCTAATGTAAAACTTCGTCTATTCAGAGGCCCGTCAATGAATGAATATTCAGTCAAAAGCTGTGTTGTGTTTTGTTTACCTTGTTTGCAAAAATGTCCTGAATTTTTGGCAAAAAAGAACATTGCATTTGAAACATATGGATTTTTCTAAGAAAACTGACATTGCAGGGAAATATTTAAAAATATCTTTGAGTGTCGGGTGATAATGGATGAACAGATCATACCATACAAGTCCCCGAGGCACATGTGTGTATATTGTTGTTGCAGGTTGTGCAGGATGGTGTCATATCTCCCCAAGAAGAGAATATTCCCCAGCTAAGTTAAAGCAAGTGGAATCCCCAGCAAACTCTAAGGCTAATTGAAGAGCGATCTTTTCCCCAAGCGGATTATCTTTTCACAAGTGAAGTATTCCCAGCAGACAACTGTACGCCTGATTTCCCCATAGAGTTCAAAATGTATGAATTCGTTTCCCGCAAGGTTTATTTAATCAAGCATATTCCCCAACCAAGTCTAAAGATGGTCATTCCCCACAGATTCATGATTGGGATTCACTCCCATCGTCGAAATATTCCCCAGAGAAGTCGCCCATTTATTTTTTGTCATAGTGATGGATACGGACAGTTGTTCATCCCCCCAATCAGAGTTAATTGTCAAAGCCTCTAGACCCGAATCATCCATGCAGAGTTGTGACTCTCACCAGGCACTTGTCTTTTGCTCGTCCGCATTCTCCAGCACTCGTCTGTGTTTGATTGATGTTCGATCTCGTCTGCACTCCCCAGCGCTCGCCTGTATTTTGTTAACTGTTTGAAGCTTGTCTGAATTGTTTGGGTACTCGTCTGCATTGACTACTCCAAATGCTCGTATGTACTAGCTACTCCAAATGCTCATTTTCATTGGATTTTTAGTATTCGTATATATCAGTGGCTGATATGCGTCTGTATCATCGCCTGAAGCGTTCGTCTGTGTTTCTTAGATCATCGTCTGATATTCGTTTGTATCATTGACTTACGACACTCATCTGTATTCTCTTGATGATCATCCAATACTCGTCTATGTTGAAGAGGTTTGAAGTCCTGACGGTGGGATTAAACGTCAAAATGGTTACCAGTCCTGGCGTAACAGTTTATCCAAAGGAGGTTCGTTTGTCTCAGGCACCACTGATCTACGTAAGATTTGTGAAGAGGTTTCGTCAAATCCTAATGTTGCACCTGGCATAACAGGTTATATGAAGAAGGCTTGTCTGTCTTAGACCATATATCTACGGCGAATATATGAAGAGGGTTCGTATATCCTGATTATGCATGTCTATCCCACAGACTTAAGTGCATCACCGGTCCTGGCATAACAATTTTATCTGAAGGAGGTTCGTCTATCTCAAGTCATATATTTTGTAAAATGTATGAGGAGGGCTCATATGTCCAGTTCCTGGCATAACAGGTTTATTTGAAGAGGGCTTGTATGTCCAGTACCTGGCGTAACAGGTTTACTTGAGGAAGACTTGTCTGTCTTAGTTTTTCTTAATCGGTGTAACAACTTAATTTGGAAGGAGCTCGTCTGCTTTGTCTCCATTTCAGTCACCTGGGGTGTTGAGTTTATTTCCCATTGCTTTCATTCCCCAGCAGAGTGCAAATTTCAGGTCTTCTTGGTATTCAACCACAGTTTATCTTGAACGGTCGATAGCCCGTGCTATCGTCCTTTTCAGATTAACAGTTGCTTGAATAGGGGCAGCTGTAACACCTCAAATTTGCCCTCTTGTTTCTAGCATCATCCTCATGTCATAAACATCATAAGCATGGTATATCCTTAGCATCTTTGCATAGAAAAATGAAGCATAACATTCTCATGTCCTAGCATTGGGCATATGATCAATCATTGGTGCGTTTTGAAGCCTTACAAGTCAAAGCAAGAGTTTAAGTGACCTTGGCCAAGTCTCACAAGGTTTTATTATGTCCTATACAAGCTCAAGATCCTTTACAAGAGCCCAAGAGGTTGGGAGATTACCAAATGATCCAAGAAGGAATAATCTCCTACACAAATGGTACTCAAATTAGGGTTTCATGTTCAAGCAGGGATTCTTTGAGACTTTGGCCATTTCATGTGGGCAAAGTCCTTCATATGATATGAAGATACTATGGATGAAATTTGGTGAGAAAACGCATTGAGGAAGGCAGTTATTTCATCAGTTGCTTGCATAAGAAGAAATTGGTCAAACTGATTATTTGAAAAGTAAATTGTGGCAATTCAAGGGTTCCAACCCCATTTCTCAAGCCAATGGAGGTTCTTAAGGTCAAATAAGAGGTTTGGAAAAGTCAAAGATCAAGAATAAAGGGGTTTTGAGAGACTTTCCATTTTTGGCATGTGACTTGTAATGAAAGTTGCTATTTTTGGCAAGTTTTGCCCTAATCTTCCAAGCTCTCTTTCACAACCAAAATGACCTCAAATGAATTTTCCTTGAACATGAAAGTTGTAGAGTATGATCTCCCATTTCTAAAAAGTACAAAAACATGCTTATAGCCTTCATGGTTTGGAAGTTATGGCCAATCGAAAGTCACATTTATTTAGGGTTTTGCCATGAATTCAAGTCTCTCCAATTTTGCAAATTGCATTGTATTGTATTTTCAAGCTATCCTATGGATTAATTCTGGTTACAAACATAAAATACAACACATGAGAAGTATTTGGCTTAAAAGAAATCAAGCAATTCGTGCATGGATAAATGCGTATTTCATTAAATGTAAAAATGCAAAAACATGGGAATAACATGATCCAGCCATCCAATGGTCGGGATTAAAGCATTATTGAGCAAGTTATAACAAGAGAATCAGCATGTGAAAGGAGCATGGGAAGTGCACGAGCATTTCACCCTCACACATCATTTTTTGCATTTTTGCAAATTCATTTCAAATTCACTCTTCCCACGTGCAAAGTTTCACAAACCCTAATCAGTGTGATACAAGGATGATATAAAACCTATTGCACACAAACTTCAGCCCTAGCTCTCTCTCATTCATCATCTTCAAAGTTTTATGCACAGAAACAAAAGCCTTTGAATCTCTCTATTCAGGATCTCATTCTTCAATCTCTTGCCATATTCTTGTTCAGTGATCTCTAAGGATCATAAATCTACTTTTCATTTAAGCTAAAACTCAAGATTGATCAAGGTGCCAAAATAGTGCAGTTCAGTGCAAACTTCAAGATCTAGTCCAATCCAGACTCTCTTTTGAATTTATTTTGCAAGGAGAGGTTAAAGTGAGTCCATCTGCATCTGGAGCAAGCTTTTTTGGTCCTAATTCGAGCTCTGCATATCTCAGGTATCATCCAAATTCATAGATCCAGAAATGAAATTAGTTGTGCATATTGTGATCTACATGATTTGCTGGTGATGGTGATCTATTTAGAATTGAAAATGAGTGTGATTGGAGCTTGTATTGTGGATTTAAAGTTTGATGCATGATTTTGTTTTTGTTCGATTTGGTCTGGTCATTGATTTGTTGTGAATTTCATTGCCATATTTGAACTTATCATGCTTTAATTATGTGATCTGGAGATTTTAAGATGTTTCTGTGTACTTGTGTTCATGCGCTTGAATTTTCCGGTGTCGGAGCTAGGGCTCCGGTCACCGGATTCAGGAAATTGATCAGATGAAGAAGATGATGTTAAAAGCGTAGGATCATTTGATCCGGATGGTTTTGGTGTTGCCAACGCATTAAAAGGACACCCTCTCCCTCACGTGTTTCTGTTTTGCCCAATAATGTTGGGTGTTTACCACCATACCATAGTTCCCATGCACTCACACGCTGGCTTGTTTGATTTGTTGACTGAGTGGATCCATTGACTTGTTCTTATGCCTCAGATTGATCCACTGGCTTGTGTATTTCCCTGAATTTTGTGAATATCCACTATAAATATGTGACACCTGCGCAGGATCCATGGGCCCCTATTCCTATTCACACCCCTCCCATTGCTAAGCCCATTTGAATTGAACTAAGTCCCTTACTAATTGCACCCCTGGTTCTTGTGATTTTATTTTATTTTCATTTTTATTTTCAGTTTGGTTTTTGATTTTTAAAAATAGTAAAATGTATCCAAAAATTCCAAAATAATTCATGATCATTTCTTTTAATTTTCTTTAATTTTTGATATTTTTATTTTTCATTTATCTTCATTTTCCAAGTAGGAATTAATTTCCACTTTTATTAATTGTTTTAATTCATTTTAAATACATGTTGACTTGTGAATTTTGTATCTTGATCATCAATTTGAATTTTGAGTTGGTTCTTTTTGCATTTGATTCATGTTAAGGTGTAGTTTGTGGATGATTTTTCTTCTGATTTTTATAAGTTTGTGTGTTTATTTTTTATAGTTGACTTGAGCTTGAGGTTTCAAAACCCTAATCGGTGTTCTTGAGGTCCTTTGACCTAGCTTGCCTATGGTTCTGACTTTGCCCTTTTGGTATGATGTTATCACTTGATTAATGAACATTTGTGGTTGATTGCATAATTTTTGCATGAGTTTGTGATTTGATTTGAATTTTCATTTGAAATAGCTTTAATTTTGCTTCTTCTTGCTAGCATGCTTAGAGTATAGGCTAGGAGGGCACTTGTGCCAACTCCTATAGGATGTTTAGAGGTCTTTTTATATGAAATTTAATCCCTGATCCTTGCTTAGTATCTGTGCTTTGAGAATTTTCTTTGTTACTTGTCTTTAAATTTTCTCACAAGTGTATGCATGTCCACCTCACCTCTTTTGTTCATCCATTATCTTTGGTGCTTGTGATGGAGTTTGTGTGCTTCTTCCCATGTTTGCTCATGCTTATTAGGCACTTCTTAACATTTTTAGGTCCCTGGTTTTTCACATGATGCTTATTCCTTGATTTGGTTTGTGTTTGTTTGTCCTTACACTTGTGCACATGTTCACTCCAATTCCCATTCTTATTGTTTGTGTTTGGGCTTGCATGAACCATTCTTTGGGTCTTTTGGGATGTTTGTACTCATTCTTGTAATGTTAAGGTTCTGACCTTGTGTTGCTTAGTACTTGTCTAACTTGTGGGATCCTTTGTGTTTCATTTGTGTTTTGCTTTCTTCATAAGAGTTTGTGAAGCTTGGTAATAGTTTGTATGCTTTACCTCTTACTTGGTTTGCCTTGGTGATATGTCTTAGTGCATTAAATGGTTGCTTTCACTTCTATTTGTGAGTTTTAGTATGATCTTTTGTTCATTTGTATCTCATTTGATTTCACTTGTTTTTGTCTTACCATTTGTTTATGCTACTAACCATTTCAGGGGCTCATGGTAAGTGAAGTGTGGATGTCATCCACATTCAAATTCTTCATATTTTCTTTATCTTGGCTTTCTATTTTGTAATTGTTGATGTGCCTTGTACCATCTTGTGCTTTCTTCTCTCTTCTTCCTTTAGAAGCAACTTATCTCTTTTAGAGGAGTAAGTTGTTCTCTAACTCTTTCTTCATCTCTTCTTCTTCTCCTTTCTTAGGATAGTTTCAATCCTCACTAACCATAGGACTCCCATGCATGATAACTTTAGGATTATATTTTCCCCTTTAGTTTTACCTTTGAGATCCTTTTGGTGCTCTCTCTTTCTCATCTTCAAACAAAAATCTAAAACATTAATAATAGTTGAGATGACTTCTCCCTTTGGTCACTCTCTCAAAGAAAAGCATAAAAAATACTTCTTCACTTTAATCCACCAAAACACTTAATAATACGAACAAGTTAGTGAATTTAAATTCCAATCTTAGGAAACAAGTTTGAGGATCTTCCTCATTCTTGATGGACTTGTTACTCATTCTATTTTGGGATGTGGTAATAAGGACACGTCCTTAGAAAATGATTTTCCTTCACTTCCTTGTGCCACAGACTTATAAAAGACTTCTAAAAAACACAAACAAACAATAAGCGTCTCTCCTTCGGGACTTCTCTTCTCATCTCACTCACTCTCATCGTACGAACTTGCTCCTACTTGTCATTTTGCAAGTCGGTAACACACTCGTCGTCCGAGCCTGCAACACATGAGCATTGGCATAGGCAGTTCAAGCCTTAAGACACAGGCAATCTTTTCCACCCCTAGTTAAGGGAACTACGATGTCTCTAATCCTCATGTCCATATGAGGTACGTAGGCAGCGGGGTAGGGCCCGTTCGAGCACACTCTTTTATTTTCCCTACATTTTCCCTTTTCTTTTCTTTTCTCCAGTTCCTTTTCTTTTGCATAAGCTTTCATTCTTTCACCATTTGAAACAGTTTCTTTGCAAGCATGGATCCCGTCGGGTACGGTGGACGATCTAGGGTGCCAATACCTTCCCAAGTCGTAACTGACTCCCGAACCCAGTCTCTTTGGTTCGCATGACCTGTGTCATTCCTTTTCTTTTATTTGGTTTGTGCAACATTACCATTTACGTCTCTTCGGGATAAAAATGTCTGGCTGGCGACTCTATCTCTTCCGCGCCACTTTCGTGTTTGTACCAGGATGGAAATCCAGGTAGCGACACACAACTTCAACTGGTTCTTCATGTGGCTGTATAACTTTCTCTTATTGCTGTAACAACCTAACAAGCTCTACAGGCACTTCACAATTTTCCTCCTTCCCATCCTCGGCTTGATAGAACGGATTCTCGAAGTTATAATTGGCAATAACAGAATTGTTATAAACAGGATCCAGAGTGGATGAGGATTTGCATTTTAGTGACATGGGTGTGTGTAAGAACTCATAACTTTGATAAAGAAAAATAAAAGAAAGATAAAGAGCGTAATATTTATGAAAGCAAAAACTTCCATTGATTTTATTGAATGAAAATATGCAAATGAAATGACATCCCTAACAAGCATACCATTGTGCCCCGGGTAAGGCACAAGGCTTAAGAGTTTAATTGTTCGAAATTACAAACTTAAAAATAAGAAACACAGTAATAGTATTTACTCATGACTAAAGGAGATAGAAATAACGTCTTTAGCTTTCCAATTATTGAGCCCACTTCCAATGGTAGGGAATCCTCCACAACATTGACTTGATGCCTCTGAACTCCTTTACTGGTAATACGAATAGCACGAGCACGACAAACAGCCTTCTGAGAATCTGCAGTAAAACCCAAACCAAACTTGTCAGACTTGTAAGGAATGTCAGGAAGCTGACCCCAAATAGTACAACCACCTTCTTCAACTACAACCTTTGCATCCTTCAGAGAAGCCATTGCAGGAGGTATTCTAGCAACAACAGGGACTGGTTTAGCAGCAGGGATGGATTCAACAGTATGAACAACTTGAGGAACTACTTCAAATGTCTGGCAAGGAGTCTCAACAAATTCACCTTCCATCTCAACATACTTGAAATTATTTACATGACTGACCATATACTCTTCCTCACCATAAATAGTGACGATTTTGCTTTTCACTAGATATTTCAACTTCTGGTGCAAAGTGGAAGTCAAACACCTGCCCCATGTATCCAGGGACGCCCAAGCAGACAAGAATAAGAATGACGAATATCCATCATATAGAATGTAAAATCAAAGACCTGAGAACCTACTTTGATTGGAAGGTCAACTTCTTCGTGCACCATTCTTCTTGATCCATCAAAGGCTTTCACCACCACGTTACTGGGTCTTAACACAATATCTTTAAAGTTGAGTTTGTCCAGAACATCGTTCGTTAACACATTCAAAGAGGAACCATTATCCACCAAAACATGAGACATAGTTGTGCCCCTACACTCAATGGAGACGTGCAGAGCTCTATTGTGGTTTCTTTTGGCAGGAGTTAAATCAACATCAGAAAATCCCAAGCTATTATCAGTAGTCAGGTGGGCCACACAATTCTCAAACTGGTCCACAGAGATTTCATGTGGTACATGAGCAGCCTTCAAGAACTTCACTAAAGCCTTGGCATGGGCTTTAGAACATAGCAACAAATACAACATATAAATCTTAGAGGGAGTATGCCCCAACTATTCAACAACATTATAATCACTCTTGCGGATGATCTTAAATACTTCATTCATCTGCTTAGAGAGGTCTTAAGTAACTGGAGTTTCAACCTGAACAGGCTCACTCAATGGTCCTTTGCCCCGAGCTTCATTACTTAGCCCATGATTGGATATATGAACTGGAGCAGCAACAATCTTTGAAGTGTCTTGCGGAGAGAAAATTCTTCCACTTCTAGTAACTTTACTAGTCTCAACAATATTGTCGATATCAGGATTAGTATCCGCAACTGTTGCACCCCAAAATTTTCCCTCACCTAGACAATACATTGTGTAATAAGGTGTCCCAAGAGGATCACAAGGTTCACAATTAGTCAGAAAGTTTGACAATTCCCTCAGACAATGTATCCTACTAAGCAGTGCATCCTAAACTAGGGTTTTGACTTTCATCAGGCTAAATGGGCTCCCAAGACTTCAAGTGAGCTTCATAGCATCCTATATGTGTTCAAGAATCCCCATGTCAAGTTTCAAGACTTTCCCAAAAGATTTGCTCAGTCAGATGATCAGATAGGTTAAAATCAGTCAAAGTAGTCAAAAAGTCAAACTGAGGTCAACTGTGGTCAAACCAAAGTCAAACTTCATGATATTTTGCCAAAATCAAGTATATGAAGTAAAATTCATCATTTTATAAAGGGTTGATCATGATTCATCAAGGAGATTTCAGATCATCAAGAATCAGGAGTTTCTAAATTAGGGTTTTCACAAGAAAAGTCAACTGAACTTTGACCAGCCATAACTTTCACATGCTTCATCAAATTTTTTCCATCCAAAGCTCATTTTTAAGGAAATTGAATTCTCTACAACTTTGTATCTCACAAGCCAAGCCCAAAAATGCTTCATTTGGAAGGTATGAGCTAAGACATTATAGGTCCTTTTAAAAGTCAACAAAAAGTCAACAACTTCCAAAGAGCACAACTTGAGAATGGTAAAAGATATGGACATGAGACCAAAGAGGTTGGTTAGAGGACTCTTTAAGATTTCCAAAATGTCCAAGAACACCTTCATATCATTAAAATTAAGGGATTTGTGCCCTTGCAAAGTTGGGAAATTTTTGAGAGGTTTTTGAAGCAATTGGGATCTTAGAACCAAATTTCACCAAATGGGCTTGCATTTTTATGATCGAAACACTTCCGTGACATCATGCACGAATTAAAAATTATTTATTCATATTTTTATTCATTTTTATTTTATTTATTATGATTTTTTACATTAAAAATCATTTTAAATTAAAATAAAATATAAAAGTGTGGATATTTGATTTGATTTTGGTTCTAGAAAGTCTTAAAGGCTATTTAGAAGTGATTGATATTATAGAAATTCAGATCATACAAAAATAGCAAGGTTATATCAAAAAAATTCAATCTTTGAAGGTGAATCTTTTTCAATCTCCATGGATCCAAAAGTCCAAAGGATGGACTATTTTTTTTTTACCTAATTCTATTCTATGATATAAAAACAACATAGCAATCATAAGAGACGAAATTGGCAGCCTCAAGAACAACATTCAAACTTCAAAAATTCAAGCAAAAAGTGACATTCGGATTTGAGAATTTGGCCACTTTCAAAGCAAAACAAAGGTTGCGTTAGCTTCCTTGATCCTCATTGATCATGATTCAATACTCATAAGCATCAAAATCATGTTGTAATGGTTAAACAAAATGCATGTTCATGGCACTTTATTGATTTTTCGGTTACGACTATTCATGATGTTTTGTTTGTTTTTGTTTAGCTAATATTGTCTGTGTGATGACATAGAAGCTTTCTGGGCAATTATTTTTGAGTTTAATCGCAGGAATCGTGAAAAGCCATAACTAGGGTTTTGAAGTTGAAATTAGGGGTTTGCGATTTATGCTATATAAATGACTTTGAACATGATATTCAGATTGTATGAAACCTGGGAAAGCTTTTGGTATCATTAATTTAGATGATTCGTGTCTGGATTGTATACTATTTGTTTTGCAGGTTTAGCTACGAAGACGAATTCGTAGGAAAATTTGTAGAAGATTTCGCAGGTAATTTCGCAGTACCAGAGGAAGAAGATGAAGTTCGTCTGGCGCCAAAATTCAAATTGAAATTTTGTTTTATTTTTTATATTATTATGGTTATCACATTAACACGCGCAGGCTGATGGTCCAGTGGTAAGTGAGGCGTTTGATAGTGTTGAAAGCTTAAGTTCGAATCCTGGCTGGGCGCATTCTTTTTTTGGGCAATTTTCTTCTGTTTTTCAGGTTTAATATATATTTAAGGATCTTCATATCATAACACAAAGGGCTGTGTAGCCCAGTGGATGGAGACTGAGTCTGGGAGTGAGGGGGCAAGGGTTCAAACCCTACCCTCAGCATTTTGGTATTTTTGTCTTATTTTTTTTTATTTTTTCTTATATTTAGTATTTAAAATTAATTATATATTCTTTATAACATTCTTTTTTTCTAAAATAAATCTTTTTTTAAAAAAATTAATATTATTTTATTATAATTTGTATATAAATTTTTCTTTTATATAATTTATAAATAATTTAATATTTTAATAATTTCTATTCATTAGTAACAATTAATTAATTCAATATATATTTTATTCCTAATAAACCCTAATTTTTTTTCCTTAATACAAAACCCTAATTTTTATTTACCCTAATTTTCATTAACTTTAACATTTAATTTAATTAATTTTTGTTCTAATGTATAATTAAATAATTAATCATGTTTTGTAAATAGTTATTATATTGTTTATTATTATTATTCTAATTATTTTATTTTCTTTTAAAATTCTTTAAAATTGTTTATTTAACTTAAAAAATATTCTTTTAAAATTTGTTATTCTTTATATTTGTTCTAACCTCTTTTTCTTATAATTATTATTATTGCTAACCCTTTTAATTGTTATTTATTTATTATATATCTATTATGTAATTATTTTTATTATTATGTAAATGTGAAAGCCTTGTAATAGTCGTAGGTTTATTTTTTTGTCTTTATTTTATTGTTTATAAATATTTTTATTGTCATGGTTAGTAACTATAGGGTGTGAACAACTATGTGAAATTAAAATATTTTAGAAAACTAATTTAAACAAGATAACTACATGAATACAAACACTCACACACGTAAGTCGATCTTTGATCGCCATCTCACACTTTCTAGGGTTACTCCTCAGGTTGCCTAATTATAAGGTCAAGTAAGGTGTCTTAAAGCAAAGTCCCTTCATAAAATATCATCTAGTCCCTTTAAGTTCATAAGATCAAGTCCCTTCGAGGTTGCCTACTGAATAATGATCTTGTCCCTTCGAAATAAAAAGATGATAAGTCCCTACGAATTGCTAAAGACACCTTACAGTTGCCTAAACACAGATGTCCCTTCACATGTCCCTTATACATCTAAGGTAATGACTACCTATTCCTTAATAATAGGGATAGTCTTACCATTGAAAGAACACATAAGAATAGTAAAGACTTAGCATAGGGTAGGTTCATCTTAAGTACTTGCTCACTTTTCTTCAAAATACTTCATTACACTTCATATTTTAAACAAATTTTTAAAACAAAGTCTTTATATACATCCATACGAGGATCATTATAAAGTACTTAGAAATTTTTTAATCACACACTACACCTTTCTCAAAACAATTTAAAGTGAGCTAAGTAACTAAGAGCTTATGGATAACCATGGATATAAAGGGTGCTAACACCTTCCCTTTGTATAACCTACCCCCCGAACTCAAAATCTTTTTAAGGTCTTTCCTGTTCTTTTATGCCCTTTCCTTTTGGATAAAATAAAAGTCGGTGGCGACTCTTGCTATCCGCAACATTTAACTAAAGTCAGTTCTCCCACCGTGTTACAGCAGCAGGTGTATCAGTCATAGGCTCTTGCTTGAAACCATGGATATAAACATCAGATCCATAATTCCAAGGGATAGCCTTGTCAGAGGAATATATGATTGGACCAGGAGTAGTAATAATTAGGGGAGCCATCTTTGGCTCAACAGTAATCTTCACAGAACCCTTAGAGGTGATCCTCACAGGACCCTTAGAGGTAATCTTCACAAGAATACCAGTGATCACAGAACATCTTCCAACTTCAGATCTTGGGATAGGCCTTCACATAGACTCCCTACAGAATGGGTCTTCTCAAATAATATAGTACGGTTGTCCATTAAACGTTGAATACCTTCTTTCATCTTCCAACAATCATTAGGTTGGGAGGCACAATAAAAACAGTCTTCATTGCAACCCGAAAATAAACCGGCTTGCTGCAGCTTCTTCTTAATGATGGATAGATGAGTAGTCAAATCAGTCACCATAGAAACATAAGAAACATCATCAATAGCATTAACAGTCTTCTCATGCTTGGGCATAGGAGCAGTAATCACATTAGGAGTCTCAGGAGGGTCAAACTCAATTTCTACAACATCAATCATATCCTGGATCTTATTCTTCAACGCCCAACAGTTATTAGTATCATGGCCTGGGTAATTGGAGTGATATGCACACCTTGCATTGGGATTGAAACGAGAAGAGGTAGTATTGAGTTACTGAGGAGGATCCCTTAGAGTAATAAATTCTCCCTTCGACATATGTTGCAAAGCCTGAGCCAACGACATATTGATCTTTGTAAATTGCCTCCTAGGCTTAGGCTGACTATTTTGCTGCTGCTCCTGTGGTGTAGGTGCAGGATTAGAGATGAGGACTGCCCTCACATATTGATTATTCCTGTTACGACCCGGTTGGCCATACACATCATTAGATTCTTTCTTCCCATTAAAAGGTTTCTTGGTAGTACTGGAAGAGGCAACCACTTGTACTCATAAACATATCAACCAATTCCACTCTCCACACATTCTCCAGTCATTATCAGCTCAGTGAAACCTGATGATGAACTTCCAATGAGATGATTGTAGAAAGGACCAGTCAATGTACTCATAAACATATCAACCAATTCCCTGTCAGTCAAAGGAGGTTGAACTCTGCTTGCAAGATCTCTCCATTTCTGGGCATACTCCTTGAAACTTTCTTTAGAACCCATAGACATGCTTTGGAGTTGCATGCGAGTTGGTGCTAAATCAGTGTTATATTGATATTGCCTATAGAAGGCCTCAATAAGATCATTCCAAGTACGAATATTGATACTCTCCAGTTGATAGTACCATTCCAATTGAGCCCCTGATAAGCTCTCTTGAAAGAAATGAATACATAGCTTCCTGTCAGCAATATGTGGCTAAATCCTCTGGACATAGGACCTCAGATGCAGCTTAGGACATGACACACCATCATACACCACAAAAGTAGGAACCTTGAACCCAACAGGGATGACAACTCCAGAAATCAAACTTAAATCTTCAAAATCCAACCCAAGAGTCTTCTGTAATTTCATAGCATTCACACGATCTTCCAACAACTTATACTTCTCATCACCAGTTGAATCATGATAATAATTCTCCTCATAATTAGAATTTACAGCAGTACCATGTCGACTCCCTTCTTCTTCTGCAGAACTTTTATCTCCAGGATTTTCAACTTCCTCATCTGTTTTGACTGGACCTCTGAACCTTCTACCCATGTTCATGAATCCCACTGGTTTTTTGGTCTTCTTCTTCTTCTTAGTCAAAAGTGCCTTCAACTCGTCTTGTCCCCTGAACAAGTTCAGAATCATCTCTTGAAATTGGGCATTCTGAGCCTGAAGTTCCTTGACAGTTTGTTCGAGAGCCATTTCTGCTAAAATAAACAACAAGAAGATAAGATACATGTTGTGAAAACCTATTATGCAATGATATGGTGTGTAGATGCATATACAATGTTTTCAAGGACCACAGAATTTAAATTTGTTAAAACAAACAAAAATAAAACTCTTATTAGTAGGCTTGAAATAATATTGCCCATTGGGCTTACAAATTAAGATAAACAAAATTTATAAAGAAAATAAAACATCTGAGAATTAAGTCTCCCATGGACGCTTCCTCTTTGTGTTGAGGTAGGTGTTGAGATTTCGCTCCTCGTGAAGTTGCTTTGTCAGCTCCAACACTCTTTCTTGGTTATTCCTGAACTAGGCTTCAAAGGTATCTCTTTGTTCCTTTAGTTAGATCCAGGACTTCTGCAACTCTTCCAAATCAGTGGGCATATCTAGATGAAGGATGGTATAAGGAACTTCTCCTTCAGCAACAGGCTCCATAATCACTGGTAGAACAGCAGGATATGGCATCATAAGAGTCTGAGCATGAGACCGCACCCATTTGAGGTAAGGTTCAATATGAATGGAGTACTTTGGTTCCAGAGTCTTACTATCAACCTTGTTTACTTTATTCCAAGCTCGTATAAACCTTTGATGATAACCTTGAAGATCGTTGTCGTAGTCGAACACAATACCTTGAATAAGCATGTCGTGAAGACCATTACTCCGAGCATAACCAAACTGTCGTAGAGCTAAAGAAGGGTTGTAAGTAATGCCCTCTCTTATGCCAAGGAGTGGCACATTAGAGAACTCCCCACAACGGTCAATGATAGTGACATTTTCCATAGATCGAGAACACCAATGAATATCTGAATGAGAGAGTGACATCATCCTTTTAGACCACCTCAACACTTGTTCATTCTTCATCACAGATCGAGGAAGGTGAGAAATAAACCACCTAGATAGTAGAGGTATGCAACACATCAGAGTTCCTCTCGCTTTCGTAGTATGAGTGTGAAGAGAGTGTAAGATATCTCCAAGCAAGGTAGGCACTGGATTGTGAGTCAGAAATATGTTGATGGCGTGTACATCTATGAACTAGTCTGGATTAGGGAATAATACCAACTCATAAATCAGCAAATCTAGGATCTCCTCAAAAGCATCGTAACTCATAGCATCCAATAACACCCGAGCTTTCTCTATCAATACTCTGGAAAGGATACCCTTAACTCCACTTCTTGTTTCTAGGACAATGCCTGATTTCTTCAAATGTAGGGTTGTAACAATGACTTCAGGTTTAGGCTCATTCTCTAAGCCTATGAAGGGTTTTTGATCAAGGATAGGTACCCCAAGTATCTTGGAGAATTCTTCCATTGTGGGCACCAACTGATAATCGGGGAATGTGAAGCAATGATGTTTAGGATCAAAGAATTGGAATATGACACTCATCATATCTTCATCAAGCCCTGAGGTAACCAAGTCAGGTAGATAACCATGCTTCTTGATGAATTGGGAGCTTTCAGGAAGTTTTGAGACCAAATCCTTAATCTTGAGAGGTATCCCTACAAAGTTGATCCGGATAGTGTTCCTACGAGTGGAAGCCATAACCTGCAACAAAGAACAAAGATAAATCCTTTGGTCCTTAAAATGGTTAGTGAAAATGCTATTATTATGATGTTATGATGTTATGTTCAATCACAGACATGTGGCACACACAAGCAAGTCACACAATAGTCATAGGTTTAGAGGCTTGCATAGTTTAAAGGTAAGTACACTTCCCCTGAAGTTTAGTTGGTTCATCTTGTCCTACAAAAGTAACCAGGTTCTAAGGGATCTTAATATCACTGATCCTTCTCAAGGGTTGTTGTTCAGTAGGCAACTTACTTGCCAACCAAAACCCCCCAAGATTAGAATCTCAATGAGCGTAGCATCGAGTATCAACCAACTTTAGACTTCTCCAAAGTCGGCTATCTCACTACTTTCTAAAGGCCAAGATGGGTCAATTAAGGTTCTAAAGGGTAGTTAGTGTTAATGCCAAAGTATGGCAGCCCCATATTATCCTCAACTTACTTAAGGAACATAAGCACCAACCAAGAAGTCACACTAACTATGGCCACCAGATCCACCATATCGGTATACGTTGTACAGTTTCCTTGGTCTATTGCCATTTACCTAGGGTACACTAGATCCGGGTTAGGATCTTTCACACATAAGCCCAACAGATAAATATAAAGCAAGCAAGTCAAACATTAAGTGATCCTAATTTCTAAGGGTACCCCTCTTTTACTTAGTACTCCCCAGCAGAGTCGCAAGTTCTGTAACACGGTGGGAGAATTGACTTTTTAGTCATGTTGCGGATAGCAAGAGTCGCCACCGACTTTTATTTTATCCAAGTGGAAAGGACATAAAAGAACAGGAAAGACCTATTTTAAAAAGACTTGAGTTCGGGGGGTAGGTTATATAAAGGGAAGGTATTAGCACCCTTTATATCCATGGTTATCCATGGGCTCTTAGTTACTTAGCTCACTTAATTGTTTTGAAAGTGTGAAGTGTGTGATTAGAAAATTTTCTAAGTACTTTGTCATGATTCTCATATGGGCGTATACAAATCCTTGTTTTGAAAATGTTTGAAAATTGTAAGGTGTGAAAAGTATTTTAAAGGGTGTGAGCCAATAACTTAGAGTTCCTACCCTAGACTAAGTCTTTCATGTTCTTGTATGTTCTTTCAAGGAGAAGATTTCCCCTATTACTAAGGAATATGTAGTCATTACCTTAGATTTGTTTAAGGGACGGACGTAGGGTCATCGTATGGTCAATGAAGGCAACTTAAGGGGTGTCTTTAGCAATTAGGAGGGACTATCATCTTTTACCGAAGGGACAGGATCATTATCGTAGGCAACATCGTATGGACTTGATCTTTTAAACTGGGAGGGACTAGATGATTTATTTATGGAGGGACTTTGCTTAAGACACCCCCACTTTCGAGGGACTTGACCATATAAAGGCATCTAAGAAGGGTAACCCTAGGAAGTGCAGACAGTGATCGTAGATCGACTTACGTGTGTGAGTGATTTTATTCATATATTTAATCTTTTTTAATTAAATTATCTAAGTCCTTGTTAATTATATATTTCTTTTCACTCCCTAATTACTAACCAAACAATAAATAATAAAAATGCAGAGAAATTAAATCCTACATTATTACATCGCTTTGGGGCAGATACATAATAATCAGGCGAGAGAATAAATTACAACAAATAATAATGGCCTGTATATTTTTCTAATAATTAAAATAAGACAAAAATAAATAAAAGACATTATTTCAAATATTTAAATAAAAATAAATAGATTAAGTTTTGAAACTAGAGTTAAAAAAAATTAAAGTTTTTTAAGCAAAAATTAGGGTTAGTTTAAGAAAATTAGGTTTTTTAGAGAAAATTTGGATTTTTTTACAGAAAATTAAACTAATTATTAATTATTACTAAATTATGAAAATATGAAGAAAATTTAATTATGTACACAATTATTATTAAAGAAAATAATTAGGAATTTAATTAACATAAAATAAAGTTGTTAAGAGTTTTTTTAGAAAAATATTAACTAAGTTATTATTTTATTTACAAATTAATCAAATTATATAAAAAAATATTAACATTTAAAGAAAACTAAATATTTGTATAAAAAAATATTAGTGGAGTTTTTAAGAAAAAAGTTTTTTTAAAAAATAAATTAGAATTAATTTAAGTTAGTTATTTTATTATTATTTAGAAATTAATTAAAAACAAGAAAATATGAGAAAAACTAGAAAAATTGCTCAAAAAGAAAGGACATGGGAATCGAACTCAGGTCCAGTACCTCACTAGACCAAAGCTTTTATCACCTGAGCCAGCGCGCGCGTGGTGATAACAATAGGGAACAAAAACAATATGACCCTTGCCAATTTTTCAAAATAACCCAGCACGCCTAATATCCGTCTTCAATCTCTAGAAAGGGTTTTTGGCAACGGTTTTAAGGACCGTGTCTGCAGCGGTTTTTTTCTGTTGCCTTAAACCTGTAAAAATTAAATACGAAAAATATGTGATATTAACCCAAAATAAAGGTTCCAAACGATTGCCCACAACCTGCAAAGTGTTAATCTATCATCAAACATAATTTATATTGCTTGAATTGAAAGATCCCAATTTGAAGGTATGAACTCTAACTATGGCGAATCGTCATTCCTGCACCTAAAATCAAATTAAACCATCCAGAAAGCTTTCAATCATTATCACAATCAATAATATGATATTAAATTCGATGTATAATGTATGCATAATAGAAATCGAAAATTTCAAATGTGGATGGAAATATGAATTCAGTTGCCATGAATTTGTGATGCTTCAATGACGTTGAAGCTGGAAATACGTTCTAAGAGGTCTTAGGAATATGTAGGAACCTTTGAAATCTTTGAAAACACCCTGGAATATGTAAACTGAAACTTGCTTTTTATTGAAAAAAAATTAGTTTTGAATATGCCTCTCTTCTGGAAATTTCGTCCCCTAATGTAGTAGTCTTGTTGGTGTATATGTAATGAATGAGATTAGGTCAAAATATGGGCTTTGTCCTTATGGATTTTAGTTGCTTGAGTGTGAAGAAACAATCAACCATAAATGCTTCGAAAATCACATAAATCCTTGCTATTTTGGTTGTGCACGATTTTGGATCTCTTCAATCAACTTTAAATGTCATATAAATCATTCTAGAACCAGATTTATTATTTGATTTTTCATATTTTATTTTCATTAAAATTGAATTTTAATAAATAAAATCCAAAATAATATAAAATAAAATTTAAAAATCATAATAATTTGTCATTGGGTCGTGCATGACTTTATCTTTGAGATTGGGTTTCAATTTTATGGGCCCATTTGGAAAAATTTTAAGTTAAGGCCTTTTTTGCTTCACACACCCCTTGAAAATTTCCCAACTTTGACAAGGCATAACTCCCTCAATTTTAAGGCTATGAATGTGTTCTTGGACTTTTTAGAAAGCTTAGAGAGTCCTATAACCAAAAAATTTGGTCCCATTTCCATATCTTTTACCATTTTCAAATTACGAGCTTTGGAAAAAAGTTGACTTTTTGTTGACTTTCAAAAGGACCTATAATGTTTTAGCTCATACCTTCCAAATGAAGCATTTTTAGGCTTGAATTGTGAGACACAAAGTTGTAGAGAATTCAATTTCCTTCAAAATTAACGTTGGATGGGAAATTTTTGATGAAGTATATGAAAGTTATGGCTGGTCAAAGTTCAGTTAACTTTTACTATGAAAACCCTAATTTAAAAACTTCTTGATTCTTGATGATCTGAGATTTCCTTGATGAATCATGATCAACCCTTGATAAAATGATGAATATTATCTCATAATCTTGATGTTGGCAAAAAATATTGAAGTTTGACTTTGAGTTGACCACAGTTGACCTCAGTTTGACGTTTTTACCAAGTTGACTGATTTTTGAATACCTGAACCTCTGATTGGTCAAACTTATTGGGAAAGCTCTGAAACTTGACATGGGGATTCTTGAAGACATGTGAGATGTTATGAAGCTCACTTGAGGCCTTGGAAGTCCATTTAGCTTGGAGAAATTCAAAACCCTAGTTTTGGATCCATTGTTCAGAAGGAGGCTTTGTCTGATGAAACCTTCAATCCTTTTGACCAATTGGGGACCTTGAGAACCTTGTGATCATTGAGAAATTTTGAGAGAAATTACCTTGATTGTGGGAGGGAAAATTTTGGGGTACAACATGGGTCATCATGTCAGTGAATGCATGAGTGACGTGAAGAAGTGCTTCAAATGTGGACAACCTGGCATTTGATCGCAGATTGCAAGACTAACATGGTGACTTGCTACACTTTTGGAGAGCAAAGCCATATCAACACTCATTGTCCAAAGCCGAAGAAAGCTTCAACTAGAGTGAAAGTGTTTGCTTTGACGGGAACTCAGACTTCCAGTAAGGATCGACTAATCTGAGTGTCCTTTATCGATTTATGGTAAGGATTTTGGTGTTCGATCTCGTTTGTTTGTCGTTGGAGGGTCTTGATGTGATTTTGGGAATGAACTAGTTGCAGTTAAACCATGTTCATATCAAATGTTACAATAAGATTGTGCGATTCTTTGCTCCGGAAGAAGCTCACATGTTGGCTTTGTTTGCATCCTTGGTGGTTGAGAACGATTATGTGATGAATGAGTTGCAAGTGGTGAGAGAGTTTCCGGAAGTATTCTCGGATGATATTGTTGATGTACCTCAGGAATGGGAAGTAGAGTTTAGTATTGATCTTGTACCTAGTACTAAACTTATTTCTATGGCTCCGTATCACATGTCGGCGTCAAAGCTATCGAAGTTGAAGAAACAGTTGGAAGAGTTGTTAGAGAAGAAATTCATGAGACCAATTGTGTCACCTTGGGGAGCTCTAATGTTGCTCGTAAAGAAGAAAAATGGCAGTATGATATTGTGCATTGATTATAGACAATTGAATAAAGTGACTATCAAGAACAAATATCCACTTCCGAGAATAGATGACTTGATGGATTAGTTGGTGGATGCACGAGTGTTTAACAAGATTGACTTGACGCCGAGTTATCATCGGATAGGTGTAAAGAATGAGGATATTAAGAAGACAACTTTCAGGACTCGGTATGGACATTATGAATATATGATGATGCCGTTTGGAGTTACTAATGCACTTGGAGTATTTATGGAGTATATGAATCAGATTTTCCATGAGTACTTGGATCAGTTTGTGGTTGTTTTCATAGATGATATTTTGATTTATTATAAGTCAAAAGAAGAACATGCGGAACATCTACGAATTGTATTATAAGTGTAGAAGGATAAGAAGCTTTATGTGAAGTTATCTAAGTGTGATTTTTGGCGGAAAGAGGTGAGTTTTCTTGGACATGTCATTTCGAGTATTGGTATTGTAGTGAATCTATCCAAGGTAGATGCAATTCTACAATGGGAAGATTCGAAGTCGGTGACCGAGATCAGAAGCTTTTTGGGATTAACTGGCTATTATTAAAGATTCATCGAGGGGTTCTCAAAGTTAGCTCTTTCGTTGACCCAGTTAACCTGTAAAGGTAAAACGTTTGTGTGGGATATTCATTGTGAGCGAAGTTTTGTTGAGTTGAAGAAGTGATAGACTACAACTCCAATTTTGATTTTTCCTAAACCAGACGAGCCGTTTGTGGTGTATTGTGATGCTTCTCTGATGGGTTTAGGAGGAGTATTAATGCAGCCACATACATCATTTATTCAAAGTATAATGAGATGAGGAGTGCTGAGAAACTGCCATGTTGAATAATGGTGACATGTAGGGAACATAGTTGACAAATCCATCAACTACTAAGGTTTTCCTTTATCAAACCCATGGTGTCGAAATTATGTGCATACAAATTGCCCCCCTGCAAAGGTATTTCGACTAACTTCTGGAGAAAACATTTTTGCTGCCGAAACCTTCATTTTGACTCCATGTCTTGCATTAAATGCACTGATCATTGAGATCTTGCTTTTATCTTGCATTAAATGCGTTGACTCCCAAAAACTCACTTTTTGTCAAATCATAAAAAGTAATCATCAGATTCCCCCAACCTTTCACATCTGGCCCACGTTCTTGGACATGATCCCCATAACTCTACGAAACCTAGGTCTGTCATATTCTTTTCAACTTCCACTACCTTTCCACGTCCACTAACGTGTCGACACGTGCCATAGTCGTTTGAAAAACTCAAATGTTTTTCCCCCAATTTCTAATATAAATACCCCTCTTCTTCCTTCTGAAAAACTCTCGCTCCCCATAACTTACATTTCAACTCTCTTTCTTCTCAAATACTCAGTCTTTACTCCTTCTTGCTCAAATTTCTTCATCATCAACAATGGAAACTTCAAGCAAACAAAAGGACAAGAACACATCAGCTATCCCCTACGCACACAAGATTCTTGGACCAAAGATTGTGGGCAACCAACAATACGTCCCAGAACCCCCAAATGAGAGGGAGAAAGCCAGCATCTACTATTCTCAGGTACTCATTCATCTTTTAATATCTGGCAAGTGTCACGCTATGTTAGGCCCCCTTCCTAACCCTAACACTAACCAAACTCGTCTTAAGGAGCTTTTCCCTACTTATTCTCGTACAAAGCCCATAGGCGCAGGAAAAACACCCAAGTCTAGTGATAAATCACCGGAACCTGCTGAACAAAACCCTGAAATGGCTACCCTAAATTTGACATATTTGAATTTGCCTAGGATTTTTAGAAGTTGTCCCTAGTCGAAAGACCCCTCTGAATATGTAGAATGGGTAGGCAAAATCGAAAAGGTTAAGGGCAACAACTGGAAGAAAATTGGTATTTATGACTTAATCCAGTTGTCGAAAGAAGGACCTGGCTATTGCACCAACATGATACTTGCTTCCCTCTATTTTTGGGATAACACCTACAACACCTTTCACCTTCCCTGCTGTAGCGGTAAAAAAACATGAGTTTAAGCTATTGGTTAACTTAACTCAAAGTAAACAGAGTCGCCACCGCGCTTTTATTTAATTCCAAGAGGAAAAGGAAAAAAAGAGCGAATAAATCCTAATGAATCTAAAAGAAAAAAAGCTAAAGAAACACAACAGAGAAACAGGTAAGGGGATAAATTACACAATGGGAAGGTTTTACGCACCAAAAATGTCCGTGGTACTCCACGGGAGCCCTTTAAAAAATTTACTGCTTTTGGTTTGAAAATGGTTTGTAAAATGTGAGTGGAGGGATGAGAAAAGAATTATTTTTTAATATTTTTGTGTTTGGAGAGGTTTAACGCCTCATGCCTACGTACCCACAAAGTGCAATGCGAGATCAAAACCCCGTAGTTCGTGGTACAAATAGTGAAAAAGGTGAGTTATGATTCATTTTATTAAGTGAAGAGAATTTGTCATCTTCAAGTGGATAGCCTAACAAATCTACCATGAGAATGAAGGCATAGACTCATACATCATTATGGGGAGGGCGCCAACTCGGATAAAATCGACGAGTATGCCACTAAACCCCCACGAATGACAAGAGACTCAATTACATCAAACTACAACCATGGAGATTGAGAGACTTGCACCTGACTAAAGAATAATGACTCATAATCGGCACTTTTTCAAAGAAAACAAACAAAAGTGCACAAAGGCACAAAACAATTTGAATGAGTTTGGTTCTTTTTATTTTTTGAATTAAAGTCGACATGATTAGATTCATTGATTTTTTAAGATAAAAGAAAAAGGTAAAATTCACTTGACAAAAATCAAGGTTTTGTTTATTAAAGAGGTGACGATTTAGAAAAAAAATGAACCCTTTGAAAAAGAGAGATGATTTTGAAAATTAAAGAATGGGAGGAGATGAAGGGACTATCCTAAAAACAAATAAGGAGATGAAGGAAGAAAGATCTAACCAAACTTGATGATACTTTCAAATATGTGCATAAGAGTTACATCCTTATAAGCTAGTAAATGGCCAAATAAAGGCAAGCTTCGATCTTCATGAAGATTAAGGCAAAGGAAAAGGTATCCTAAATTCTAAGTCCAACACTTCCATTCCAATGCCAAGGATAGTAACCATTAGTACATAATTAAGATCACAAGTTTTTTAGAAGTTTAATCCTTTATTAATGTTTTATATCCAAATGGACCAATAGAAAATCACACAATCAAAATAATAGCAAGAAATTTAAACATGATAATGGATGAATAAAGCATAATAAAGCGTATAAAAATAAAAGCAATTAAGTGCAAGAAATAATAAAAAAAGACAATTAAAGTGCAAAAATCTAAAATATTAGTATAGTAGTAATATAATAATATTTACATAATAATGAAGGTATGGTGAACTTAATCAACCACAACCGAAAGTGTAACCAAAATTGATAGGCAACCGGATCCGCTTAGCATCTTACACTATAATGATTAATCAAGACAAACCGAATCAAATTCAATGAAATTTGAAAGGCGATTGGGAGACCCAAAGCACCTACGCATCAAACATTCATAAGTCTCAATTCTAAATGCAATATAATTAACCACTTTGGGATTACGCGATCAACAAGAGATCCGGTCCACGAAAGTGCAAGTACCCAATTAGATTTTTATTCCGAGTTCGGGACAAGTTTAGGTATATGTTAAGCAATCGCCGAGTAATTTACGAAGTAATTACCCTACAAATGAGGCCGGCCACCACCAATTAAGGTGGAAAATTTTAGTGCTAATACATGTTAGAGAAATGATATAATTAATCATTCTCCGAAAACATGCCACACTAAAAGAAAAAATAGTAACGGTCTAATCTTAATCGGGATTTAACATTAATTTATCAAAGGCAACCTATCACGATTCCAAAGTATGGAGAATGATCCAAATGACCATTCAACCATAGATTTGAAATAATGAAGGTTAAGCTCTTCGAAAATCAATAATCTTCAAATCGGAGATCTCATCGACCAAAAACGAAAAAAAAATAAGAAAGGTGAAGAAAAACATGGATTTAGTAATTAATCCATAAAAAAAAACTAAAGATATCTTTTAAATTCTCTTCAAAATATATATTTCAAAGCATAAAAAAAATCAGTGAATATTTTGTTTTACAAAAATAATAAACAAACAATATAAAGAAAAGTAAAAATAAAAATAATAAAAACTAAGAAAAGAATGGTGTATATGTTGCATTGGAAGGTGGAAATAATAGCAAATAAGTTCATTGGTTCTAAAGCCCACACTACTCATAAAAATCAGAATTATATATATATATATATATATATATATATATATATATATATATATATATATATATATATATATATATATATATATATATATATATATATATATATATATATATATATATATATATATATATATATATATATATATATATATATATATATATATATATATAAAAGAAAAAAAACAAGGCCAACATCTCTCTTCTTCTTCAACGCTAAATTACTGTTTATGGTGCTTCTTCCAATTTCGGAGCTCTGTCAAATCGGAGCGAGGGAGCTCCGATGAGGTACCGTTTCGACCGGGACGGAACAAGGAGTTCAAATATATAATTGCTTTCAAACAACAGTGCAAGAATTAGACGAATCTGAGCCACCAATAACCGACGGGAAATTTCAAACTACCTTCTAAAATGCAAGCAAGGCTTCAATTCTCTTCCTCCGGTACTTCTCTTGTTGTTGTGTATTTAAATTGAACAATAGAAGTGGTTTTTGATGAATATTTGAGTGATTTAGTGAAGCTTTGGGTTGAAGCTTTAATGGAGTTTTTTCTGAATTTGGGACTTGTTTTTGCAGGGGTTCAAGAGGTTGTTTAAGTTTGATATTGAATGAATATTAAGCCTCTATTTATAGAAGAATGGAATGAATTTGAATTGAAATTTTCGGATCCCGTTTTGATGGATTTTTGCGCATTTTGCTCATGAAAATGGCATGGTATTAGTGCTGAGTTTTTTTTGCTGCGTTTTATGTTATTATTACCCGCGTTTTGAGAGTGGTAACTTGCGTGTTGCCATGTGAATTTCAGCCTGCGTTTTATTCTTTGGCCTTGTGCGTTTTGGATACATATATTTTGCTTGTTGCTACAGTGTTTTTGCGTTGAATATTGCTTCAGCTTGATAATACACTGAGTTTTGAACGAAAATACTTGGGTTGTGTGAAGTTGGATGCAGCGCTGATGACGTGTCATGGGTGTTGTGGCTGATATGCACTGACTGCTATTGTCTTCATCATCTTTTGTTTTCTTTTTTCTTTTTTATTATTATTTATTTAATTCATAAAAAACAGTTAGAAATGGGTCCAAAGAAGTGGGCTTCAAGAATATATGGCTTATTATTTTCTATATTTTTGTGGTAAGAGAAAAATGTAAGAATGGGTAATAATAAAAAAAATAATGGAATTATAAAATGGTTTTTTTAATATGATAATTGGAATATTGGAAAAAAAAGGGATAAAAGTGTGGATTAAAAAAAGGATATTATGGAAATTTAGAAATTTGAAGAAAATGAATTTGACTAAAATGGATATTTGAATTAAAATTGGAAATGGGTTGAATATGAATAATTTGGATTATCGAATTGAAATTAAAAAAATGGGAAAATGATAATAGAATTTCTAGAAAGATGGATAGTGGAAAAATAGAAATAATTGGATATTAGAGAATAGGTGAAAATGAAAATGGTCTTAAATGATATTTAGAAATTTGAAAAAAAAAAACGAAATATGGATAATGGTTGGAAATATATGGATAGAAAATAATTTGATAATAGAAATATGGATGAGTTTAAAAAAATGGTAGCTAGAAAAAAAATGTATGAATCGGATAATGGATGAAGCGATGATTTTTTATTTAAGCCCAAAACCAAACTTGAATTTTTCCACACGCCAGATGACTAAAACCAAACCCCAAGCCACTGAATAATTTGCAATCACAACACGACCATCAACTTTTAATTTTCTGAATCTTTTCAAATATATTTGAATCAACCCCTGAAAAAATAAATCCACAGATGGACCACTAATGAACAGATGAACACCCAATTAAGATGATCTGGACCAAGCTTCTCATGAATCGCAGTTCAATAAACCAGAGAATTTCCGCACACAACACAACTTGAACTTTAAAAACGCACAGCCTGAGAAATAACCATCGGCACAAATAATTTGCAGTTGAAACAATATCCTGATAGTTTGACCAAGAATAGGTCAAACTTCCATTTGAATCGGATCATAACTGAACAACCATATTTGAAATAAAATCACTGTCGGCCTCTGAAAACCCTGCAACTCCTGAAAGCACAAAGAAGAAGAAGAAGAAGCAAACTAAAACATATTTTTGGATTTTGGTTAGTAATTAGTAAATATACACAAATAAAAGCAAGTAAAAAAAACGGTGATCCCCTGTGAGGCATAGACCCTACAGCCGAGAAGAACCAAGAAACTAGTGTGATCTTGTTTGTATGTAAGGTGCAGATGAAATGCAAAGAAAATCTTAGGGAAAAAATTAGGGTCTTACACCTGCGGAATGGAGACCCCTACTCTCTTCGACCTAGGCGCCATAATAGGCCTTAGTCCATTAGGGGCAACTTTCGACCCAACTGTGCTGGACGAAAAAACCATAGCTTTCGAAACCAATTTCGCTTCATACTCCCCCTTCATAGCTCATTACCATGACAAGGACTCTGCTGATGTGTTAGATATAAAACACATAGCCTTTCTCACCCTCTGGCTGTCGAAGTTCATTTTCTGCACAAGTTCTCTTTAAGTGGCCAAGAAATACATCACCCTAGCTAATCAGCTCCATGCTGGTATGAACCTGCGCCTCAGTGAATTGATTTTGGCCAATCTCTATAAGTCCATCATCGAGAGCGTCAAATCTATCAAGTAAATCAAAGACAAGGGCAACCTCAGTCTGGCAGGCCCATTTTGGCTTCTTCAACTATGGCTCAATGCCACTTTCGAATCCGGTCTTCCTGACAAAGGTCTAGTGGACGAAGAATATGTCAAGGATAGACACGTCGAATGGGCAAGACTGGCGCAACTAACTCCTTCTGAAGAGGGATTAGGCCTTCGACGATCCTTTATGAATTACGTGAACATGTTCACTAAGAGGTACAACTTCAAGGAAAGCATGACACCTTTCGCCAATAGGACTGTCGGACCCAAATGGTTCACCAGACAACTCCCAGTGGAACACAAAAAGGAGGAGGACAATTTTTTAGCCATATGGAAATTATTTCTCACACCCAGGCTCTTGCCCTCTTACCCCACTATGTCCAATTCCAAGGTGGCCCTAATAGTTTATTAACCAAATTTAGTGGCTCGAAAATTTAGGCTGATACAACTAAAGCCAATATCCATCTACCCCAAGAAAGGATTTATTCTCTTCTACAATTTGTTCTCCACTAAGTTGAAGAGTATAGAGCTTTCAGAAAAACTAAATGACGCTGCTCTGGAAATTCAACCAGTGGTCTTTCGACCAGTCTTCCTCTGCACTCAGAAGTTCGACGTTTGGTGGAAAGAGTATTACCTCACCAGGTTTTATGATGCATATAACTTCAACACTTTTCTGACCAATGCCTTTGCTTTCGTGCAGGACCGAACCAAGAAAGGTACCCAACAACATGTTAAAGAGATTCAGAAATTCCAAAAATATTTTGAAACAATTTATAGGCCAGATGATCTTAGGCAAACTATAGGCGAAGTAGCTGTGACTCTGAAGCATAAATTTATAGAAAAATTGGAGAAGTTGGCATTGCCCTCATACATCCTTCTAGAGGCGCGTTATAACTTTGCGTATACTAGTTATCCATCAAAGTTTCCACCTCTACCGTCTGCTGATTTGGTGTGGCTCTGAGCCCACCTTTTCCAGATTGGTTTGTATGTGGCTTCAACTTAAAATTGCTTCAAGAGTCACGAAAAAAGCTTGTTGAGCGTGTGGTTCCAACCAAATATCATCTGGATAATTACCCATGGCACCTTCATATTGGAATAGAATATGTTCGTATGGAATCTACCATTCTTGAAGGTGTAACCATGATTTCGACTTCATCTTTGTATTCATATTTATGTTTTAGTTTCTTCTTGTTTCTAACTTCTCTCTCTTTTCAGCTGCTAAGATCACTGGTAAGAAGAGCGTTGTCGAAGACAAACCTGGCAAGTCCACCAAGAAATCCACCTCCACTTCAAAAAAGGTTCATTTCTATCCTTTTGCAAAGAGACTATCTCAGTTATGCAATTATTTTAGTCTTAGGCTTATTAAACTTTCTTTGATATTTTAGATGAGTTGAAAGCCACTTACTCCTCAAAAAAGAAAGGTAGAGGAAGTGAAGGTGCCTTCTGAAGATTCTGGTGACGAATCTCCAGACCTACAACCCTTGAAAATGAAGAATCCTACCAAAATAAAGACGGTTGCCTCCCAAAGATCACTGGCGACGTCGAAGAAAACCCCTCCTGCAAGCCCAATAAAAAATCTTGCACAAGACGCAGAGAGTGGGAATTCTAGTTTCCACACCATAATCCCTCAGGTAAATTACTTTCGACAAAATTTTGACTTTGACCTTTGTATATTCTTCGTCTTTGAACTTTTATTTTGTTTCAGGTTCAAATCCATACTGAGGAGCATCCCATCAATCTGCAAGACTCTCCTTTTGGCGCAACCGAAAAGGCCCAAGAAGAAAATACATCCAAGAGTGGTATGCTGGAACCCCAAACCGTGGTTGAATTCGACATCATCATGGAGGAAGGTTCTGCAGACAATTCCCTTGATCAACCAAAGTCCACTGCCAACAAATAAAGTCCCCCCAAATACGACAAAGGCAAAAAGGTTGATGTTGGGTCCAACGTCCAAGAAGAGGAAGAGCAACACAAACCCCAAGATGCTGGCGAAGAAAACCTTAATGCCAAGACTGAGGAGCATCCCATCAATCTGCAAGAATCTCTTCTTGGCGCAACCGAAAAGGCCCAAGAAGAAAATACATCCAATAGTGGTATGCTAGAACCCCAAACCGTGGTTGAATTCGACATCACCATGGAGGAAGGTTCTTCAAACAATTCCCCTGATCATCCAAAGTCCACTACCAACAAATAAAGTCCCCCCCAAATACGACAAAGGCAAAAAGGTTGATGTTGGGTCCAACGTCTAAGAAGAGGAAGAGCAACACAAACCCTAAGATTTTGGTGAAGAAAACCTTAATGCCAAGAGTACAACAGGCAAAGGTCAATCGAAAGAGGAGGCTAGGCCTAGCGCTCACATCACTCTTGATCCAATACAAAGCAACCCTCAATCTTCTGGTTCGACTATTTTCTCTCGTGAGGAGATTGAAAACCTGAAGACAAGGAAACCTTTGGAATATTTGAGGGCCATGCTCAGCAATCGCTACAACTTTCAAGATTCTTCCAGCAGTTCGACTACCTCTGGGGCCACCTCTGAGGTCAAGACTCTCAGCTCCATCATGGCTGAAGTTAAGGCCCAAATGCTTGGTGTCGATTTATTCAAACTCTTAGAGGGGGATCCTACTCAGCAATCTGAACTAAAAGAGCTCCTCAAACAGGTGAATGTCTTGGAGGCCAGTGCTGACGAAACTCGTCTCGTAATGGACCTTGCTCAGATAATTGATGTAGCAAGTAGAGATCTCAGTCATTGAAAGGATTATATCCAAATGATATCCAAAAAGAAAGAGACCCAGGCTGCTGAGTGGGATGTTGTGGAGGCTTCGACTAAAAAGGTTTCAGAGTTGTCAAAACTCTCTGAGGCTTATTCCCAGGAGGTGGCTGAATGTGATAAAAACATTCAAAACTTCAAGGAGCAAATAGCCCAGCTTGAAGACAAAATTGCTCAAGAACAGAAGCGTAAGGCGGATCTTCAACAACCTAAGAAAGACGAAGTCGAAGAGGAGATCAAAGTAGGGCTTCATCATGCGGACAGGGCTCAACAATTGGGCAAAAAGATCGACGAAATGTCTTATAACAAAAGTTTGTTTTATTGTCGAATCTCAGTCCAAAAAAGGAAATTCATAGAGCTCAATGAGTCTTTCCTTTAGAACCAAAACTTTGTAATAGAAAATAGGCTATGTGTTTTCTTTTTGTTTAGCAGCCCTAGAAGGTCCCTTTTGTAATGACTTCAAAGCTTATTTGGCAAAATATCTAATACAATTATTCTAATTTTATTTTTACTTCTTGCAAAATTGGTTTATATTTTTTCAAGTATTTGCCATTTATTTTTAATATTCTTTTGTCTTTGCCTATTTCTTCGACTTCATAAGAACCATTGGAAAAAACACTTAAAATTTTGAAAGACCCTTCCCATTTGGGGGACCATTTTCCCATTAATATGTCTTTTCGATCCATTGTAAGTATTACCTTCCAAACTAAATCACCCACACAAAGGACTTTTGATTTTACTCTTTTATTGTAAGATTTTTCAACTCTTTCTTTCTGTCTCCTTATCAAATCCAACACGCGTAGCCTTTCTTCGTCTAAATCCACTAATTCGTCCATCATCATGCTCCAATATATTTCTGAAGGAATCTCATGATGTCTTTGAACACGTATGGACTGTAAATACATTTCGACTGGAAGCACTGCATCATGTTCATATGTCAATTTAAATGGAGTAGAGTTAGTGGCTTCTTTGGGTGAAGTTCGACAAGCCCATAAGATATGATTTAAGGTTTTATGCCAATTTCTAGGCTTTTTACCTACATGCTTTTTGATCAAATTTATTATCACCTTGTTTGCTGCTTCAACTTGTCCATTTGCCTGAGCATAATAGGGTGTAGAGGTTAATAACTTAAACCTCATTTCTTTTGCAAAAGCTTGCATGATTCTACCAGTAAACACAAACCCTTGGTCAGTGGTTATTGTTTTTGGTATTCCAAATCTATAAATGATATATTTTTGGATAAATTCTATGACTGCCTCCTGATCCACATTCACCAATGGTATGGCTTCAATCAATTTAGTAAAGTAATCAACTCCTACTAAGATGTATTTTTGTCCTTTCGACGAAGCTGGTCAAATTTCTCCAATTAAATCCAAGGCCCAACCTCTGAAGGGCCAAGGTTTTATGATCGAATGCAATTCGCTCGCAGGGACACGTGGTATGCCTGGATGAACTTGACATTCTTGGCAACCCTTTGCGAATTCGACACAATCTTTTAGCATGGTTGGCCAATATAAACCTTGTCTAAATAACATCCATTTCATCTTATGCCCTGCTTGGTGTGAACCACATGTACCACTATGTACATTCGACAAAGCTATGTAGGTTTCTTCTTCGCCCAAACATCTTAGCAAAACTCCCTCTGCAGTCTTTTTGAATAATTCGTTTCCAAAGAGTACATAGCTTAGAGCTCTGTATCTTACTTTTCTTTCCAATTTTTGGTTTGGGTCTTGGAGATACTCTTTGATGGGTTTTCTCCGATCTTCTTTCTCTGAATTATCCACGTTAAAGATTTCAAAGCTTTCATCGTCCCCATAACCAAGTTTTATCGTTTCCAAATCTGATGGGGATAATTTGGTCGATACAACCCTTCCCCTTACTTCAATAGTACTCTCCAGTTTTTCTTTCGAAACTTTGTAACCTAATGCAATTTGAGCCAAGTCATTGGCCTCTTGATTTTTTATTCTAGGAATATGTTTAAAAACCATAGTGTCGAATGTTTTGAGGAGTCTATTGGCTATAACGAAGTACATAATCAGATTTTCTTTGATACATTTGTATTCTTTGGTAAATTATTTCATTACTAGTTCTGAGTCGCCCATTATTTCGACTCTTGTTGCCCCTAATTCCAACAACACTTCAAGTCTAGCAATTAAAGCTTCATATTCGACTTCATTGTTTGAACATGGGTTTTCGACCCTATACTTGAATTTTGTTGGAATTTTATCCAGAGAAATAATTAATATTCCAATACCTACACCATTTTTGTGGCTGGAACCATCAAAATATAGTCTCCATGGCTGTAATTCGACGTATTTTATTTCATTTTCGTCTATGGAGTGGTCAGCTATAAAGTCAGTCACCATTTGTCCTTTTACAGCCTTCAAAGGCAGGTATTTCAAGGAGTACTCAGTTAATGCTAGAGCCCACTCCCCAATTCGACTATGTAAAATGGATTTAGACAACATATATTTTATTACGTCGAAATGAGATGATATAAATACATCAACTGGTTTTATATAATGCTTCAATTTAGTACAAGAAAAATATACATATAAACATAATTTTTCTATTACACTATATATAGTTTCAACATTGTTTAAGACTCTGCTGAGATAGTAAATGGCTCTTTCGACGCCATTTTCATCCTCTTGACACAACATGCTTCCTAAGGTCTTGTCGGATGCTGATATGTACAACCTCATGCTTCTTTTTCTACTGGGAGACATCAAGACTGGGGGACTGGCTAGATATCCCTTGATCTTGTCGAAAGCGTCTTGTTGCTTTTGCCCCCATGCGAAGTCTTCTTTTTTGAGTCTAAGCAGAGGAGAAAAAACTTGCGTTTTCCCGCTGAGGTTTGAAATGAATCTTCTTAGAAAATTCATTTTTCCCAGCAGTGATTGCAATCCTTTCTTTGTTGATGGCGCTTTCGCCTCCATTATTGCTTTAGCTTTGTTGACGTTTATTTCGATTCCCTTTTTGTGGACCACAAAACCTAGGAAATCTCCAGCCTGCACACCAAACACACATTTGAGGGGATTCATTTTTAAACCAAATTTTCTCATCCTTTCAAAGGATTGTCGAAGATGGTCTAAATGATGTTTTCCTGAAACAAACTTTATTACAATGTCATCAATATATACTTGCATGAATGTTTCAATGAAATCATGAAAAATAGAATTCATAGCCCTTTGGTATGTAGCTCCAACATTTTTCAATCCAAAGGGCATAACTACCCATTTGTAAGTCCCTATTGCTCCAGGACAAAGAAAGGTTGTTTTGGCAACATCTTCCTCTGCAATGAAGATTTGATTGTAGCCAGAGTATCCATCTAGCATGCTCAGGTACTCATGGCCTGCTGTAGAGTCTACTAGGATTCCTGCTACTGGCATATGATATTCATCCTTAGGGGTGGCTGAATTTAAGTCTCGAAAATCAATGCACACCCTCAATGTGCCATTTTTCTTTATTACAGGTACAATATTTGCAATCCATTCGACATACCTGGTTGGGCGAATGAATTTTCATTTGAGAAGTCTTTCGACCTCTTCTTTTATTTTCGACAGGACCTCTGGTGCGAACCTCCTTGGAGTCTGCTTTACAGGCTTCTTTCCTTCTATGATAGGAAGCTTTAGTTCGACCAAGCTTCTATCGAGGCCAGGCATTTCGTCATAGTCCCATGCAAAGCAGTCTTTAAACTCTTTTAGCAACTGGACTAATTCGACTCTGAACCGGGGGTCCATGTTAGCACTTATATAGGTTGGTTTTTTTCTGCGCCCAGTCCTAGATTGATTTCTTCCAAAGGGTCCTATTCCACCATCTTCAGACCAGTTGATATTGGATCATTTTTGAACCCCAAAGGTTCGTCATCGTAGATGGCATCAAGCTTTTGATCCTGCCATTTGTCTATTATGTTGTCTTTATCTTCTCCATCAGTGCCCTGGGGAGGGCATGGTGGGTCTGGATTCTCTTAATTGGCTTCGATAACCATATATTTTATTTCGGCCTCTAGAGCCGCTTTTAGTTTATTTTCGGCCATGTAGGTCGTCAGTCTGTTCAATGCTGATGCTTCACTCATCATCGTCGTTGAACTCGCTACCCCAACCAGCTGGCTCTATATTAGAGGTTCCCCATAAATGGCTTGTTTCACCAATTACCTCCTTGTCCCATTGAAAACCATGTGTTGGGTGTAGGTACATGGAGCAATAGGCGTTGTCTGATGCTTTTAGATCAAACTCAGCCGGATTGCAAGGAGCTATATGAGAATTTCTGTCGAAGCTTTGACTATTTACATTGTTCACTTTAGTCATGAAGTAGCTTTTGTCTGCTTCGATGTTTTCGACGAAGCCATCAGGGCGCCAGATGACTATGCGCTGATGCATGGACGAAGGGACATCTCCTACTCCATGGATCCATTCTCTTCCCAACAACAAATTGTAGTTGGCTCTGGAAGCTATGACTATAAACATTGTTGGCCTGGTGATAGTGCCAACTGTCAAATCCACTTGAATAACGCCCATAGTTGAGCCCACTTTCCCTTCATAGTTCGACAGGACCATGTTGTGTGGTTTTGCATCAGAGTCATCTTTTCCAATCTTTCTTAGCATGTAATGGGGCATTAGGTTTACTGCAACTCCCCCATCCATTAATATTTTGTTGACGCCTACATTTTCGACCTTTCCTTTTACGAATAAAGGTTTCAAATGCCCCTTCATTGATTCGTCTAGCTTCTCAAAGAAGGCGTTCTGTTCTTCGACACAACCATTGTTCATGATGTAATAACACACATGCCTTGGTCCCACAGTATTATCTATTATATTTTCTTCTTCGTCTTCGATTTCCATCACTCTGTCATAGTCTCTAGGGAGGACTGAAACCACATTGCATATTACGTCGAATGACCCTTCTTGATCAGACTCAAAGCTGTCAGTTGCTTCGTCACCTTCTGATATTATGTTGGTGAGTTTTGACAACTGCAACATACTGTTGGTGTTGTTCCTTTGGGGAGGGTTGTCCTTCTCTGCCTGAGTGTTTTTGCTGGATTCTGCTTTATCTTTGTCAGCATTTTTCTTCTTGATGTTGAGTCCCTCCGTTGCGTCTCTCTCAGCCATTTTCTGCCTCTGGAATCTCCTCCATTGAGACTTTGACATGGGGCTTTTTCCTTTATAGTTCTCTGAGGGGTATGGTTTTGGCTTCTGTTTCCCAGTTTCTTTCTTTACTTCGACTGAAGATCCTCTCTAGACTTCGAAATTCTTCCATCTTCTTGGTCTTTGGGCATCTCTAATGGGTTGCACCCATCTATCATCGGGTACCTTGCCAGATGGTTTGTAAGTGTTGTAGTATCTGCCCCCAATGTTCTGAAAGTGGTACTGGCCTTTTCTTGGATCACACCTACATGTTTCGACTGCTGGCCTTGGCCCCCAATTTCCTCTTATTTTAGTCTTCTCCACAACCTCCAAGTTTGTTGCTGCTTTTCTGTCGAAAACGACGCTACATCTTGGACATATCATTACTCCAGTCTTTTTCTTTTGACACATTTGGATGAATTCAGCCAAGTTCTCATCTTCTTTTGGGTAGGCTGTCCTTTGGTATTCATCTTGACGGCGTTCCTTTTCACCCTTCTTTTTACTCTTCTGAGAGGCTTCTACCATATTGATATCTATTTTCTTTCCTCCAGCAATGCTCAGCTGATCCATCTTTTCGATGAGGGCTTCTTTGACAATTCCCATCCCAACTTCTACAGTGCTCTCGTTTGCAGTTTCGACATCCTTGGTGAGGTCCTTGGTATCCTTTTCTTTTGCTTGTTTAGGAGAAACATCTTCAGCAGTTTTGTCTTCATTGTTGAGGCCTTCAGGAGTCTTCTTCTCAACGCTGAGGGAAAATCATATTTTTCCTCAGTGTTCTAAAAAATGTCTTCCCAACCTGTTGGCTGGATTTTGTTGATGTCAACATGGGCACTGGTAGGAGCGGTGTATTTCATCAGATAGTCAAACTTTCCACTAGGCTCTCCCAGAGTGTCCCATATTATTCCTTCTTCAGCCAAGTTTTTGTTTCTCTTGTCGAAATCTTCAGTAGCTTCTTTCTTCACACCCTCAGATCTTTTAGTAACCCTGGTTTTATATTGATGGTCGAAACCCTCAGTGGCCTCAACCTTTTTCTGGTTGTTAAAATCTTCAGTAATCTCAACGTTGGTGGCATCGTTGAGGCCCTCAGTAGTCTTCACCTGTTTTGGAACGTCGAAACCCTCGGTGGTCTTGACATCATTTTTTACCTCAAGGTCCTCAGTAACCTTGATCAGTACATGCATGGTTAATTTGTCTTCAGATACTTCTTCCACGTTGGGCTGGACAGGGAGATCTTCATTAATCCCCGCCATGTTAACGTAGGTGTCGAAGCCTTCAGTGGCTTCAATCATCTCGAAGTTATCATCAAACATCTTCTCCATTTCGACCATATTCATGTCGAATGGTTCAACATAATTGGCTTCCAAGATCTGCATAGGATTGGTGTCAATCCTCATTTGTTGTTTTGGTTTGTCTCCAAACCTCATCCTTCCATCCTGGATTGCATTTTGCACTAGATCCCTGAAAAGAAAACATTGAGAAGTTTTATGGCCCAAGAAATTATGGTACTTACAAAAACCTCTCTTTTTCTGTTGGTCAATAGGGGGTTCTTTAACACCTGGTGGTTTTATTAGTTGACCATCCTTTACCAACAAATCAAAGATTTTGTCACACTTGGTGACGTCGAACGTATATGTTCTTTTAAGGAATTTATTGTTCTTCTCTGGTTCGACAAGATTCTTTCCATTGGACGGAGTTAACATTTTGCAAGAATATTGTGGACCTTGCTTAAATTCTGCCAGGTCAATTTCTTGATCGTCGAAAACGACTGTTTCGTCTTCGTCACAATCATCTTCTTGGCACATTCCTACATAAGCCACCCTTTCTTTTTTACCTTTGTTAGCCCTAAACTTCTCAACTTTTAGCCTTTCGATCTGTCTTACCGTATCTGCTCACTGTGCCATATCTTTTAAGTATTGAGTATCTAGTTTCTTCCTTATGGAATAGTCTAGGCCTCCTGCAGCCATTTCAACCAGTTCTTGTTCCGGAACTTGCGTGAAACATCTTGCTTTTAGCAGTCTGGATCTATTAAGGTAGTCATCTATAGGCTCTGAGAATTTTCTTTTAACGTTTGCAACTCTTTCAGGCTTATTTTAGTTTGTCTCATGTAGAATTGTTCATGGAACAATCTCTCAACCTGAGTCCATGTATGTATGGAACCTGCTGGTAGGGACGTAAACCAAGTAAATGCGTTTCTTGTTAAAGAGCTTGGGAAATATTTCATCTTTAGATTTTCATTACATGTTATTTCGCCCGCTTCGATCAAGTAACGCGCTATGTGCTATATGGTGGATTCACTAGTATCCCTTGAAAATTTTGTGAATTTGGGGATTTTCCACCTTGGGGGTAGTTCTTGTTGTAGAACATATTCAAAGAGTGGGGAAGCGTAACTAGGCCTATGAAATCCCACGTTTGCTCCATTTTGCGCCATTATTCTCTCGACCATGACTGCCAAATTGTTTTCGACAGGTGGATTATTGTAACGCATTCTCTGTTGTAAAATGTCATCTGCGTCTTGACCTTTCCGCACGATCAACCTCCTAGGCTCTTGTTGGATAGGGACTTCGACACGCAGATGTTCGACAACCTCCTCTTGGAGTCTTAGGTTTGCCTGAGGGTTGTTTAAAGGTCTTTGATTTATTGTTGGTTCTTCTTCGACATTGATTACTGGATTCTGAATCACAGGTTCTCTCTGTCGAATTTGGGGAACTCCAAAGAACTCAGCAATATGCACCATTTGTGCTGCCAATATCTGATTTGTTTGAGTAGTGCTTTGTATTAAAGGGTTAAACACTTCCCCCATTCGTTGAGTCAACCTATGGACCATTTCATGATTGTTTCGTCCATTTGTTGATGTATTGCCTGCGCAAAATTAGTTGTGATTGCTGGCATTTGGAATCCTGGTGGGGGTTGGTTTGGTCTACTAACGTTCCCACCATAACCTGATCCTTGTAATGGTGAAGACATGTGGCCATGACATCAGAATACAAGGGTGTTGCGTTATGTAAACTAGCCATCACTGAAGTTGGCATTCCATAAGGTTGTTCTCTTCCAAACATAGGTGTGGAAAAATTCGTTTGATAGGGCCTAAAGTTATTTCCTCCAGGGGGAGGGGTCCCCATAGGTATCGAATGCCCTATGTTGGAGGAACTGGGTCCGCTTTGAGAAAAAGACACCGCTGGTATCGATCCAGATGATGAGGGATTTCCCCCTTCTGAAATGTGGAATGTCTCCATATTTCCCCATGTCGAAGGAATAACGTTGGAAACTGGAATTTCGTCAGTATTTCCTGGTGGGATAGTCATTTTTCTTACTCTAGTTTGCCTAGGTCTCTCTATGTCAGTCACGGCTAATTTACCACTTTGTAAAATCATACAACGTAATAAAAATCTTTTGGATTAAGAATCCTATTTAGTATTTTAACACTGTCCCGATGGGCGTGCCAATTTGTTCGCTTGTATTTTTGGTGAATAACCTATGGTTTACCAATTCCTTGGAAACGGGTTACTTGCAGGACCAACCACACAAGTCCTAGGACACATGTGCTAAATTCTTAGGGTTAGTTTCTTAATGTATGAGTCTTATTAGTTTCCTTATGTGCTTTATCGAAAGGGTCCTAACGAAGTTGTTCTTATTTGTATTGAAGTATAAATGTGTTTGTACAATAAACTAAAAGTAAGACTTAAAGTTTGTATTTAAAGGATTTCTGGAATATAAACTTGCTGGAAAGTAAATTGCTTGAAAGTAAATAAAAGCATAAACTTAAACAAGGAATGAAGGATAAATCTAAATTTTATAACTGAAAGATAAATGGTGTTTTACAAGTACATTTTCCAAACAATTCTCCTTTCTCTTACACACGAGTATTAGAGTAATTTTCACAGAAATGTTGTACATAAATTCACACACTATACACAAAGCAAACTATCCTATTTATATACAAATAAAATAACCGTCGAATAACAGTTAATTCCTAAGAATTCGCCACTTGGCGCTCTGCATGTCAATAATCTCTAAGACTCCTCCACGTATCTTCTACCAAGCAAGGCTATTAACAACCGCCTGTTAACTGGCGAAACGAGGTATCCTCTTGTCATGTCGAGTTCATTTAAAATTCAAATAGTCCCAACGTCTCCTTCGTCGAATCCTTGCCTTCATATCTCTTGTCGAAAACACGAGAGGATTTCCTAGTAGTGATGTGAATAACTTCTTAAATGGCAACTCGTCCACTCTTTCGACAGACAATTGTTCATCATATTATGAACCAAATCATCACAAACCTTCTCAAGATTCTGGACATGTTTGGAAGAAAGAGTGATCCTATCCTGTCGAATATCTTCACAGCCACATACATCATTTATTCAAAGTATAATGAGATGAGGAGTGCTGAGAAACTGCCATGTTGAATAATGGTGACGTGTAGGGAACATAATTGACAAATCCATCAGCTACTAAGGCTTTTCTTTATCAAACCCATGGTGTCGAAATTGTGTGTATATAGAGGCAGAGACGCTAGTTGGAATTTTTGAAAGATTATGATTTCGGCTTTAATTATCACCTCTGTAAAGTTAATGTTGTAGTGGATGCTTTGAGTCGGAAAACAATTCATATGTTGGCTATGATGACGAGAGAGTTGAAGTTGATTGAGCAATTCAGAGACATAAGTTTGGTATGTGAGCAGACATCATATAGTGTGAAATTGGGAATGTTGAAGATTAACAATGATTTTTTTGCTAATACCAGAGAGAGCCAAAAGTGAGATGTGGAGTTGGTAGACTTGATGGTTAGAGATGAACACATAGGAAATGGTGATTTTTGTGTGGATGATTAAGGTGTGTTGAGATTCCATGAGCGGATTCGTATTCTTGAAGATCCAGAACTGAAAAGAATGATTCTTAAAGAAGGTCACATAAGTAGTTTGAGTATGGGTGTTCAAATCCAAACCAATCCAAATAAAAACCGCAAACCGATCCAAAAAAACCGAAAACCCCAAAAAACTGATTTTTTTTATGTATTCAGATGTCATTTTGTAAAAACCGATCGATTCATATCGGATTTCAGATTGATTTTTCAAAACCGATCCAAACCAAACCAAACCGCATGGATATATATTTTTTAATTATTTATTTTTTATTAGTATATATTTGCGTTAATTGAATATTAGATGATACTTATTTTTTCAAATACTATAACTAAGTTTGATTTAGTTTATTTATTTTTTATTTTTTTCATCTTGTAATATTAACTTTTGGTATAGTATATTATATATTATATCATACTTACTATTTATTAGTACTTTTAGAATATTAATAAAAACTATAATTTATAATCTGGATATCCAAAAAAACGATCCAAATTAAACCGCATGAAATTGGATCGGATCAGATAGGATTTTTTTAATCAATCATCTAAAACCGAACCAAACTGCAAGTAAAATTACCTTTGGATTGGATGATATTTTGCTTCAAAATCGATCCAAACCGAACTGCGAACACCCCTAAGTTTGAGTGTGCACCCGAGAGCTATAAAGATGTATCAAAATTTGAAAAAGATATTTTGGTGGCCTAGATTGAAACGTGACGTAGCTCACTTCGTGTACGTTTGTTTGACTCGTCAGAAGTTGAAGGTGGAACATCAGAAACCTGCTGGTTTGATGCAACCGTTGGATATTCCAGAGTGGAAATGAGATAATATCTCTATGGATTTTGTTACGGGATAATATCTCAAAGGTGGAACATCAAATTCTGCTCTGTGATTCATTTCTCACTTGTTCACCGACCTCCTTGTTCATTTTCTTCTTAGGTCTACCATGTTGCATTTTTATGGGGGGTGGTTGCAAGTCAACAACATCAGTTTTTGTCCAAAGAGACTCCCCTTACCTGGATAAATCATTGGTGTATATCAAGCCTTATAACACTTCTTTTTGTAATACTCAGGCACAAAAATATCAACTTGTAAATGTTGATCTTTCATGCATGAAATTGTATGACAACATGTCAGCCCCGTCAGCATCCACCTTCTACATGAACATTCATGCTTTCACGGATTAACAACAAACTTTTCTCCATTGAATGATATATGTCTAACCTCGTAGTCAAATTCACCTTCATGTCTGTTACAAATGTAGAAAACAATTATGAGGCAATATGAACCAATGTTATATCAACTCAATTGTTAATGTCTCAAACATGTACGAAACATTACATAAAAATCCAATTGTTTGTTCTTTAGGATCCCTTTTCCAGATTCTTTTTGATATTTGATAGAATGTTATCATCAAATTTGGCAATCTTTTGTCAGCTGGACTCCCACCTTTGCATCAGGTACACTCTTATTTATTCAATCATAGTCACAACTTCCCAAACCTCATATAACTCTTTGTAACCTAATCTGTTAAACTCAACAAACACACCCCATGATGAATAACACACTCAAACCTACCACTCATGGTCTATTCACACCAAATAATGCAAAATTAAGTCTTCAAAGTAGGAGAAAATGTTTAAGGTTTGCTTTTTTAAAATAGTAAGCGCATAAACGTACCTCAAACTAGAAATGAACAATGGTGAAAATTGATAAGTATCGTCTTCTTCGTAGCTCCAACTATCATCGTCTTTGTCACTCCAAGTTCATCTTCTTCTTCGCAACAGCTAAGGTTTCAGACAATGGGAGTAAAACTATGAACTAAGGTTCGAAACTGATATAGAATTCTGCTTTGGAAGGTAGGTAAAAAGTTTCGAAATTATGTTTCTAATAAAGAAATTGATATTTCATACATTACATTAAAATAAGTTTATTAATAATTGAATAAATAATAACAATATGTTATGTTTTCACTATGCCACGTAGGCGTTTTTTAACGTTTTTTTGATAGAATTTAACATAATAGACTAAATTGTAACGTTTTAGAATTGAAAGACTAAATAGAAATAATAAATTCATTTAAGAGACTAAAAGATGAATTAAGCCGATAAATTTGGTTATAATTTTAATATTTTGATTTTTTTAAATGAAACTTAGTGTAACAAGATATTTTGGAGGTGTATTTGACCTAGCAAATATCTTTACCCTATGTAGTGGTAAAATAAATTTTCTCATTTTCAACCTAAAGTAAACAAAAATCAAAAATTATTTTCTCCCTCATTTGAAACACACAACACACCAACAACACATTCATTTAGATTATCTTCTCTTCATTCATTCCACTTCCGTAGCAGGATCACCAACACGACGTCGTCAAGAGAATCTCACACAATCTTCGTAAGTCTTCTTCTAGATCTAAACCCTACTTCACTTCTTCACTGGTTTTTCACTTTTCACTTTTCAATTCTAAATTCAATTTCAATTCCAATTCCATGTCAATTTTCTCAGCGTTTTGTTGATTCTCAACCGTAGATTTTTCCCCAAAGAGCTCATGAACTGTGTGAAAATGTTTATTTTAATGTTCTAGTGTGAAATCTGAAATTTGAGGCTATAGAAACTCTATGGTTACATGAAGATGTGTAAAGATCATTTGATTTTGTAGTAGTAGGTTAGTAAAAATCAATGTAAAACTATACACACACAATCACTATAGTTATATATGTAATCATAATTAAGTTTGGAATTAGTTAAAAAACCGATATAGCGTCTGCGCTATGCCGCTATTATGCATTGGAATTTAGGGTTGCTCATAGAAGCCAATACAATATGTCAACTCTGCTATTTGCTTGGCGCATTTTTTATACAATATGTCCATTCTGCTATTTGCAGTGTATTGGCGCGTTTTTGATACAATATGTCAACTCTGCTAAATATTGGCGCGTTTTTGATACAATATGTCGACTCTGCTAAATATTGGCGCGTTTTTGAAATAATATTTCAAGTCTGCTATTTGCAGTATATTGGCGCGTTTAAGTTAAAAAATTACTATAAAATATGAAATGGTGAGTCGGTTAGTTGTAGTATATATAAATATCTAGAGCAATAAAACTTCACTACTCGTAACTAGATAAAGACGCAACTTATCGCCTCAAAAAAAGATGAGAAGGCAACCGATATGCTCTTCACTTCGTTCCTGTATCTGCGTCACACAATGTATGCAACTATGCATCATGCTTTATTAGTTGTATGAAATATTGAGATTTTGAATTTTATGTCAGTTATGTATGTTATTTTATTTTTTTTGTTTGTGTAACTTTTATTTGTGTGCAGCATGCTTTATTTTATATGCATATATTTATATTTTCATCGCTCCGCGGCTTCTGCTACACCATTCGCTGTTTCTCATATCAGATTCCGACAATCTACTATTTTCAGCGATCTGCTATTAATAACAATATATTTTGAGTCTAGTCTTAACCCTCCGGTTTCATGGAGAAATGTGCCCTAGTAATTTGGAATTCTGCTGGGAGGTCTGGCCAAGGAATGTTCCGGTCCAAGTTTGAACTCGCGTTCTTATGGTTTTGAAGCTCAAGTCAGCAGTACTTACTCCCTCACGCGAAAGCCTCTTTTAATTTGACTGTTTTTTCACTGTTGAATCTGACTCCTCTAAAGAGTGCAACTAACTCTAGAGTTTGAAGTGCATAATGTCAACAATTGCGATTGATACTACTCGTACACGCATAGCAAACATATTATGAGTTTATTGAATTGCCGGTATTTGATTTTCATATTAACATGGTAGTTAAAATATTGATCTGAATCGTAAAATTCCATGATTTTGCTATCATGCTTGCACTCTACTATTAAGAGTATATGCATAATCCTATTTTGGTGGAATCAAGTGGAATATACCCTGTTAATCGTTGAATCATATAATCTTATGAGTTACAATCTTTGAAACGTTTATGCGATTATGCTTTTGAATAAATTTAAAATTTATGAGTATTTGAAGTGCGATTTGAGGTTTTAATTATCTTATTTGTGAGCTATGCTTATGAATATTCATGAAATTATATCCATATATATGAGTTTTAGATTTTTGTTTAATGTTAGTAAGCATTATGATTCCACGATACGATTTTACTTTGCCTTCCCGATTTTGCGTAAAACTTGATTTTGACTACTTGCTCATTAAGAATCAAGATTATGTTATTTACTCTGCTCATTTATTATGTATTTATAATATTTATTTTAAAAGCTATGATTACTAAATTTTTGATGATTCTTTTTTGGACTCTTTTGTTGTACGGTATTTATCAAGATACCATAGCAACCAGTGTTATCAAATATCCACTATGGCGGATATACATGGCGGTTTTTGGGCTCGCCACAATGGTAAGTATCGACCAATATTGCCGATTTTTCCGCCATAATCCCCTATAAAGGCTCCGCAAAACGGCTGGTATGGTGGGATTTTGGCTCTCTGCGATCGACCGCCATCCGCCATCGACAACACTATTAGCAACTCCCTTTTAAAGACGATTTCATACTCATATGGCTGGTATTAAAGTGAATACACTGATTTTGTGGTTTGGACCGCTTTTGATTTTTATTCTTTCGTCGGCAAATACTAAAATGTAATCTATGAAGTATTCACAAGTCACAACATAACCCGTGAAAAGAGAGAGATAGAGTGCTCGGTGTTATGACAGTTCTTAAATCTAATTGTATCTCTTACTTCATAAGAAGAATGAGATCACATTTGATCTCGTGACACTAAATTTGTCGGCTCTCAATTAATATCAGTTATTGTTAGATGTTGTCCTGGACACTGTTTGATTTTCCTATTGTTTTCATTGAATAACTGCATGATACTATATCTAGTATCCTCAGAGTCACATAATTAGTTTTTTTTCCCCACATCTTCTAATTAAGGAACAGTTTAATTATTTGTTAGTGATTTCTTATTTTATACATTTTGTTTTTAATATCTAATGCTTGTCTCACGTGAGTTTTCCTTTCATATATGCATATAATGGTTTGGTGTATTTTGCTGTTTCTGTATGGGAGATATAGCATCTTCAGTAAAGCATTGTTTTTATCCTTTTATATTAGTCACATCTATCAAACTCATTATTAACTGGATAATAGATAGTAGAAGCTGATATCCTTTTTCTAAGAATGGATTTCCATGATATTGATTATGTCTTTTTATTTAGTTATATGCATCGAATCTCTCATTCTGTTGATATTCATTTCCTGTGAATTATAGGAGAATCTCGGATGTGTAAAACTTGTCATAAATCAGTATGGGAAACAATGCGTTTGATGGGAAACTATTGGCAGAGAAGTTGCGGAAACTCAACAATTCGCAACAAAGCATTGAATGTATCCAACACTTTCTCCTCTTATTTTGTCTGGGTTGTTTTAATGATGATATTTATTTTGTTATCTCTGCTTTATCAAGCTCCGGTACATAAATTATGGCAATGAAACTGTTAAAGAGTCCCACATCGGATAATATATAGCCTGAACATCTGTTTATAAGTAGGGATAATCCTCACCTTACAAGCCAATTTTGTAGGGATGAGTTAGACCCACCGAATGCTCTAAGAGAAACCTTCCTCGGAGCTATTGACTATGTTCATTCTTATATGTGGGATTCAAGTAATGTTAGTTCTATTTTAGGATTTTAGGTACTTTATTAAGGTGTACCTTGAGTTTTCTAATGAAAAAATGTTTAGAGTTCCTTAATATCTTTCAAAGTTTTCATACTAAATTTTTAACTTAGTTTGGTTATCCTATCTATTTCTATCTATTTGAATTTTCACTATGATAATGCAAACAATTTTTTCTTTTACTGTCAATTCACCTGCCAACATATTCCTCACTAAAATGTTTTTGCAGAAAGCAAATACCATCATTTGATTGACGCTACCTATGCCCTTTTAATCGACAATACACAAATTAAATTTTTGTGATGACTTAGTTTTGATAAATGGAATGCCAACTTCTTTGAAAAATAAAGTACCTCATTTCATCTTGTTTTCCGAGGATCAACTTTTCATTATTCCTCCAAGGCTCTAAGTGTCATCGATTCTACTTGTTTTGTACACAATCTTATACCAAGTCTTGATAAGTTTTTGACTTGTGCTATCAAGTGCTTTTTTCATGACTATTCTCGAGCGTAGATAGGATACATATGTTATTCCCCTTCAATTCATTGCTTCTAAGTATATGCTGATATCACATGTTTTGAGGATACCTCTTTCTGTACTTTTTTGTGTGACATTAGAGGTTGTTTCCTAGGCATTACTAGTTCCTTATTCAGTTCCATTGGTCAGAGTGATTTGTCAAAGTCTCCTATCTATTATTTTCCACTCCACGTACTATTAGTATGTATCAGCGTCTTCTCATTATGCACAAATTAAGGAAGTTGCCACTGGAGAGAAAATTGTTGTCTTTTGCCTTAACCTACTCCAGATCCATCTGAATTGCCTGTTGACCCGTTTATACTCTTCGCAAAGGCATACACGCTATCTGTAATGCTCGTCTCATTTATCAATTATAGTTTCTTGACCCGTCAACAATATCTTTTGTATGCTGCTTCTGCAATCTCTCTAAAATGCTCTTTGAAAAGCAGCTGGGCCCCAATTTTTGTCCATTTTGCAATTTGGCCCACATTTTATCTTTTCAGGTCTTTTTCCTCCTTTATCCCTTGTAATCTCAAAATATTTTCTCTTTTGTATCAAATTTATCAATATGCAAGCTGTATGCTGGTAGTTTGGTAAATGTTTAGAGATACTGTGTAATTTTCCCTATTAATTAAATCACTTAGGTCTTTTTCCTCCTTTATCCCTTGTAATCTCAAAATTTTCTCTTTTGTATCAGATTTATCAATATGCAAGCGGTATGCTGTAGTTTGGTAGATGTTTAGAGATATTGTGTAATTTTCCCTATTAATTAAATAACTTTCTGACAGTAATATTAGTTTTGATTATGACATGTGTTTCAATTTAGATCATATATATTTTTTGCATGATTTGGTCTTTCCATTTGATTAATGTATTTGCAAAATGTATTTCTTAAACATCCAATCAGCGGTATCCCGATTGTGTGTTTCTCACCGAAAGAGAGCAAAAGATATAGTTGAAACATGGAATAAATTGTTCAGTTCTTCCCAGAAAGATCAGCGTGTCCCTTTTCTGAACTTGGCTAATGACATCTTGCAAACTAGTAAGCGCAAAGGCAACGAGTTCGTTAATGAATTCTGGAAAGTTCTCCCATCAGCTCTCAAGCGTGTTTATGCAAGTGATGAGTCAGGAAAGAATTCAGTAATCAGGCTTGTAAGTTCCATTCTCACTTGCCATAAGTCTTGTTAATCAATTTTATTAAAATGTTCAGAACAGTAAATGTGTTTATTTTTCGCTCAATTCTGTAATAACACTAGAGATTTGTGGGTTGAGCTTGGGTATTTCTTAGTTTGCTTTTTCGGGTTTTATTAGAATGAACATTGAGCTAAACTGCTATGGTTGAAAGAATGATGGACTCTCAGATTGAAAAACCTACTTCTTAATATATGCTGAACGATTTACATTACTGCTGCAGCATATATTAAGAAAAACAGAACTCTGTTCTTCTAGGGTGTAAAATTTTATTTATTTATTTATTTTTTAATTTTTAACATTAACGCTGTTCTAAATATACTCATTTTGGCAGCGCTTGGCTATGGTTGAGTACTGGTATTGGTAAAAGTATGTATGTTTAAGTGTGTGAATTTTCTAGAACTAATGTATGATTAATAGGTATAGGAGGATGTATATATAGAAGTACGAAAAATACAAACAGTAGAGTATTAAAATCATATTATAAATACAGTTTCCATAATGGTTTCATGTAAGCAAAAAATTGATAAGGTAAAATTACAGTGGCTGATTTGAAAAGATTGAAGTATTATTTTATTTCATTTAGTAACACATGAAACAACTTTGCTTAGTAACCTTTGGATCCGCCTAACGTTACTCGTTGTTCTCATCCTCTAGCCATGTTCTTCTGTTCATATTCGGCCTGTAATAAGTGTAGTAGTTCATCTAATTTAAAAATAAAATTGCCATCTTTTGTCCCAAAAGTACAACTGAGATGGTAAAAGGTTTTGGGGTCATTTGATGTCTTGGTGCGGGTTCAAACCCACAATAACCCTCTTCTTCACACTTAGCATGTGTGATTTTCTCCGCTACACTGGTTAAAACCAAAACCAAAGCTAAAATAAAATTGACTTTTCATTTGTCTTGTAAAATAATCATGACTTCATATGTGATGAATTGTCTTGTTAGTTAGGTCTGTGTCTTTTTAAAATTTTGACAATGCTGCTGTCATTGTTGTTCAGTTACATTCGGTCAGAGCTGTTAGAATGTTGAATATTAGCCATGATTCTCTTGAAATCAGTAAATCTGTATTTTATTGAATTGATTTGGTTACATTGAATTAGATCTATTTATAGATCTTTCTGATGACCTACTATAGAAGGTAATGCCTAGGACTGACTGACACGTGTCAGTCAGTTTGTCACAGTTTGTTATGGCTGTTACATCCGCTTCTGTGTGAAACAGTTAGTTACTGTCAGTTACAGGCTAGGATATTATACAGTGCACCTACTATAAGCTCTCATGAGCTTACTTACTAAAAACTGATTCTTTGATAGTCCCCTTCAAGCTGCACTGAGTTTGAGTCGAGTACAGTCACACACAGTGAGCTTGACTCTAAGGTCTTCAAATCTAGAGAGGTAGCACCTTGGTTAGGATATCATCAGCACATTGGGAGTGCCAAAGTAAATGAGTGACCTCGAGAATCTTGCCAAGTACCTTTTCCTTGACAAAAAATAGATAAAGATTCCATGTGTGCTTTGTGCGAGCATGGAGAACCGGGTTGTGAACAAGGGCAATAGTACTCTTATTGTCACATAATAAGGCAGTAGCAGTTGTATAGAGAACACCCAGTTTAGTGAGGAGAGATTGAAGCCATAGCATTTTTGAAGTTGCAAGAGCAAGACTCATGTATTCAGTCTCAGGGTTAGATTTGCAAATAACTCGTTGTTTCTTAGCTCACTGAGAGACAAGATTGGGGCCTATGAAGATGCAAGCACCAGAGGTTGACCTTCTGTAGCTTAGATCAAAAAACCCCAGTCTGCATCACAGCAGGCTAGTAATGGGAAAGTAGAAGTGTTAATAGGTGTTAAGAAAGTGTGATTGGGCCTAACTCAATCCTACAAAACCGGTTGGTAGAGTGAAGATTGCCCCCACTTATATACACAAGTTCAGGCCATATATTGTCCGATGTGGGACTCTTAACACACCCCCTCATGCCCAGGATTGGACATCTGAAGCGTGGAAATAAATGGTGGGTGGCCCGATAGCGGAAACCATAGAAGGTGGCCCACCGGATCTTAAACGAGGCTCTGATACCATGTTAAGAAATGTGATTGGGCCCTAACTCAACCCTACAAAACCGGTTGGTAGAGTGAGGATTACCCCCACTTATATACACAAGTTCAGGCTATATATTGTCCGATGTGGGACTCTTAACATGTTAAGAAATGTGATTGGGCCTAAGTCAACCCTACAAAACCGGTTGGTAGAGTGAGGATTACACCCACTTATATACACAAGTTCAGGCTATATATTGTCCGATGTGGGACTCTTAACACACCCCCTCACGCCCAGGATTGGACATCTGGAGCGTGAAAATAAATGGTGGGTGGCCCGATAGCGGAAACCATAGAAGGTGGCCCACCGGATCTTAAATGAGGCTCTGATACCATGTTAAGAAAGTGTGATTGGGCCTAACTCAACCCTACAAAACCGGTTGGTAGAGTGAGGATTGCCCCCACTTATATACACAAGTTCAGGCCATATATTGTCCGATGTGGGACTCTTAACAATAGGTTTCAAATGAAGTCCCTAGGTGATGATGCCTTTGAGGTACCTAAGAATACGCTTGGCTGCAGTCCAATGAGCTTGACTGCAGTCCAATGAGATTCACGCGGTTGCGACATAAACTGACACACTTTCTTCAACATGTCAGTCTAATGATGCTTGTTGAGGTACCATAGTGCATCAGACTTTTCCTTTGATAAATAGATCCAAGAAGCATGTCAGTCCAATGATGCCTTTTGAGTTACCATAGTGCATCAGACTTTTCCTTTAATAAATAGATCCAAGTGATTCTTGTAAAGGCATCTATGAATGTAATATATAAGGAAAAACCAGTAGTTGATGTAAATGTAGTAGGACCCCACAAATCACTATATGAGTTCAAAAGGTGAAGCATGGTTGCTAATAGATGAATGAGAAAGCAATCAAGAAGATTTACCTAGACATCAAAGTAGAACAAAACTCTATATTTTGATTATTAAAAAGAATATTACAAGACTTTAGGACCAAACGTTGAACATCCACACTTGGATATCCAAGTCTAGAATGCCTTGTAGAAAAAGACATAGCATGTGCAATCGATGTATTTGCAGAAGGATCCCTAGAAATTGACCTAAGAGACACATTATTAGGAGATAAATCAATAGAGGCAGAATGGTTGATCATGCTAGAAAGTTTGTCGAGTCCTTGTCAAGCAGACTTTCATAGGAGTTTTGGAAGCAAGGACATTAGAAGGTAAAAGATTTATGAGATACAATGCTGTTAAGACAGCCTCGCGCCCCAATATTTCTTAGGAACCTTATTTTGGAATATCATAGCACATGCCAAGTCTTTGTCTCAGTAATCCCATTTTGTTGGGGAGTTTTAACGCAGGAAGATTCATGAATAATATCTTCTTTTTGACTGAAAATATTAAGACCATGGTTGAAGTAATCTTTGGCATTATCAGACCTAATTCTCTTAATACTCACACCAAACTGATTTTTAACCATGGAGAAAAAGTGAAGAAACCCAGAACAAACTTCAGATTTTTATTTTAACAAGTAGATCCATATAACCCGAGTGCAATCATCAATAAATGTTACAAACCAACGAGCACATAATATATTTGGAACATTTGACGGACTCCTCACGTCATTATGAATTAATAAAAAACAGAAAACTACTCATTTTATTACTGACTGGAAAAGAGACACGCTTGTGTTTAGCAAGTTGACACACCTCACAACAAACACTCTCCACATCTAAATATTTAAAAATAAAGGAAATAATTGTTTTATGACTCTAAATGAAGGACGACCAAGGTGACATTAGTACAGAAGGACCTTCCCTCTTTTGATTTTAATTGATTCAGAATAAAATAAGTTGTTGTGGCTGAATAGATTTGGAGGAATATTTTGGTTATCCAAGTAATAAAGGCCATTCCATTCTCTAGGATTTTCAATTGTCCTCCTTGAACAAGGTACCACAATGAAAGCAGATAAAAATAAGAAACCGCAATGGTGACAACTTGGGTTTAAGCGGAAGCAAGACCTCTCAAGATCGGGAGCTTTGATGCCATGTGAAAACTAAATAATATATTTCAAGTATATAAAATTTACAAACACCAATCTTTTTGTTGGAAAATATTATATTTCCGATTTTATTATTTCCTTTATTGATAATTAAATTTTTTCTTTATTTCTCTTTATTCTCCATTAAGGAGAAAATCAATCGTACTAATTGTATCTTTTCTATAAAAATCAGATTAAGGCTGGGGAATAAAATATAACAGCTTTTACCTATTTTTTCCAATATGGTATCGAGAGCACTGGGTGGGGTTGTTGGAAAAAATTTATGTTCGACCTGCCTTTTTATCCAACCCGTTTCACATACCTGTTTAGCTACCTATGACGAATGTTAAGAAATGTGGTTGGGCCTAACTCAACCCTACAAAACCGGTTGGTAGAGTGAGGATTGCCCCCACATATATACATAAGTTCAGGCCATATATTGTCCGATGTGGGACTCTTAACACACCCCTTCACGCCCAGGATTGGACATCTGGAGCATGGAAATAAATGGTGGGTGGCCCGATAGTGGAAACCATAGAAGGTGGTCCACCGGATCTTAAACGAGACTCTGATACCATGTTAAGAAATGTGGTTGGGTCTAACTCAATCCTACAAAACCGGTTGGTAGAGTGAGGATTGCCCCCACTTATATACATAAGTTCAGGCCATATATTGTCCGATGTGGGACTCTTAACAGCGAATAACAACCCGTGGCCTTCCCAATCACAAGCCTACACCGGATCCAACCAAGACGAACAACCGCAACTTGAGTCGGGCGTCGGCCGCGGAAACGACATTGGCCGTGGAAATGTTGGTGGCCGCGGAAACGTTGGTGGCCGCGAAAACAATGGTCTTGTATTTCAGGCTAGTAATTCTGATCAAGGGCAGCAATCCCCTCAAACTCAACTTCCACTCACTATGGAACAACAAGACAAACTGTACAAACTCCTCAAGTTTCCAACTCTTTCTTGCTCTATAGCAACTGTTAGAATTAGAGTTTGACCTAACTCACCCTACAAAATCGGTTGGTAAGGTGGGGAGTGTCACTCTATTTAAACCATTTGTGAGTTATATATTTAGCCAATGTGGGACTTGGGTTTTTTCCAATATACCCCCTTGCGCCCAACACATCTTGTGCTTGGTGCGCATATTAAATGGTGGGTGACCTGAATCGATGAACTCTTGATACCATGTTAGAATTAGAGTTTGACCTAACTCACCCTACAAAACCGGTTTTGTAGGGTGAGTTAGGTCAAACTCTAATTCTAACAGCAACAAAAGGTAATTCTGTATTTCTTTGTGTCAGTCCCAGTCATACTTGGATAGTAGATTCTAGTGCCTCTGATCACATGACAAGTGAGTCTACTTTGTTCTCTTCATATAGTCCATGTGCAGGTAATCAAAAAATAAAAATTCCAGATGGCTCTTTTACAACCATTGCAGGTAAATGGTCAATTGTGTTTTCTCCATTGTTAACTCTTAAAAATGTCCTTCATGTTCCAAACTTATCGTGTAATTTAATCTCCTTAAGCAAATTATCCCAAAATATAAATTGTCAAACTAATTTTTTCAGATCTCACTGTGTCTTTTATGATTTGAATTCGGGGAAGATCATTGGCAGTGCTAAGGAGAGTGGAGGACTCTACTACCTTGACATTGGACCTGCATCACAACAACCTTAAAAAACAATAAGTTCTGGCTTTGAGTCTTTTTCTGTTTTAAATAATAAAGATGACAACATTATGGTATGGCATTTAAGATCAGGTCATCCTAGTTTTCGTTACTTAAAACACTTGTTTCCTGAGTTATTTTACAATAAGAACTTATCTTCATTTAAATGTGAAACATGTCAGTTTGCAAAACATCATCGTTCCCAATTTTCAATACAGCCTTATAAACCATCAAAACCGTTTTCTATTATTCACAGTGATGTTTGGGGCCCTAACCGTACAAGTACATTCTCTCTCAAAAAATGATTTATCACATTTATAGATGACCATACAAAAGTATGTTGGGTGTACTTGTTAAATGGGAAATCTGATGTTTGTAAGGCTATAAAGAATTTTGTTTTAATGGTGCAAAATCAATTTCAAACAAATATCCACGTCTTTATAAGTGATAATGACAAAGAATATTTTAATACTATCTTGGACGATTTTTTTTCTAAAAAATGGAATTGTACATCGAAGTTTATGTCCTAATACTCCTCAACAAAATGGAGTGGCCGAAAGGAAAAATAGACATTTATTAGAGGTTGCTAGAGCTCAACTTTTTTCAAATTAAGTACCAAATTATTTGTGGGGCGAAGCTGTTTTAACAGTTCCGTATTTAATTAACAGAATGCCCTTCAAAATTCTCAATTTTCAAACTTCAATTAATGTCTTCAAAGATTGTTTTCCTAATACTCGTGTTTTAACTGATTTGACTTTTAAAAATCTTTGGTTGCACGACCTTTTGCCCAATAGAAAATGACCATGATTTTTTATCTAATCCTACTCCTGTTATGAGTAAGGAACCTTGTGAATCCGAACCTACATTTTCTCTTGTAGAAAACAATGAGAATCCTGAAAACGATGATAATGATGATCTAATTGAAATGCCACAAAATAATGAGTCACTTCAAGAAAACAAATTTGAATTAGGAAGCTGGACTTGGAAGGGAAAGATTTTTGTGAAAAAGCACCATAGAGGAAGGGATGAGTCTACATCTCAACACTGTCAGGAATCTGAACCGATGAATGATCAACCTCATAACAAACAAAAAGGTAATTCTATCTCTGTTTCTGAGAGTCGTATTTTGTATCCTGATATAGATGTTCCCGTTGCCATTAGAAAACCTGTCAGATCTTGCACTAAACACCCCATGTCCAATTTTATATCATATTCAAATTTGTCTTCATCTATGTCTGCCTTCACCTCAAAATTGTCTAGTGTAGAAATTCCAAAAAATGTACAGGTTGCTCTAGAAATTCCAAAGTGGAGTGAAACTGTACTTGAGGAGATGAAAGTTCTTAAACAGAACAAAACCCGGAGTGTTATGTCACTACCAGATGGCAAGAAGACAGTTGGATGCAAATGGGTGTTTACTGTGAAGTATAATTCAGATGAGTCAATTGAAAGGTACAGGGCTCGCTTGGTGGCTAAAGACTTCACTCAGACCTACAGTATAGATTACTCAAAGATATTTGCTTTTGTTGCAAAATTGAACACTGTTAGAACTCTTTTATCTCTTGCTGCTAACCTGGATTGGCCCCTACATCAGTTAGATGTTAAGAATGCCTTTCTTAATGGAGATCTAGAAGAATAAGAAGTATATATGGACATTCCTCTTGGTTTTGAAAACAAATTTGGATCAAATGTGTGCAAACTAAATAAACCTTTGTATTGATTAAAGCAGTCCCCTAGAGATTGGTTTGAAAAATTCACTCAGTCCATGAAGAAACAAGGGTACATCCAAGGACAAACTGACCACACCTTGTTCACAAAGTTCTCCCACGATGGGAAAGTTGTTGTCCTGATTATTTATGTTGATGATATTGTCCTTACTGGAGATGATACAGTGGAAATGGCAAGAGTAAAAGAGAAATTGGCAGTAGACTTTGAAATCAAAGACTTAAGATCCATGAGATATTTTCTAGGTATGGAGGTTGCTCGGTCAAAGAATGGTATTGTGGTTTCATAGCAGAAATACATTCTAGACTTGTTGAAAGAAACATGAATGAGTGAATGTCGTCCTGTAGATATCCCTATGGATCCTAATGCTAAACTTTGGGGAGAAGGTAATGTTGCTGTTGATACTGGAAGATATCAGAGATTGGTTGGACAACTGATTTATTTGTAACACACCCGACCTGATAACGCTTTTTCAGTTAGTGTAGTGAGTTAGTTTATGCATTCTCCTTTCGAAGAACATCTTGAGGCAGTCTATAGGATATTGAGTATTTGAAGGGAAATCCTGGAAAAAGATTATTTTTTAAGAAGACTAGTGAAAAAAATATTTCTATCTTCACCGATGCTGATTGGGCAGGTTCAGTCACAGATAGAAGATCAACCTCTGGATATTGTACCTATATTTGGGGTAATCTTGTGACATGGAGGAGCAAGAAACAAGGAGTTGTAGCAAGGAGTAGTGTAGAAGCTGGGTTTAGAGCTGTCTCAGGGTATTTGTGAAGGATTATGGATCAGAGTCCTAGATGAACTTAAGATGTATATTTAACTTCCATTGAAATTGTACTATGATAGTAAAGCTGCTATTAGCATTGCTCATAATCCAATTCAACATGACAAAACCAAGCATATCGAGATTGATCGACACTTCATAAAGGAGAAGTTAGATGCTGGAATCATATGTCTACCCTTCGTGACTTTAAGTCAGCAAACTGCGGATATCCTTACCTAAAGTTTGGCAAGACCTACTTTTGAGTATTTGGTAGACAAGTTGGGCATGATAGATATCTGTGCACCAACTTGAGGGGGGGTGTTGGAAAATATTATATTTCCGATTTTATTATTTCCTTTATTGATAATTGTATCTTTTCTTTATTTTCCTTTATTCTATATTAAGGAGAAAATCAATTGTATCTTTTCTATATAAACCAGCTTAAGCCCGAGGAATAAAATATTTTTCCAATACTTTTTATATAGACTATTCTAATCTAATGGGCCTAACTAATGGACTAAAGGCCCGATTATAAATTACTACTAACAACAGTAAAAATAAATCATCTACAACACTTGTAATTGATGGAGCTTGTGTAGGGGCAGAAGCTCTTTTGAAATGATGAAAACTGATGGAGTCATATAATCTCTTTTGAAATGATGAAAACTGATGGAAGCATCATGGTCAATTTGCAGCTGCTTCTAACTGTGTGAAATAGTTAGTTACAGTCAGGTATATGGCCAGGCTTTCATACAGTGAACCTACAGTAAGCTCTCACGAGCTTACTTACTAGATAACTATAAACTTGTTAGAAATAATTGTTGTTCTCTAGTAGCCTTTATTATTAGGTTTATTGTTTACTGTGTACTGTTACAATTCAGTTACACTTGTTAGAATTGGTTACAAGCTGTTGTAACAGCTTGCACTTAGTTTAAGAGTGAGAGTTGAGAAGCTCACTCTATAAATACTCTATCATGTATAATCAAATCAATCAAGGGATTCAAATAATTTTATCATAACAGATTCTAACAAAAGGATCCTTTGATAGGAGCCCATAAAAGTGTTACAAATATCCTAGAAACCTCCACTGCTGTAGGGAAAACTTCATTGCAAGGTTCTTTCATGCTTTTTAATATTTTAATTATAACGGGTGATATTGGCGGTAAATCTATATTATTTCTTTTAAGGGTGTGATCCATACCGGCATCTACCAGGGCATTATATTTTACTAGGCCAGAGAACTCTTTGAATAAGTGCAATTTGATTTACCATCTTACCATTTCATTTTCTCTCTTATGTTTAGATTGACATTTGGGAGGAGAGAAAGGTTTTTGGTTCGCGGTCTCAGGGTCTCAAGGGTGAAATAATGAGCAAGAGTCCCCTTCCATCATCTGTAAGCAATGGAAAGAATTCAAATTCAAATTCAAATCCAAATCCTATCAAGATAGCTAAGAGGGACGCCCAGTCATTGAGATTAGTAAGCAAGTTACTGCAGCACTGTCTGATATATGATTTATTCACATATTATTATGTTTTGTCTCGATATATTTGATTTTGAGGTATTTCGTATCTTGGTCATCATCATTGCAGAAACTAGCTATCGGTTGTTTGCCAGAAAAAATAATAACAACACTGCATTCTGTAAACGAAGAACATCCTAACGAGGAAGCTGCCCTGAACAAGTGTAATGCTACTGTATGTAAAGTGGGTAAACTTGTGGAAGATGTTGAAAATACACTGTCTCAAGGTAAGAGGAGTTGATCGAACTTAAGTTTCTTGCTTTGACATGAATTATCTGATGACAGATTTTTTTTTTCAAGTGTTCTCCTTTTGAGCCTTTTTTTATGGACATTCAGGATAAATACATGGTTATCATAATTGAAATATTGTTTAAAATATAAATGTTTAATTGCAATGTTGAGATCACTATTATTCCACCCACATTAGTTGACATGTCAGATTTCTAGATGTAAGCGCGGTATGGTTTGTTGAGAGTGCCACATCAACTAAAGGTATGACCTGAGTATGCAATAGATTCAACTCTATTTATAGAGTTGTAGTTAGGCTAAACTAACTCCCTTAAATCAAGGGTGTTATTCCTGAATTCAAGGAGCTGTTACAACACAAACTAAGAGCATAATTATAGTCTTTCGTTCTTTCACACAACCCAACAACACTGTCAGATTTATATGGATAATTCACCATAATATTTATCAACGTTCCTCTGTAAGGAAACATTTCTTATTTGACATTTTGGTTAATTGGTTAACCTTTAATGTTATTAAAGTACACACAGACCAAATTTATAGAGTATAATGTAGGGATTAGAGGGGTCCATTTTAAAGTTTTTGATAAGTTGTATGTATATTCAAAAAATATAGATGAGTTGTTTTTTTTTTTTTGGGTACAAATGAGGGCCAAAGCCCAACAGAAAAAGGAAAACTAGGAAAACACCACCCTAGAGGTCTAGCATCATCTTCAAGTAATCTACCAATAACACTCAGTGCTGAATCTAACCCGATTACCTCCGAATCACGAACACAACCAACGTTAGCTAACTCATTCGCGCACTTATTGGATTCTCGATACGCATGCTCCAATCTCACAATATCATGCATACCAATTAAACTCCGAATCCTTTAAATTAAAGCCACACCTTCCCCATTCCTCGTGCTCCCCTTCTCAATTGCATACACTACTTCTATCGAATCCTCATTGATCACCACCCTGCGCATCCTTAACTCTGGTGAGCTTCAAACCTTCGGGAACTCCCCAAAGTTCCGCCATATATATGCTGCAATACCCCAATGATTTTGCGAACCTGCTGATCCATATTCCATTGTTGTCCCGAATTACCCCTCCACAACCAACCGCCTTTCTATCCTTACATGCACCATCTATGTTCAGCTTCACCTATTGCTATCCGGAGGAGTCCATCCTATCATCCTAGTTGTTTTGTTCCATATCTTGACCGCATTATTCAAGCTCTTAGCATCTTCATACTCCTTTTTCCTCTGCAAAATACATAACCCCGGATCGTAAGGCCTCATGTACTCTTCCTCACGCTCTTCCCTAGTTCGCCATGTCCACAACGCATGACAACCGTCACCCAGATGCTGTTCCAATTCCTGTTCTTGATATTAAACATGAACCATTCCTGCATATCATACCTGAAAAATCACCATGAAGTCGAGCAGGAACTAATTCCCCTCACATCTTCCTTGCACTGGCGCAGTCTCTCAATGCATGCATGGTTGTTTCGCAAGAACTACCACAAAGATTACACATTGCATTGCATACCCCATCCCTTTTCTACTTTTACTAAGATTTGTTAGTAATCTATCATGTTTAAGCAGCCACATAAAGGTCCTCACTCCAGAACATTAAGCTTCCAAACTATCATCCACCCTTCATCAACACTATCCTCCTTATCATTAGAAAGATGGAAATACATGTCTTTAACCAAAAAGGATCCATCCCCTTTATATGCTACTGCAAATTCATCCATTTCATATCCTACTGTAGGAGGAAGGATAGACTGCATTCTTGGCAGAAGCTCATAAGGCATCCACTTCTGCATTAAGCTCCAATCCCACACCCCATTTTCATTTATCAAATTTCTGACTCTTGCACATACCAGTTCATCAAGAATTTGAACTTGATAATCCATAATGTTACTCCATGTCTCTAACTAATTATCACTCCAAGCCTTAATACTTCTTCCATTTCCAACATTCCACACACCGTCATAACATGGGGAATAGATTTTGCAATATCTTTTCATAAACCTGAGTCTGAGCCTTTGTACATTGAATTTTCATGCATTTCTCCAAACTTGTATCGACCCTGCATAACCTTACACCACAGGTCATCTGCATAATTGATTATCTTTCAACTTAATTTCATGATACAAACTCTATTCATAACATAAAGCCTCATGTTAGAATTAGAGTCTGACCTAACTCACCCTACAAAACCGGTTGGTAAGTTGATGAGTGTCACTCTATTTAAACCCTTTGTGGGTTATATATTTAGCGGACTTGGGCTTTTCCCAATATCTCAAACCTAACCCACCCTGCAGCTTTGATTTAGTGGGGTTCATTTAAAGAACCAAAATGAGTTCTTTGGATGTGGATGCTCTAACTGCGCACTGTTACGACATAAACTAATAGCATGCTGTTATAACAGAAACTGACAACATATCAGCTGGCACATGTACCAGCTGTCATGCCTTAACTGACAGTATCTCTAACACAAACCAGTTTTAGTTTCATTTATGTAACATCATTTTAGTCTCATTTCATGTAACAGTAGAAACATAGGATGTTGGAATTGATACTATTGAGTAACTAGTTTCATGCAGCATTGAACCCTGACTTCCCAATTGCCATAGGAATAAAAAAGCGTACCAGATAAGCACCATATCTTCTATGTAATTATTTATCTCAACTTCCGTTGCAAACAAACCTAAACACTTAATAAGCCATATATCCCAACAACCAAGCCTTATCCCACCAAGTGGTGTTGGCATATATCCAAACACTTACTGTAGAAAATAAATTTAAAAAGAGAAACAATAGAGAGAAAGTAAAGAAAGAGAAGGTACTGTTATGGAATGCACTAGTTATGCAGACATTAGTTATGTAATTTGCAATATTATTTGTTGTTGCTCATCACGGTCCAAATAATTAGTAACATAAACTTGTAATACTACCTAAAATCCTTGCTGTAGTTAGTTATGACCAGATTTTTAGTGCAAGAGCCTCACTAATTAATCAATTTTACTTGTAATTTCAGGAAATCATCTGGGACCCACTTTGTTTCTTGACTTGCAACAGCAGGAAAAGGAGCTTAAACAATATATGGTGCAACTTGAAAACGCGGAGGCTGCTAGGGCTACTTTGCTTTCCCAGCTAAAAGAAGCACTGCAGGAACAGGTGCAATTATTTTTAAAATATGCTTATATATAAAGACACAATTGATGACTGCTTTGCTAACCTCAAAATATTCAGGAATCAAGTCAAGAACTTGTTCGCTCTCAATTGCTAGTAAGAACCTGTCTTCTATCTCTGTCTCTGTTCTTTTTCCATGTGTGAAATGTTGTTATCTTTCCCCTGGAATATGTTGTATTTCTAAATGTTTGTTGTATCTTGATGTGCTACAATACTAATATATTACGATGATAAAGAATCTGGCCAACTTTTTGTTAACTTTGACCTTTTGATACACTGTATGGCTTGAGGATTCTGAGAATTTAATTTCATTAATTTTTAAAATAATAGAAATATTTGTTGTTGTATCAACTTTAAATAAATAGTGAATCAAAAGAATAAAAATCACCAAGGAGTACTCACCTTGGGTGGCTTTTCATCAAGAGAACTGTTTCTCTTTTTGTTTTTCTCAAAGCTATTATCATATTTACATGTTCTCGTGCTTCAAGATTCGTTTGTAATTGTTAAATCCTCTAAATTGACCACCTGGCAATGTTGGCCATGCTATGTATCTAACATACATATCATGTTATGTAGCTGACTTTCCTCTCACATTGATATAAATGTTACGTTTACGAAAATGACATTGTTCGCAACATTTCTCTTCTGTTCCCACTCTTTTGCACCTCGTGGTCTTCGTTGTATCTTAATTGGAACAAAAAGCTTTGGAAATTACTCGGAGTGGTTGCTGTCCTTCCCTCAGTATCCTTGTTTTCTTGGTAGCAGTAGGCAGAGAATCAATTTTTCCCCAACGGGCATGTTTTTCCTTTCAAAACTGTTCTGAAGCATGTCTAGAAGAGAGTTAAGTAGTGAGTGAGTAAGGGACGTAAATAGAAGAAATGTGGCGTGCTACCCTTTGTTAGTATTTGGGTTGAGTCTAAGTCAACCTCACTAACCCTGCTCTGCTTCCCACTTACAAAGACTTTTATTTTCATGTCATGTGATAGAATAGTAGAAATCTGTTGGAGAATTCTGTTATGCTGAGTTCAAAATTTCATATTGTGTATACATTAATTGAAAGAGTACAAGAAATCTCTTTTTATAGAGACATGAGTAACTAACTAACTTACAGCTCAGCAAGTTAGTTACAGTATTAGAATTAGTGAAAAATACAAAGCTAGTAGTTTACTACCTATCTCTAACATCATATCTCATCCAAATTGAGATTCTCAACAAATTTAGGGCTAGGGCTAGACAAGTAGAGTGTGACTTGATGACAAGTAGCCCAACAAATTTAGGATAGACTAGTACTATCTTAGAAATCGGCGAGCCTAATTCAACCATTTTAAGGTGAGATATACTTCCCACGTATAAGTAAGTTGAGATGTAGAGAAAGAAATGCTGTCATTGACAAAATTAGGGCGCCTTTAGGTATTTGAGGTGTAGGCCTCAAAGTTCTACAGTGATCTATCCTTCTACTTGGAATTTATCTCTGTTTTCTTTGTAACAAATTACCAGTTCCAATCAATTACTATCAAGGCTCTGATCTTGGAGTTGTGGGGTGTTATTGAAAATGATTCGTACATTTGACTGCAAGGAGGCTCGTTGGCAACTGATAAAGACGGATAGTATTTTAAGACCATTGGAGTGCTGGAGGAGATGTAACTTTTGTGGGTTGCTGGACTGGCATTGAGAGAGGACTCTCTCAATTGGTGGTTTGATTCAGTGTTGTCGATGGCGGAGAGCCAAAATCCCGCCATACTGGCGGCTTTGCGGTTATAGTGGATTATGGTGGAAAACCCACAATATCGGCCGATATTTACCATTGCGGTAAGCCCAAAAACCTCTATATATCTGCCATAGTGGTCAAGGCGCCGCTATTTGATAATACTTTTGGTTTTAATGGAAAGAGGACAACCATGATGTGATTTGTGAACAAATAAAGTTGCCGTAAACTTTAGGTTGCAAAGATGGAATATGCAAAAAGGGAGGCACTAAGAGACGATAGAGTCAAGTAGGTTAATAATGTAAGGAGGGACACGGGAAAAAAATTCCTACGACGGCCATGATAACTCCAACCCTGATGTGGTAGTTGACTGTGGTGTGAAACAGAGGTAAGGCTCGAACTGCAGTTCATGACATGAACTCAATCTGTAAAGAAACATCGTTGTCTAGCTTGGGCCACACTGATATATTCAGCAATGTGTTGGTGTTGGTATTTTCCTCTATGGCCCCATTAGTGATGGAGTGTGTATAGTTGGATAGCTAGTGTTCGAGTACAACAGGGTATTAGTGATGGAGTGTGTATAGTTGGCTAGCTAGTGCTCAAGTACAACAGGGTGTTTTGTCCAAAAGTTAGAACAAATTGGACTCCACCTCACTTTGCTTATATACAATTTGATTTCACTTTGTCAGGGATTTTTTTAATTTTATTTTTACATGTGGAATGTAAGTTTAGCAAAAACCAAGGGTTTCTAACTTAAAGTTTAAAGTTGGAGATCATATTTTACCACAAGTTACGTGGTTTAAATATCTTGTGTCCATAGTACAAAACATTGGAAAAATAGAGGGAGACGTAAACAATCGAATCCAAGCTGAGTGGTTGAAATGGAGAGAGCCTCAAGTATTTTATGGGACACGAAAGTACCGCTCAATCTGAAGGGAAAATTTTATCGGACAGCGGTAAGACCGACGATGTTATACGAGACAAAATGTTGAACAGTAAAGAATCAACATGAAAATAAACCAAGTGTAACAGAGATGAAGATGGCGTTGGATGTGTGGAAAAACTAGGCGAGATAAGATTAGAAATGACAATATTAAAGAGTGTTGAAGGTCTACCTATAACAGAAAAATGGTGGAAAATATGCTTTTAGGTGGTTTGAGAATGTAGAGAGAAGATCTATGGATTTTTGTGGTAAGAAGAGCAAATAAAATGGAGAGTAGTCAAACAACTAGAGGTAGAGGAAGACCTAGAAAAACTATTACGAGAAACTATTAAGAAAGATCTTGAGATTAATGAGTTGGATAGAAACATAATCTTCGATAGAACATTGCTGCGTAATTTAATCCACATAGTCGACCTCACTTAGTGAGCACACCAAGACTTGATTGTTGTTGCATGGAACTCAGCATTACAAAAGATAAGGCTCAAATATAATTTATATTATAAAGGACGTTATTCACTTTACAAGCTGGTTTTGTGAGAATGGGTTAGACCAAATTCAAAAACATTATAATACCATCTATCTCATTTTATCCCAATTCTTGTGATATGCTAAATGAAAGTTCTATCCGACCAAATACATTTTAGTCTGGATTACTTTTCGGTTGTTTTCAAGGTTTATGAACCAATGACCTAATTTTATCCCAATTCTTGTGATATGCTAAGTGAAAATTCTATCCAACCAAATACATTTTTAGTCTGGATTTACTTTCGGCCGTTTTCAAGGTTTATATGAACAAACCGTGTAGAAATTATGATTAGCTGCATGTTAGCACTCAATAAACAATTTTGAACATTCCCTTTGCCATTAGACATAATAATAGATTTTGAGGCTCCCAATTTCTGTATATTTATTTGCTAACCAAGATTCTTGCATGATTTTTGTTAGAATATAAGAAAATGTCTTAAAATATGTTTGAAATGATATTAGAGTATCACAAGTGTTTAATAAACTCTAGTTAATGACATATCGATAGGGAGAACTGGAGCTCAAATCCTGACAGGAACAAAATTTAGCCAGACATAACTTATCTCCCGGTTGAACTCCAAATTACCAGATTCTCCTTCCTTTGGGAACCAGAGGGTTGAGAAAAAAAGAGTATCTTAGTTTACTTCCTAGTATCAGTTTATAATCTTCGAGTATGTTAGATTATCTTTTAGAATTAGTTTTTATTTTACTTGGATATCATTTTGATTTGTTTCTTGATTTCCCTATTTAGGAATCAGGGTCTTGTGTCCCTATATATAGGAGTTAGTGTTTAGTCTTTTGTATCAAGTCAATATCAAGTGATTATTAATAATATTCAAAGTTCTTATTAATTTCTCTCCTCTTATTTAAAATCCCACAACTTCAATTGTTTTTACTGTTTGCAGGCTGCACAAGAGCAGATTGAGCGGGTAGCCAATATCCAGAAGAGGATTGTCCAAGCACCAGAAACCACATGGGTGCCGGAACAGAATATTCCACCCGTTCAACCAAACAGCATCCCTCTTCACCCGTCTTTGACCCAACCTACTATGTCATTTGCTCCTCTCCAAACTACAGAGGAAGATACCAAGGCTGCAGCAGCTGCTGTTGCTGCTAGGCTTGCTGCCTCTACATCCTCAGCTCTCATGCTTACATCTGTTCTTTCTTCCCTTGTTGCTGAAGAAGCTGCCTCCATGAATGGTAGCTTAAACTCTGCCGGCTATCCTTCACCACCACCCGGTTTCTATCCAGAGAAAAGACCCAAACTCGAACAACAAATGCCTGTTTCTGATGTCAACAGTTCTGATACCAGAAACTCTTCTTTTTTTGCCACGGCAAATGTGTCATCGACACCACCAACTATGCAGTCTATATCACAAACCAATCAATTACAATCTGCATTTGCTTCCACACTCCCTCCACCTCCTCATTCACAGATGAATCCACCAACCAATCAGTATGTTCAATCTACCGGAATGATGGTAGGGGGAATGCCTTATGGATATGGAGCAAACAACCTGCAACCTCCACCTCCACCTCCTTTGCCACCACATGTGGCAATGGGTTTAACTAGGCCAAATAATCAGCCATCACACTCACCTCAATCACAGGCTCAGCAAGCGCAGCAGCAACAACAACAGTCTTCAACTGGAGGATTTTACAGGTCACCTGGTGTCGGGTTTTATGGGCAAAACCATCCACCACCGCCACCAGCATCCAGGTAGTGAGTGTTGTGTAAAGACAACACCTAAATTCGCTGCAACCTATGTTGTAAGTTCCTTTAGATAATCGTTGTACACAGGATTTTCTCGGAGGCTGTGTAATATAATGTATATTACTAGAGAATTAGAGAATTAGGCGCCACATGAATTCTGTAACATTCTCCTCTTCTACCACACTCTTGAATGAGTCGTAGGTTTTGACGCCATTACTCAATACTTTGATCAGTTCTTTAAAGGAAGGAACCTGAATGACCTGTTGGGGTCCTTACTAGCTTCTGTTTTTTTTTTATGATGAGGAACTTTCCTTCTCAAAAAATCAAGATACTTGTGGAAGAAAGAGTTCAAATCTGAATGAGTTGAACTCGCATCATAATGAGACATACAGTAAGATTGGTCATACATAGAAAAACACTTTGAAAAGATCCATGATGGTTTGTTACCATTATCATCCATCATACAAGAGAAGTTTAGCCACAAATTTTATAATGAATTATTTTAATTCTATAACCAAATTCATGAGGTATTATTGGATACAAACTAAAGATTCTCTTTAGAGAAAAATGCCTATATCTTAGGCTTAATTGGTCTGACTAACAATATATCAAATTCAATACTCATCAAATAGATGGTTGATTTGAATTCTAGAACTCTATTCTTCATTGGCTAAGAGACTTGTTCCACTGCCATTTGATTCTTGAGTTCTGATGGTAGCCCATTTGTTAATGTTCCTTTGGGCTATCTCTACCTGTGAAATTTCAAATACTTTTTTTTTTTAATTAATATCCAACTAAACAAGAAATATTAAGAAAATAAAGGGAAAATCAAATTCAACTACATGAAATAGAGAATGCAAACATTTTAAAAGGAAATACAAGAATAAACTAGTCAAATTACCTGTTTCTTCCAATCAGTTTTACAGGTGATGACAATAAGCACTATAGTTTGAACCAAAGTTCCAATCAACATCCCAATCCAAATACCCTGGACAAAAGAGAGATTACAAGCTTAATAATTACTAGAAACTCATTCACAACTGTGAGATTATAGATTCAAACTAGAACATTATATCTATCTAACCTAACAATGTCTTAGTTAAGACATGCGAAGAATCAATTTATTTATGATATAATGATTATGATATATAAACTTTATAGAAAAGATCTGGACAAGCTAAAATAAGAGGTTAGTTACCTTGACTTCATAACTGAAATAAACACCAATCACCACTCCAATGGGAATACCAATTACATAGTAACAACCAATGTTTACATATGCAACAATGCTTTGCCATCCAGCTCCAACAGCAACCCCTATTATAAGATTGTAATATATATTGTATGCTTTCTTCAACAAAATAATATGACAAATGAACAATTTTGAAATAATAAGAGTTTTAATGTTTTTTCAATACTAAAATATTTGTGAGTTGTGACTAATTTAGAACAAGCAATGAAAGTAAAGATTACCAGAGAGCACAGGTTGGATACTATTCATTAAGATTGAAAGTGCAAGCAAAAATGATAGATCTCCAACAGCATCAGCCACATCAGGATTTGGAGTGAAAACATAAGCAAGTTTTTCCTTCAAGAATAGGAATATCAAGAAAAGAATGAATCCAATAGCGAATGATGTGAGAACCGTTATCACAATCGAAAATTTTGCAGCTCTTGAACTCCCTCTTCCAAGTTCATTCGCCACTCGAACCCTACAAGTTAATCAAAATAAGTAAATATAGGCACCAAGTCATTCGCCATCTTAGAATAACAATTAGTAACAGAAGAGAAAATAGACGATGAATCGCAACAACAAATACAATATTTGTTTATGTAATTCGATCAAGTGTAATTATGTCTGCGATATATGAAGTATAAACACATGCACATCGACACTATTAATGTAAAAAAACGTAGGACACTGATACATATGTGTTAGAGTTTTTGTTTGGCCCAACTCATTTTTACAAAACCTTCTTGAAAAGAAAGGATTTTCCAAATAAACATGTCGACACCATATCATTTTCAATGCGGGACTCTTTATCACACCCAATACACAATTTTATTGGGCTTAATGCGAGAATATACATGATAAGTAACCTGATAGCATAAATCTAATAGCAGGTCACCATATGAATTTTGAATAGACATTGATACTATCTTAAAATAATGATCGATTCTAACTTATCTCTACAAAACCAACTTATAAAATGAGGATTATCCCACCTATAAACATACGTTGAAACCCTATCCTTTCCAATGTAAGAATACTTAGCAATATATGATAATATTTGATATTTATTTATTCATCTACAACTATAAAAATTAAAAATATTCTTATCAAATATTAATATTTTTAATCTTTCACTGATCATCATTGTTTCAACGCATCTTTATATCTTCTAGACATGTTTGCGATTTGTCCAAAAAATGTGTGTCAAAGTATAGAACAACATTTCTTTAGGACACTTGTTTAAGTTGTTCGTCACCTATTGTATGAATGTCAAACACTGGTTTATTGTTAAAAAATAAAATAAAACATATATTTGTTTGAATATTCAACATGTATGATATAAGTGTCGGACACTATTATACTATATCAGACATCACAACCCACTTAATCATAAATTCATAGATACAATATAAATATGTATTATATCATAGATACAATATAAATATGTATCATATCAGACATCACAACCCACTTAATCATAAATTTACACATACAAAATAAATGTAGTATCCTAAATCACATCACAACCCACTTAATCATATAGATTCATAGATGAAAAACAAAAATAAAAATAAAAATCATGGATTCATAGATACAACATAAGTAACTATATTTTGTATTATTACTAAAACAAATTAGAGTTTACATTGTTACAAATCATATACATTACTAAGGTCTAGATTACAACAATATTTGAGAGAGTTGATTCAGTTGCTAAAGAAAAAGAGATTATGATGGAAAACAGCTTACCCAGCTACAGCAAAAAAGCCAAGGGCAATCATCATTTCCCATCCATTGATGTTTAGGCTGTAAAAATATAACAAATATCATGATATGAAATTCTAAAAGAAAATATAAAAATGAGATAGAAAATTACCATATGGATAGAGCACTAATGGCAATCTCAGCATTTTTAAAGTTACCAGTTAAGAGAATCAATATTGTGTTGTACCATATTTCAAGGCTGCAAATGCATGAAACCATATCATTTTAAACACGATTAGAGCTTATAAAAAGTTATAATAGAAAAAAGTGCTTAAATTGTTACCACATCATGATTCCAGCAGAGAGAGAAAGCTTGGCAGTAGGCCAAAGATCTTGGAAAGCCAAAAGTGAGAAACCTTTCCAAGTATCATGACATTTAGTCATGATAAAAATGAGCTGACCAATGTTTGGTAACCAAGATGACAATAATAATGATATCATTGCACCAGTAAGTCCAAACCCTAACTTAATAGTCAAAAGCCAAGACAAAAAAAGGTGAATAACAACAGAAAATGCAGCCAAATAAGCAATAATCACATTCTTGCTTTGTGCTTGCAAGAATGTTTGACATGTGAAGGAAACAATCATAGCCAAAGTTAAACCTATTGACCAAAGTGAAATTTTTCCTGCCATTTCAGCAATGCTCTTATCTTGACCTAATGCCTCCAAAATTGGTGCGGTAAAAATATAGAGAGGAAGAAGTAAGATTGTTGTAAAAAACAAAACTATCCAAGATCTTTGAAGATATACTCCAAGCATGTGGTATTGTTTTGCTCCATAGGCCTGTCCACAAAGTGTCTCCAATGCACTTGCCATTCCTATCTGCATTTTTACATTTTTCTGTAACAATCTCGACTAAATAACGAAATTAATAAACTATAGTCTATAACGTAGGAGAAAAAAAGAGTTACCAATATTCCTATTATAAATCTTAAAAGCACAGTTGTGACGAGTGCATAACCAGCCAGCTCAGTTGAACCAATATGTCCAACAAAAGCTTGAGTTGCAATAGTTATGCCAGAGGATGAAAATCTTGTGAATATTGCAGGCCCTGCTATCACCCAAATTTTCTTGCTTTCTTCCCAAACCCTTTTTCTAACTGATTCTTCATTTTCAATTATCTCTGATTCACTTTTCTTCTGCAAAAAACTCTCTCTTATCTCACTTTTTACTGCCATTGAGTTGCTATGTTTTTTCTTTTGGTTAGAAAAAGATAATACATAGATTGCAATAGCACATGATATATATACTTAGGAAAATTTAATTGTTTATGCATTATAAAGTCTATAATTAATAATATTTTATACAGATGGCAAGTATATTCACTGATTTATTATTGTACAATATTATTTGAATTTCATAGCTAAGTATATCTAGAATTTCAGTTAGTGGAGATAAAGTTATATTTTTTGATTATTTTTTAAAATAAATGCACAAATATTTATATGAAAAATTTAATTTTATATTTGTCTCAACTATTTTTTTTATTAAGAAAAAATCTAGATGAAAAAACATTATTAATATTAATGGTCTTTTTAAATTGTTATATATATTTTAGTTCAATGGATGTTAAGATTATCACACATATTTGAACTAAAAATTTACAATTATGTAAGAGTTTATGATCCTGCAACTACACCGAATACTGAAAACAACTAATATCACATTTATAAAATAATTTTTATTTAAATAATTTAATATTTTAATACAAATTGTTAATCCATCATTAAAAATTTCTTGTCATTAGTATTTTAAAAAAATTATTATTAAACCATTCACAAAAGATTATATAAAACATAAGATTAATAGTCTTTTATCCCTTACAATATAAATGTGTTTTAATTTATCCCTTAATTTTTTTTTTGGATTACCTTTTAAATTTTAAATTTTTAAGTATTTTGTCTCTAGATGAAAAAATTATCCCCTGTAATATTTTTATTTATCCCCTGATTTTTACACGCTTAAGGATATCCAAAAATTTCAAGAGAATAATCAAATTTTTTTTCAAAAAAAAGTAAATTAAAACTCACCTATATTATATGAGATAAATGATTATTAACCCTAAAAGAATACAAAAGTAAATATATAAAGATATTTTAAAGACATAAAAATATGTTATTTATGAGTTTACTAAAGATACAAAAATTATCATTAATATATTCATATTCACTCATATAAATATCTAGTAAATTAGTAAGTCAAACAATTTAAAATAAAAAGTTAATGAGTTCACAAATTAAAAAATGATAAGATATTTGAGGTCAAATATATGCAATTGAAATAATTATTTTAATTGGATTTTCTCTCAATTCTATGGATTTTCTTTTTAAAAATTATGATTTATAAGGAAAAAATGTAAAAAGTTTTTTAATTTTAATATAATTGATGAACTCATTCATCTCTTATACTAGGTTCAAGAATCAAATGTGATTAATATGAGCGAAAAATTAAGTTCGTTGTCTAAATAAGCTGAATTTAAACTATATATAGTTCGACTCATTATATTTATGAGTCAATTCGATTATATATGAGAAAAATTATATTGTCTTTAAGAGTAGGTTTAAAGATTTACTTCAAATCTTAACCCAATATTATCCATTATGTATTAGTTATGACAATAACACTGGCAATTGTATTTAGAATCATACTTGTTGGAGGCATTATGACATTCGTTAAAATAACAATGTTCGAGACTGACCCAACGACTAGGCGCAGCCAAATCCACTCCTGCATCCAGGATGACCCAATGGCCTAAAGGCAAGGGGGACCCACTCCCTTCTGCCCCTCAACCGAGGAAAGCATACCGACCAGGTTCGACATGGTCGTTCTCCATGCTCCTCTCAACACTTCTGCCCGACACCAGGGGGAAGTCACCCAGAGTCAGCCACAGATAGCTCCTGCTCGGATTACTCCTGCTCGACGAATACACTGATCCGAGCAGATCTGTCTATTCTAACGACTAATTTCTGGCAGTTACCTATTTTCGAGCGATTCATGATCCAAACCCAAAATATGGATCGTTGGCCACGCGCTGGGGGCATTATATAAACCCTTTCACATGAGAGGGTCGGATATCCAATATTCACTCTAACAATACTCTTTTTTGTACTTGCTCACTTCTTTGCTCACTTTCTTACTTTAGCATCAGAGTGCCTTGCAGGCACACCCCCATCTCCTTAACAACCGATCATCTTCAACAACATCCATGGCCTACACAAGATTCTGATCACCGGAACAATCAATACTCCCTTTCTGTCCCTCAACCGAGGAAATCATACCGACCAAGTTTGGCATGGTCGTTCTCCATGCTCCTCTCAGCACTTCTGCTTGACACCAGGGGGAAGTCATCCAGAGTCAGCCACATATAACTCTTGCTTGGATTACTCTTGCTCGACGCATACGTTGATCCGAGAAGATCTGCCCATTCTAAAACGGCTAACTTTTGACAGTTACTTATTATTCGGACGATTCATGATTCAGGCCCAAAATAGGGACCACATTGGCCACACACTGGAGGAATTATATAAACCCTCTCACATGAGAGGGTCAAGTATCCATTATTCAGGCCCAAAATAACATCGGAGTGCCTTGTAGGTACTGTAACACCCTTTACCCCACATCAAAATAATACATGATTATTCTATAAAAAAATCAGAGTTTTCGACATAAGGGGTATCACATTTCATCAAAACATCAATTAAATCATCATCGTGTCGTGTCCCATAACACAGGTTACAACATGCATCATAATTAAAAACAAACATCATTTATACGCAGCAGATCATCATTCGAAAACTTAACCAACATAATATGAAAATTCAATGGTTAACTCAAAACATCATCATCAATGTATTAAAACAGACAAAAAGCAACAAAACTTCCAAGTGTTCCCGATGTTACACGACATAGAGCAGGGCACCACCCTAGACTCTATAAGCGATAAAAGGTCATAGCTCCAAGCTACGTCCAAGCACCAAGCTATTCTTGAGTATCTGTAGGATGGCATAACAAACCATCACCAAAGGCAGGCAGGTTGAGTAAATTCACAATGCGAAAGCAGCAGCAACGTGATCACGTAGGTGGCGTGCGACAGGCGACGGTCGGACAACGAGTCGGAGATGATGAGTTTTGTTGTCCAATTCGACGAGTTTTGAGTACTTTGGTGATTTTGGTGATAGTTCGTTGCCTTTTGATGAGTTTAGAGTCATTTTTGACAATTTTTGGGTTGAAGGTAAATAATGATGTGTTGTATTGAGTTGTCTGATAGGTTATGAGTTGACACTGTTGAATGCGAGGGTTCTAGAATATTAATGTGTTGTAATTAATAAGGTTAATTACTTTTGATATGTTCAAAAATGACAATAAGTGGACAAGTGAGTAAATGATATTAAATACTTGTAAAATAGTCCCACATAAAAGTGGAGCACACTTTAAAAGCATTTATAAAGTGTTAATATCATTAATTCAACAAAAGACCAAAAAGGACAAAGTACAAGTATGGTGGTCCTAAGCACTATGCCACTTGTCTCTTCCATACAACCTCTCGCCGGTGTCGCCACCGACAACAACAGCTCTAGCTCCGGGACCGAGGGCGTGGGCGCTAGTGGCGGCTTGAGGCGGCACTTGAGCACTTAGGCACGTCGCATTGGGCTATTAGCAACGTTAATAAGGCGACGCCGGTGGAGCTCCGACGGTCGGCGGCCGACCTATTATTAGTGTTCTGATTTTGGTCGTTACAAAATTATTTTGTTTTGATTTTTTAATTCGGAAATTGTAACTCTTCATGAAATGCTGTAACATGAAAGCATGCAACTCTTGGAAGAATGTTGTTGGCCAAACATGACAACTTATGGTAAATAAAATTGTTTCACGAAGGGTCGTTACCTTATGAAACTGTACATAGTGGCCTATATAAGACTCATCAGAATTCAGAAATCGACACACAAAATTTTACAATTCCAACACTCTTCGCTGCATTCGAATTTTCATCTGTCTTGTGCAAATTCAAAAAGGCTGAATTATCCTGGGTATTCCTACATCGAAACTCTAAGACAAATCAAGAGTGCTTGAAATACTATAAGGAAAGTGCTTCGTACATGATTCCAGCCTGGATTCATTCAATCTTGACGCTTTAAATAACAGTCTTATAGTTTCTCAAATCATGGCCCCCAACGCTTTAGTTTCAAGCATCAAAGTGATGAACCAGAACCTTGTCAAGTTAGATCATTTTGATGGAACAAACTACACCCGCTGGCAAGACAAGATGACATTCCTCCTGACTACTATGAAAATTCAATACATCTTAGATCCTGACTTGGAGCCAACTCTAGAGCCAACTGAAGACGATACCGATGAAGTCAAGAAGGAACGCAAGAAATAAAAAGAAGATGAGTTGCTCTACCGTGAACATATTCTGAACACACTATATGATCATCTCTATGATTTATACACCGATACTACATCTGCAAAGGAGATCTGGAAAGCATTGGAATTCAAATTCAAGGCTGAAGAAGAAGGTAAGAAAAAGTTCTTAATATCTAAATACTTTGATTTTAAAATGTTGGATTCTAAGCCTATTCTTGCACAAGTACATGAGTTGCAAGTTCTCGTGAACAAAATCAAGGTCGTAAAGATTGATATTCCTGAAGCTTTTCAAGTCGGTGAAATTATTGCTAAATTGCCACCTTCGTGGAAAGGATACAGAAAAAAGTTGCTGCATAACTCTGAGGATCTCTCGTTGGAGAAACTTCAGAAACACCTTCAAATCGAGTAGGAGACGAAGGATAGAGAAAAATCTGAGTCCGTTGGATTTTCTAAAGCCAATGCTATTACAACAAATGGAAAGAGAAAACATGATGGAATGAAAACCCATCCTGGTCCAAAGAAGGAACATAAAAGGTTCAAACAATCTGGCGGATAAAAGGCTGCAACCAACAGATGTTATACATGCGGAAAACCAGGCCACTATGCTAGAGATTGCAGAAACAATAAAAATAAAAAGGAAGTAAATGATGTTAATGTCGATGAAGACATAATCACTACTGTAAGTGAAATCATGGAAATCAAAGGCAAGGTACAAGGCTGGTGGTACGATACATGTGCAACCGTGCATGTAGCATATGACAAAGCTACATTCAAAACATACTCTTTAGTCAGTGACAGACAAGAAGTTCAGATGAGAAATGAAGTCCGATCCAAGGTCATAGGAAAAGTATCCATCGAACTCAAATTTACATCTGGAAAGAAGGTTACTATAGTTAATATACTTTATGTCCCAGAAATGAATATGAACCTAGTTAGTGGGGACCTGTTGGGAAAACCGGGAATCAAATCTGTGTATGAATCGGGCAAATTGATATTGAACCGTAGTGGTATATTTGTAGGCAAAGGATATTCCTCGGAAGGAATGGTCAAACTCTGTACAAATGATAATATAATTAATGAAGTTTCAAAATCCGCTTATATGATTGAGTCTACTTCTGTATATCATTCTAGATTAGTATACATTGGTATTAGTACTAAGAATAGACTTATTAAATCTGGAATGATCTCATATAACATTCATGATTTCGAAAAATGTGAAATATGTGTTACATCTAAAATGATCAAGAAACCTTTCAAAAGCGTTGAAAGGAAATCAAACGTGTTTGATCTTGTGCATTCGGATTTGTGTGAATTTAACGACATGCTGACCCGTGGGGGAAATCATTATTTCATAACATTTAATGATGATTGCTCTAGGTTCACACATGTATACCTTTTAAAGCACAAAGATGATGCATTTAATGCTTTTAAGGTCTATAAAGTGGAAGTGGAAAATCAATTAAATAAAAGAATAAAAGTACTTAGAAGCGATAGAGGCGGTGAATACTTTTCTACTGAATTTAATGCATATTGTGAAGAATATGGCATTATACATGAATGTTCAACACCTCGTACACCACAACAAAAGGGATTGGCCGAAAGAAAAAAGCAAAATTATCAAGAAATGATAAATTCTATGCTAATGCATTCTCAATTGCCATTTAATTTGTAGGGTGAAACATTGTTATCGGCATGTCACATAATGAACATGATTCCTTTGAAAACAATAGGAATTTCTCCATACGAAATACGGAAAGGAAGATCACCAAATATTGGTTATTTCAAAGTATGGGGTTGTGTAGCATATTACAAAAATATGGACCCCAAAAGAACTAAACTAGGTCCTCGAGGGATCAGGTGTGCTTTCATAAGATATGCTTCAAATAGTAAGGCATGTAGACTTTTAAATCTAGAGTCAAATGTAATTGTTGAATCCAGAGATGTGGAATTCTTTGAAAATCTTATCACAAAGGATAAAGAACCTGAGAATCCCACAAATAACGAATCTCGTAACGAAGAATCTCCATGGATGGTTGAAACACAACCCGAGCCTAGAATAAGCAAAAGAGCACGAAAAACTAAGGCTCTATGACCTAATGAAATCGGTTCTCAACTTATTTCCTTTTATCTAGTTGAAGGAAATTGCAAGAATGATGTTCATAAAATTCCTATTATTTTTCAATTAGAGGATGATCCTAAAACCTATAAAGAAGCGGTGGCTGCAAAATATGCTTCTTTTTGGAAGGATGCTATCCAAGATGAAATGGATTCAATTATGTCAAATCACACTTGGGAACTTGTCGACCTTCCTAAAGGATCAAGACCCATCAGATGCAAGTGGGTGTTTAGAAAGAAGTATCATAATAATGGTACATTAGACACCTATAAGGCTAGATTAGTAGCAAAAGGATTTAGACAAAAGGAAGGTATTGATTACTTTGACATATATGCTCCAGTAGCAAGAACTACAACAATTAGAATATTGTTTGCACTAGCTTCCTTGAATAACCTTATTGTTCACCAAATGGATGTTAAAACGACATTCCTAAATTGAGATCTCAATGAGGAAATATATATGGAACAACCAGAAGGCTACGTGCTTCCTGGAAACAAACAAAAGGTATGAAAACTTATTAAATCCTTATACGGTCTTAAACAGGCACCAAAACAATGGCATCAAAAGTTTGACTCTGTCATACTTTCACATGGGTTTATTCCAAATTCTTGTGACAAATGTTTGTACACAAAGGTACGTGGAAATATGGTAACATATTTATGCTTATACATTGATCATATGTTAATCATTAGCAATGAAATAAAAGAGATCTTAGAAACAAAGAAATTTCTAACTTCCACTTTCAAGATGAAAGATCTTGGGCTAGTTGACACCATATTAGGAATCAAAGTAAAAATAAATAGTGGGGGTTATGAACTTAATCAAACGCATTATGTTGAGAAAATGTTGGATAAGTTCAAACATCTAAACTTCAAAGAAGTAAGCACTCCATTTGATCCTAGTGTCAAACTTCAAAAGAACACTAGAAGAACTGTGGCCAAATTGGAATTTGCAAGTGCAATTGGATGTCTAATGTACTTAATGCAATGCACTAGACTTGACATAGCATTTGCAGTTAGCAAAATGAGTAGATTTACTAGTAATCCAAGTAATGAACATTGGAAGGCCATAACTAGGATTTTCGGTTATCTCTTAAAGACCAAAAATCTTGGCCTTCATTATTGTAGGTTCCATGCCATATTAGAAGGATATACCGATGCAAGTTGGATATCGAGTGTTGGAGATTACAAATCTACAACTGGGTGGATATTTACATTAGCCGGAGGGGCAATTTCTTGGAAAAGCAAGAAACAAACATGTATTACCCTCTCAACCATGAAATCCGAATTTATGGCTCTCGCTTCCATTGGACAAGAAGCTGAATGGTTAAGGGACCTTCTGTTGGAAGTACCATTAGCTAAGGAAAATGTTTCAAAAGTGTTAATACATTGTGATAGTCAAGCCACCCTAGCTAGAGCATTCTGTGAAGTATATAATGGAAAGTCTAAACATATAGGTCTAAGACACTCTCTCGTAAGAAAATTAATTAAGGATGGGATCGTTTCACTGACATATATTTAAACGAGCTATAACTTAACAGATCCATTTAATAAGCCACTGGCCAGCGACTTAGTAAAAAGTACCTCAAGAGGAATGAAGTTGAAACTCCTTGAATAAGGGTTCCAACAATGATAGCAACCCAATCTGAAGTTAATAAATCATAACCTAATATTCAATGGGTAATAACAAGTCATTGATTTGGATGATCGTATAACATTTTAGGATAATGTTAACTATTATACATCGAGGCTTGAGTTTGAAACTCTTAATGAAGTTCCATATCAAGGATATGCGTTCCAAGGAAATGGATACAAAATGAACTTCACCTATGTGAATTTCGATATGGTGTCGTCTCAAAGTGAGAGTTAGAGTTTCTCTCATGAAAAATTCATGAAAACAGGAAAAGCACATGGCTATAAAAAGTTCTAGGCGAGATATGTAGGCGAAGAACCATAAAGAATATGTGTGAGGTAACATCGATATAATCACAAGGGATAATGGTTCAAAGCATAGCTACCTAAAATTCCGATTAAACTTTGTGTTATCCTTACTAAGGTTTACTTCAAATCGAAAGATACTTAACCGTACTAATATTCTTTTCCCTCTTTTTGGAATTGGGTTTGTCATTATTAGAACAAGTGGGGGATTGTTATATTAATAAGGTTAATTACTTTTGAGATGTTCAAAAATGACAATAAGTGGACAAATGAGTAAATTGTATTAAATACTTGTAAAATAGTCCCACATAGAAAGTGGAGCACACTTTAAAAGCATTTATAAAGTGTTAATATCATTAATTCACCAAAAGACCAAAAAGGACAGAGTACAAGTATGTTGAGACCAAACACTATGCCACTTGTCTCTTCCATACCACCTCTCGCCGGTGTCGCCACCGACTCTGGCTCCGGGACCGAGGGCGTGGGCGTAGAGGCGCTAGTGGCGGCTTGAGGCGACACTTGAGCACTTAAGCACATCACATTGGGCTATTCACGACGTTAATGAGGCGGCGCTGATGACGCTCCGGAGGTCGGCGACCGACCTATTATTAGTGTTCTGATTTTGGTCGTTACAGAATTATTTTGTTTTGATGGCCTATATAAGACTCATCAAAATTTAGAAATCGACACACAAAATTTTATAATTCTAACACTCTTCGCTGCATTCGAATTTTCATCTGTCTTGTGCAAATTCGAAAAGGCTGAATTATCCTGGGTATTCCTGCATCGAAACTCTAAGACAAATCAAGAGTGCTTGAAATACTATAAGAAAAGTGCTTCGTACACGATTCCAGTCTGGATCCATTCAATCTTGACGCTTTAAATAACATACTGTTACTCTATTGACGAGTAATGTTGAACATGTATGATAATTTTCTTACCCCGTTGGTGAGAATATTTGAGAAATAATATATTCACTCTGTTGACGATTATTGTTGAAAACATATGCTAATATTTTTTCTTGTTGATGAGTAATGTTGAATTAATATAAAATTATATGTATGTTGTTGAGCTATAAATAAATATATATTATTAAGATGGGTAGTTTAAACGAGGAACTACGATAGTTACCTAATATTAACACCTAATATTAACGTAATTGTGGACAAAGACAAAACTACTTATAAGGTTTGTGGGCCTATGCCCCCACTAATTCTCTGCACTTACTTGTATTAATATATATATATATATATATATATATATATATATATATATATATATATATATATATATATATATATATATATATATATATATATATATATATATATATATATATATTCTGTATTTGATTCTTTTATCCTTGTATAATCAATCAACAATATCAATTTAAAACATAAATTAACACTACATTCTATAAAGTATAATCAGTTTAAATTTTTAATATGTAATTGTTAGCTTTGAAATAGACGCTAATATACTATTTGACTAAAATACAATTCAGTTCAATAATAACATAGTAATATTTGGTGTTATGGAATTAATATTGAATTTTATATTTATTGTTCATGTTGAATTCTCCAAAATAAAAATTTGTTAGACTATATAGATCGACAATTGATATACTCCCTTTGGTCTCAAATATAAACAACAAAAAATAATTTCAGTAGTCTTAAATATAAGTAAAAATATAATAATTATTATTACATTTAATGTCACTATCTACCATATAAAAACATTGAATGTTCTATAAAAGACCTAACTGCTCATTTTCCCTAAGCTTGCCACGTGGATAAGTTGATTGATAAGTAATAGAATCTTGATGCTCTGGAAATTCCAATAATAATGATCAGTGTATTTTGGAGCACATTCCTACATGTTTGCACTTAGACATTTCTTTAGTTTTCTTTTCTTATTTTATATTTTAATTTGTTTTTCTAATTTATTTTATTTTTGGCTTAATTTGATTTTCGTACTTAATTTTCAGCTTTAACAACTTTTACGCAAATGATCATAACCGGAATTCCAGAAATCTGATTGAGGCGTTCTACCAGTCGATGAAAAGCTAAGAGAGAGAGCTATAATATTTGTGTTGGATACGAAGTCAGATTCAGAGTCATATTTTCCAGAATTTCGTTTGAAGCTGCTGCATTAGTTTTATTTAGTTTCAGGTCATTTAGAATTGACCCTGGGTTATGTATTTGACCCAGTTGGGTTGTAAACGGGTTTTTGGTTTTCCCATATTACCTAGCAGTCGCGATACTGTTCACACATTCTCCTATTCACGATTTTATTTTTACACTTGAAAGAACACAATGGAGAACTAATCACGAAGGTTGATTTGTTGTAACCGTACCTCCGTAACTTTGAGGTTATTATGATTATCAATGCAATTTCTTTTCTCTTTCACTATTTTTTTCTATATATTTTGTTTGTTTAATACAATCTATATAGAATGGTGTTGATTTGTTTCGATTGATTGACATTCCTTGTTTTTTTATCGCTTATTATCGTAGCTTTACTGTTAATCTGCGTATAATCACGTTTGCTTAATTCGTGAATATTTTAATCCGTCTGCTTAATTCTGATAAGAGGAGTGTAATTCGTATAGTGTCAATTTTGCTTGTTAATTGGTTTTATAATTGAAGAGGGATTATAATTCGCTTAGGGCTTGATAGTTGTATGATTGATGATAAGTAGGAGATCGAACATCAGATTAACTTATTTTAAAATCACTTAATTTTAATCACTTTTTCTTCTTCCGTTTTGAATCAAATTCCTCATTAATCGTTACTTTTATTGGTTAATTTCTTACAAGAATCCTTGAGAACGATATTTCGAGTTGTCGTTACCATATACTACGTTTTCAAAATTACTCGTTTTGATCCGCGCGCGACGCGAATCAAATTGGCGCCGTTGCCGGGGATTCTTGTTGTTATTAACCGATTTTATACTCATAGGTATAGTTTTCTTACTAGTTTTTTTTCTTTTTTTGTTATGTTTGTTAATTTTCAGGGTTGCAATATCGGTTGTAGTATAGTGATAAGTTTTTCAGCTTTTCAGGTAAGTTGAAAGCCACTGTTTCGATTTGCTCCAATTTTTTTCCCCAGAAAATCAGAAAAAAATCGAAGAACAGTACTTTCTTAGAATAGAATTCTAAAAGATTTCGACCCTCAAAATCACAAATTTTGCGTTTTTCTATTTTATTTGATTTATTTTCTCTTTCATATTTTCAAAAAAATCTTAAATTTTTTGTGCGAGCTTTATTTGATTTAATTAGATTTTTAGCGTTATTTTTATATATTTTAGATTCTATTTTAATCGCTTTTATTTTTTTTCCATTTTTTTTAAATTTATAGTAATTTTATTTGATTCTGTATTGAAATAATCATATCATGGTTGATCAAAGAACTCTGAGAGAACTGGTTGCACTTGTGAATTATAATTCTTTATGTATTGAATATCCTGATGTCGTTGATGCACCTTTCGAATTGAAATTTGGTTTAACACGCTTGATGCCAAGTTTTAATGGTTTTGCATGTGAGGATCCAAATAAGCATATGAATGAATTTCAGGTTGTGTGCTCTGCACCTTCTGAACCTTCACTAGAGGAACCTATCAACCAAATGGCTACAAATAATGTCAAGTTTCAACAACAAATAGATTATAATTTTCAGACTTTGCAAACACAACTCGATCAACTTACCACTTCGATGAATCCCATGCAGCAAGCTCAAGGATCAAACCAACAACCTTCGGAAGAACATTCTATTTTTCAAATAGAGTTTCCTTATGAAATTGTTGATGGTACTTGTTTTAATTTGTTTGCAGCTAATTTTCCATCATTATCTGATTTTAATGATGTTTTACTCTTGTGATGTTTGTACTGACACTAAAATTTGCTCTGTTTGTGCTGAAATTGAGGTTGCCTTGCAAGTTGATATTCTTACTGCAAATGAGGTTGAAAATGAATTTGTTCATGTCAATGAAGCTCTCGACACCCCGGCTCCCCGGAACAAACCATCCATCGAGAAATCACCCTCTTTAGAGCTGAAGCCACTTCCTAATAATTTATTTGAATTTGTGCAGGAAGAGAAATCATTACAGGAACATAAGAAGGGAATTGGATGGACTTTGGTTGACACTTGTGATATTAGCCCATCCATGAGTATGCATAGGATCTCAATTGAAGATGGAACAAAAGTAGTGAGGCAACCTATTAATCCTTTGATTCTTAAAGTTATATAAAAGGAGATCACTATCATGTGCACATTCAACAATTTTACTTATCGAAGATTCTTCTTTGATCCTGGAATAAAAGGCAAAGACACTAATAAAAACTTCAAGATTAATGGATACTACACAAAGCTACTCTATGAGATCCCCACTTTGGAAGAAGAGACTGTAGAAGAGCTCTCTTTAGGAAATGCTGCTTATGTGATCACCTATCCACCTTGACTACTCAGGTGTGTTCTTTCCTTTCTCTCCCTCTTATTTTATATTTATGTCCTTTCATTGAGGACAATGCTTGTTTTAAGTGTGGGGGAGGGAATAATTTATTTTCTTTGTTTTTATTTTGTTTTTGTTTTGTTTAGAAACACTAGGCATTTTTTCCCGAAAGTTTTAGGTTATAGATCGTTTTGAGGTTAGATGTGGAGACTTGGGAAAAGTTCACAAGATCGGTATCGTTTTAACACCTCAAGTCTCCTGAATATGGAAATCATTTTGAATATTTTTTATGCCATAGCCATGAGTTTTCATCCTTTAATAGCTCCTAAGTAGTTTATCAAGCAGTCAACACCATCTAGAAATCATACACTAAGTAATTGAGTTGATGCAAATAAGTGAATGATCCTGTACTTAATAATAAATCTAAATAGGAATCCGCCTTTTAAGTTAGGTGACCCTCACCTAGTCATTTAGCCCAACGGATGTGAAACCTTCAAAAAAATTGTTGTTGCTAAAGTAACTTAAAAATATTATCAAGTATGGATCATAATCACTAACAGACTTATTTACCATGTGTATGAATAGATAACGAGCTTAATGTGATTGCACTAGAATGAAAGAGAACAAAAAGGAGGATGAGTAAGTTAGGCTTTGACATAATAACATGATTCGAAATGGTTTGTATATGATGGAGGCTTATGAACGCATAATTGCGGATTTGTGTTCTTACGATATCCTTAGTATGTAAGATCAGTACCTATTGATGCTATCTTAATCGAATAAGAGTTTGTAGCCTAGAATGAGTATCTGAATGATGTTGTGTTTCTTGAGTCTTGATTTTATTTTGCTCGAAGTGCAAAAGTTCAAGTGTGGGGGAATTTGATCAGTGCATTTTGGTGCACATTCCTACATGTTTGCACTTAGGCATTTCTTTAGTTTTCTTTGCTTATTTTTATATTTTAATTTGTTTTTCTAATTTATTTTATTTTTGGCTTAATTTGATTTTCGTACTTATTTTCAGCTTTAACAGCTTTTACGAAAATGATCATAACCGGAGTTCCAGGAATCTGATTGAGGCGTTCTACCAGTCGATGGAAAGCTAAGAGAGAGAGAGAGAGATAGCTATAACTTTTTTGTTGGAGCCGAAGTCAGATTCAGAGTCATATTTTCCAGAATTTCGTTTGAAGCTGCTACATTAGTTTTATTTAGTTTCGGGTCATTTAGAATTGGCCCCGAGTTATGTATTTGACCCAGTTGGGTTGTAAACGTGTTTTTGGTTTTCCCATATTACCTAGCAGCCACGATACTGTCCATACATTATCCTATTCACAATTTTATTTTTACGCTTGAAAGAACACAATGGATAACTAATCACGAAAGTTGATCTGTTGTAACCGTACCTCCGTAACTTTGAGGTTATTATGATTATCAATGCAAATATTCCTCTTTTCTTCACCCCAAACACAATAATGGGTGTTAACCCTACTAATTAATTTTTTGTACATCTATTAATTATTTGATTTGTTTTCAATGTAATCTTTTAATTTCCAAAGGTCAAGTTTATGTTATTGTTTTATTGTTGTTAAATATAATGGGAACTCTCAATAACGTAAACACAATTCATCTCTCTCCATTTCACATTAGATCGAACTCTCCCTCTTTTCCTCCATCTTCATCTGTCTTGCCCATTGTCTCTCATTTCCCGCGAAGATCTCTCTCATTCACTACATCACCGTAATATTTTCTCTCCCTTTCAAATCTATTGTTTCTGCTATCCAAAGTTAAGAATGAAATTTTGAAGAATATCTATAACTGCAACTTATTTTTTTGTTTAGTGTTTTGAACGGTTAGGTTCTTTATCCCTCACTCAGTTTTTTTATTGTTTGTAGGGTTAACTGAAAAGGGAGATGTGGATTTAGGAATCAGGTATGTTCTTTTATGTTGGTTGTTATTCGATGATTTTTTGATTTATTATGAAATTCGAAATTCATTATCATTTTAGGTTGGGTATTGTTCTTCGTATTCATTCTGTTTTCATTAACTTTTGTTTTGTTTTCTGTTTTGCAGAAGATTTTGTGGGAGTTGTTCAGAATGTTTGTAGATCTCCTTACGAAATACTGGTTATGTTTTATTACTTCTTCATGTTTATGTATATTTTACGACATTTTATGGTTTGATTTTATGGTCTGATGAAGTAAGTTGGGAATTACCTATTACTTAAACTTTTATAGTCTGATGAAAAGGTTGAAAGTGGATTCAGATTGTTGTTGGTGTAACAAGGTTTGTGGTTTAGAGGTTGTGAAAGGTTTGTATGATTGTACGTAGCTTTATGTTAGTTTTGAGGCATATTTTCTATGTCTATTTGTTGGTGTGAAATTGCAGGTTCTAAGGATCTGCAAAAGGGATTGTTTTTAGCTAGTTTTCGTCGCTCTTAAATCTTATATGCTACTCTTTGTACAAGGTAAATTGATTTTAAACTTTTATTCTACTTATATATGTAAAATGTATCAGTATGATGGCAAATGCACTAATTGCAGTCTGTAGTATCTTGCATTATGTTGAATGGAAGGATGTCACGAGCTGAATGGGATAATGTTGTTAATAGATTTAATGTTGAGCCAGACTACAAAATATTGCTCATGACTGTGAGGGATGGTGGTGTAATACCCCGTAATTTATTTTAATGCTCTGAATAATATTATTTGATATCAATAGGGTTTCAGGTTGCTCTGAGATTTTTTTATAAAAAATAATTGGAGCAATCATCGAATTAATTTATATTAATTAATATTATCTGACTCAGAGGTTTTATTAAATTGTTAGTTAAGAGATATTTTTAGATACCCTCTATTTGGACCCGTTGGTAGGAAACTATACTTTCCCGTATAAGACCTAAGTTTGTTTCCTTATGTTATATAACATAGAAACAAAAACATATTAAGAGAAAGAGGAAGAGAAAGAAGAGGAAATTGAGAAGAAGGGAAAAGCTTGGAGAAGAAGAAGAAAACTCTTGGTCTTGAAGATTCATCATCCATTCATCTCTCAATCTTCTCAATCATCTTTGGTAGAGGTGGATTCTAGTTAGAAACTTTTATTTCTAGAAGTTATAGATTTCTTGAGGTTTGGTCAAAATGCTAGAAATCATAGAATTGAGAGTTTGAATGGTTAAAATATCGATTAAATGCATGAGTATGTTTGCAATATGTGTGTGAACCTCTGTTGATAATTGTTTTGATGTTTGGTGTTATTTGGATTGAGTTTGGAGAAGTTATGTATTTTAAAACGTAGGTTTTTCTGCTACTGACTATCGGTTAACCGGCTAACCAAATGCGCTAACCGGTTAACATGACTGTAATACGCTACTGGAAGTAGAAATTCAGACTGGTTAACCGGTTAACCAAATGCGTTAACCGGTTAACACTGTAAGTCTTGGAAAAATATTATTTTGTTCTTACTTTAAAAAATCATAACTTCTTCATCCTTTATCTGATTTAATTGTTCTTTATATTGATTTGAAGCTAATAATATGTTCTATCTTATGAGACCGAGAAATATTATTTTGAGCTGAATTTTACCTGACTTTTCTAATTAACCGTAATTATGTTAGTTAGGTAATTGTGAGTATTTTGGAAATAAAAATGTATGATTTGTGAGGTGTTTAGGACTACCCTAGGTTGATGCGAAACCGTTGGACATGTGGATAGTGGCCTGTGGTGGGTATTACACTGAGTCCCACGGGAAACCTTGCCCAAGAAGTTTTGAGTAAGTCTTGAGGTGGGTGACGTTGAGTCCCACGGGAAGCATCCGTAAAGACTTGAGTTTTTTTTACACTGATTACCATGACACAGTCTTGAGTAAGTCTTGAGGTGGGTATTACATTGAGTCCCACAGGAAGCATCCGTAAAGCCTTGAGGTATCGTTGGTGAGGTGATGGTAGTGGCTTGAGATGGGTATTACACTGAGTCCCATGTGAAGCCTTTTCTAGTGAAGTCTTGAGTAAGTCTTGAGGTGGGTATTACACTGAGTCCCACAGGAAGCATCCGTAAAGACTTGGTAGTGGCTTGTGGTGGGTATTACACTGAGTCCCACGGGAAGCCTTGCCAATAACACTTGAAGTGGGTATTCCACTGAGTCCCACATGAAGTGTTAAGAGTGTTGTATGAACTTTTCCATCTTATTTTAGTTCCTTGTAGAGAAGTGACCAAAGACTCAAGTAGTGGTTAGATTTGAACCTTTAGAGCCGAGGGAACTCTAAGATAGAGAAATCACTGAGATGTTGTTATCTCACCCCATGTTGTTGATATATTTTCAGGTACTTCAGGTTCCTCAAAGGGTAAGGATAAGATAGTTTGATTATCCTTACTTCTTGATGGCTTTGCTTCCGTAGTGGATATTTTGAGACCTTCGGATCTAGTTCTTAGATTTCTTTTGTTTTGACATCTTGTATTATTGTTAGCCTTTTGTTGTAGTACCTTATGTATTTAGCTGGCTAAAATTTTACAATGTGTTGTACTAAGAACTTATTTGTATTTCAGTACCAAACTTGAACTTATATATGAAAAATATGCTTTGATGTATGTATTTTATATATGGGTATTATAGGTGGTATTGCACTCAATTTGATAGTAGCGTTGCAAGTGAGCGTTTTTATGTTGCTTTTATAATCAAATAGAATATGGTAGTTAAATTTCCTTCGAATTAAGCTTAGATTTGTATTGATTTGTTGGATGTGGACAAATTTTCATCATGGACCCTTGGTGAAATCCAACTTTAAAGCTTCAGGCTCAAGACGTCATTCACCGAATAGGACAATATAAACCTAAGGTTTTGGTTCTTGATCTTCTGCATTCTCAAGCAATGTCTTTCTTCATGATCTAAATACTTAATATTTTTATATAGAGTTGTGAAGTTTGTCATTGCAAACACAATTGAGGAGAAATTTTTTATATGTGTTTTGATTCCTGTTAGAATCCATTTTCTGCAATTTTTATTTTCAAAATAGTATTTTTTTTGTGTGATAGGTTTATCACGACTTCTATTGATTATCGGAAGATAAACTTATTGTGGTCGTGAGTACTGTAACAGATGATCCAACACACCGCTAACCAAATCATCCCTTCTCTACCTTTCTTGACTTTGCCGACTTTGCATAATTCGAACCACATAAAAAAGCTGTCTTTAAAACTCCAAGAAACCTTGTCATAGGCCTTATATGTAAATAACTCGAACCACATCAAAAATATTTTTAAAAATTTACTCTCTATTATCAAATAACTACCTTATATGTAAATAAATTAAGACAAATATTTTATTATAATTCATTTGCATTGCATTGCATATATTTAAGATGTCCTATTAATTACCTTATAGTTAAATTTTTAAGATGTCCTATTAATTCATATGCATTGCATATATTTTATTTAATATATTTAATTATAATTAATACTAATACATTTGCTAGGTAAAGATGCCTTTCTTGAATTTTAAAAATATTTTTGATGCGGTTTGAAATAAAATATTTTTTGAAATTATTTAGATTTTTATAAAAAGTTTAATAAAACAAAACAAAATCAATTGAGATTTTGTAATCTTTTTAAACTTATAAAATAACTAAAATTTATGAGAATGTTTTCAAATTAACTTTATAATAGTCTAAAACTTATGAGAATGTTTTCAAATTAACTTTATAATAGTAATCATGATAAAAAAATGTTAAATGATAATCATGAAAATTTAATGATAAAAGGTAATCATAAAAAACTAATGATTAAGGGTAAAAATTTAATGATACAATTAATTTTATAAATTGAATAAGTTATCATTGTTTTTATAAACATGAATACGTTACAAATAATTTTATACACACAATTAATTCTACTATTTTTACAATTATTTGTATAAATGATAATAAGTTATAAATAATTTTATAAATGGACACACAGATTCAATGAGAAAACTAGAGTTATTAAAACAATTATTTATAACATGAATAAATTAGAAATTGTTTTATAAATTGTCACACAGGTTTAAGGTGCTTATAAACGAAAAAAGGTCATACATATTAGATATAAATATTTTTATATAAAGAACCCAAATAATTATTCCATTTAAAATATTCTTTATATACATTTGAAATTATCTCTTATGTCCGACGAATCAAAAAATAAAAATAATCTACTAATTTTACATTTTCTTTGTAATATACAAATAAAGTGACACGTCAATATACAAAGGAAGTTGATAATTATATTTAATTTCTTATTTTAAATACTTGAAAAATATTCAAGTCATATGAAAACACGTATTTTAAAAATTTACTCTCTATTATCAAATAACTACCTTATATGTAAATGAATTTAAATAAATAGTTAATTTAATATAATATAAAATAAATTTTATTTTTAAGATGTCCTATTAATTCATTTGCATTGCATATATTTCATTTAATATATTTTATTATAATTAATTATTAATTCATTTTCTAGGTAAAGATGCCCCTGATCACAAGAAGACCAAACCTATCAATTTCTTAATAATTGTATTTATGATTTTTCACCTTATACATTTTAGGCCCTTCAAAGTTTTTTTATAGAATAAGTGTATTCAATATAAACTAAAATAATTCAACTATTGATACAATTATATTTATAAACAGAAATAAGTTACAATTTTTTATTTATAAAAATGAATAAATTAATTATTTTTATAAATGATAATAATTCAAATATTAATACAATTGTCAATAACAGGAATAAGTTAATTTTTTTATAAATTGTCACACAGATTCAATGCACTTATAAACATAAAAAGTCTATATGTTGATAGAATTATATATTTAAACGATAATATGTTGCAATTATTTTTATAAATGACAATAAGTTATCATTGTTTTTATAAACGGGAATAAATTACAAATAATTTTATAAATAGAATTAATTCTACTATTTTTACAATTATTTGTATAAATGAGAATAAGTTATAAATAATTTTATAAATGGACACATGAGTTAAAGAAGAAAACTTGGATTATTAAAACAATTAATTTTAACATGAATAAATTAATTCTTTTTTTAAATAAATTGTCACACAGGTTCAAGATGCTTATAAACGGGAAAAAGTCATACATATTAGAAATAAATATTTTTATATACAGAATCCAAATATTTATTCTATTTAAAATATTCTTTCTATATATTTGAAATTATCTCTTATGTTTGACGTATAAAAAAAATAAAAATAATCTTACATTTTTCTTTGAAATATGCAAATAAAGTGACAATTTAATATACAAAGAAAGTTGATAATTATATTTAATTTCTTATTTTAAATACTTGAAAAATATTCAAGTCATATGAAGACACGTATTTTAAAAATTTACTCTCTATTATCAAATAACTACCTTATATGTAAATAAATTAAAACAAATAGTTAATTTAATATAATGTAAAATAGATTTTATTTTAAGATGTCCTATTAATTCATATGCATTGCATATATTTCATTTAATATATTTTATTATAATTAAATATTAATTCATTTTCTAGTTAAAGATGCCCCTCATCATAAGAAGACCAAACCTATCAATTTCTTAATAATTGTATTTATGATTTTTCACCATATACATTTTAAGCTTTTCATTTTTTATATAGAAAAAAGTGAATTCAACATAAACAAAAATAATTCAACTATTGATACAATTATATTTATAAATGAAAATAAGTTACAAATGTTTTTTTTATAAAAGTGAATAAGTTAAAATATTTTTATAAATGAGAATAATTCAAATATTAATACAATTGTTATTAACATGAATTAGTTTTTTTTTTTATAAATTGTCACACAAGTTCAATTTCTTATAAACGGAAAAATGACTACATGTTGATATAATTATTTATTTAAACGACAATATGTTACAATTATTTTTATAAATGACAATAAGCTATCATTGTTTTTATAAACGAGAATAAATTACATATAATTTTATACACAAAATTAATTCTACTATTTTTACAATTATTTGTATAAATAAGAATAAGTTATAAATAATGTTATAAATGGACACATGGGTTTAAGGAAAAAACTTGAATTATTAAACAATTACTTTTAACATAAATAAATTAAAAATTATTTTATAAATTGTCACACAGGTTCAATGTGCTTTTAAATGAGAAAAGGTCATACATATTAGATATGAATATTTTTATATATTGAACCCAAATAATTATTCTATTTAAAATATTCTTTCTATACATTTGAAATTATCTCTTATGTTTGACGTATCAAAAAATAAAAATAATATACTAATTTACATTTTTCTTTGAAATATGCAAATAAAGTGACACGTCAATATATAAAGAAAGTTAATAATTATACTTAATTTCTTATTTTAAATACTTGAAAATATTCAAGTCCTAAAGACGTATTTTAAAAATTTACTCTATTATCAAATAACTACCTTCTATGTAAATAAATTAAAACAAATAGTTAATTTAATATAATGTAAAATAGATTTTATTTTAAGATGTCCTATTAATTCATTTGCATTGCATATATTTATTTAATATATTTTATTATAATTAAATATTAATTCATTTCTAGGTAAAGATGCTTCAAAACCAAACTTATCAATTTCTTAATAATTGTATTAATAATTTTTCACCTTTTACATTTTAAGCTCTTTAATTATTATTTTTTAATTGAAAAAAGTGAATTAAGTATAAACAAAAATAATTAAACTATTGATATAATTATATTTATAAACGGAAATAAGTTACAATTTTTTTTATAAAAGTGAATAAATTAAAATATTTTTATAAATGAGAATAATTCAAATATTAATATAATTGTTATTTACATGAATAAGTTATTTTATTTTTATAAATTGTCACACATGTTCAATGCACTTATAAACAAAAAAAGCCTGCATGTTGATATAATTATTTATTTAAACGAAAATATGTTACAATTATTTTTATATACGACAATAAGTTATCATTATTTTTATAAACGGGAATAAGTTACAAATAATTTTAGACACAAAATTAATTCTACTATTTTTACAATTATTTGTATAAATGAGAATAAGTTATAAATAATTTTATAAATGGACACACGGATTTAAGGAGAAAACTTGAATTATTAAAAGAATTATTTTTAACATGAATAAATTAAAAATTGTTTTATAAATTGTCACACAAGTTCAAGGTGCTTATAAACGGGAAAAAGTCATACATATTAGATATAAATATTTTTATATATAAAAACCAAATAATTATTCTATTTAAAATATTCTTTTTATACATTTGAAATTATCTCTTATGTCCGACGTATCAAAAAATAAAAATAATATACTAATTTTACATTTTTCTTTGAAATATGCAAATAAAGTGACACGTCAATATACAAAGGAAGTTGATAATTATATTTAATTTCTTATTTTAAATACTTAAAAATAGTCAAGTCATATGAAGACACGTATTTTAAAAATTTACTCTCTATTATCAAATAACTACCTTATAGGTAAATAAATTAAAACAAATAGTTAATTTAATATAATATAAAATAGATTTTATTTTTAAGATGTCCTATTAATTCATTTGCATTGCATATATATCATTTAATATATTTTATTATAATTAAATATTAATTCATTTCCTAGGTAAAGATGCACTTGATTACAAGAAGACCAAACCTATCAATTTCTTAATAATCGTATTTATGATTTTTCACCTTATACATTTTAAGCTCTTCAAAGTTTTTTTTATAGAAAAAAGTGTATTCAATATAAACTAAAATAATTCAACTATTGATACAATTATATTTATAAATGGATAACGTTGCTAATTCTCTTCCTCCTATTTTTCTCATTCAGGAAACCAAACTAGATCATATTTCCAATAGTGTAGCTAAGAGCTTTTGGGATAAAGAAGAAATAGGGTGGTCTTATTTTAGTTCGACGGGGGCGGCAGGAGGGCTCATCATTTTGTAGAAGGAGGGTAGTGTGGAGGTGATTTCAATGCTATTTCTTGCTCTAGTGAAAAGAAGGGTAGGAGGTGTGAAGCCGTAAAAAGGAGGTGAAGGAGTTCTCGGAATTCATCACGGGCTTAGAGTTGGTGGATGTGCCATTCAAAGGAAATAAGTTTTCTTGGTATAGCGGTGATGGTAAGTCCATGAGCCGAATAGACCGGTTTTTTGTAACACACACTTTTCCCATTTTCTAAAATAACATAAGTTTTCAGATAAATCAGAGTTTAATTAACAAGTGAGTAGCTACATTTTCAAAATCAACTAAAAGTATAATCATTTATTAAAAATAGCGGAAATATCTTTTTATTCAACAATCGGCAATTCGCCAAATATCCACAAATTCATCAATCCACTTAATTTATAAGTTTCAATAAAATATGATACATAACTATTACTAACAAGAATAATTAAATAACAAATATTCCCATTTCCCGTGTTACGTATCAGAGCGACTCCTAGGACTCGACCAACAACTTGTACTCCGAGCATACTCAAGTACCTGAATCATCTGTACTTCCGAAGAAGCACAGACGCAACCAAACAACAAAGGGGTGAGAAAACAATTCAATATATTAATGGTGCAAATAACATCTTACAGGGTAGTCTCACCTCTATTCATCAAATACACATCATACATCATACAATTAATCAATATCTCAAATAGTTCATCAACACATATCATACATCATTAATTCAATCAATGCAAAGTGACTCAATGACACAATGCAAATGCGGTACCGACTCACAATAACGGTTCATCAAATAGAACCCCGAATGCATCGTTAACGTCTCCAACAAGACACCATCATCCCTGCAACCACGATTCTCAATGAATCCCGAATAATCACATCCACGACATGATTATTCCATCAAACGTATGCGCATGCAGACACAACAACGCATACCATATCATAACATACATGAACACATCATGCTTTACGATCCTCATGATCCTCATCAAAACATATATGTCATTTCATCATATAAATAACACTAAACACCAAGTACACATCAACATAATTACACATGAATACAATCATGTCAACACGATCCTCATGATCTAACACATATCCCATCACGTGGGTCACATAGATAGTCCAAAAATATCCATACACATTGTCAACATCATTAATATGGTTCACCATTAAGAGTCATGCAAAACAACATAAGCACGTATATTCATACACGCTAATTACCAAATGTCATATCTTTTGAATTCCTCATTAATTCCACTCTCATTTATTCCCTATACATATATTCTAATACCACACGATCCTTCCGATCCTTACCGCTACCAACACTTACATCATGGGGTCTAAGCAAGACATATAATCAACTATGTTACCAATCATCACAATCCTCTTCGTTTATCACTATTCCTTCATATAATTGTGCAAGACTTATAGTAAACATTTCCATCATCAACATCTTCTAATTGACATATTAATAAAGTTATAATATCCCCACTAATCACATAACACGCATACTATATCTCAATACATATATCTCATGTTATTCACAATTATAACAATCTACATATTCATATAATTCAATTAAACACTTAGGATTTCTTATGCAACTAATCATCAAGTCCTATATTCACTATTAGAACATCCTCAAAGTCTTATTTCATTAATATAATCCTACGTTGGAAGAATGAGTCAAATCCACCTTAAAACAGACAAAAAATTGCATTTACAGGGGCCTGACACGCCCCCCCGTGTCCCCTGACACGGCCCGTGTCAGGTGGCTTGGGTCCCGGCCCTCCAATTCATCAAAAACACATTATCCAGGAGGCTGACACGGCCGCCCGTGTTGTACAACACTGCCCGTGTTGTGGCACCTGAAGCCAACTTCCCAAATTTCCACTTTTTAGCATAATGCCCAAAGCCTCTGACACTGCCCGTGTTGTACAACACTGGCCGTGTTGTGGCACCTGTACCCCCAAAAATCCAATTTTTCCAAAAGTCCCAATTTCTTCCCTCTTCCTCACATGCACGAATCCCAACCATTCTAAGTCAAATTTAACACTAAAAACCAACCAATTCACATGTTTATTATCCATTTAAACATATAACATCAACTAGTTTTATTAATAAACTTTCCTAGATCAATTAAGGAATCTATGAGGTTTAATCTTCTTCTCTGTTCATCATATCCCCCATAACCTTCATATGCCATTCCTCCCAATACCAAACTTATCATATAACTCAAATCACCACCATTCCACTTACAACAATCAAGCATATAACTCAATAATAATTTCACACAACCATAATCAGTCATCATAACATATATATACATCATATCACAATTTCATCATAATCAACAACATTAGACAATCTCTAGGGAGTAAGGAACTCCCAATTACCCTTCAATGTTAGGTCACCAATAAAGAACCCTTTCTCCCCCTTACCTCGAATTTGACAAAATCCTTGCAAAGCCTTGATCTTGAAGCTTTACGATTCTTGATTTCCCTTCTCCTTTCCCTTTTTCTCCAGAGCCCTCTTTCCTTCGTCAAAATACGATAATTAGAAAATGTACGTGTTCTTCCCTTTTGATAACAAAATCCAATTACAACCTTACCCCTCAGACCTCCAACTTATATTTTATTTATTAAATAATAATATAATAATAATAATACAACCTCATTATATTATCATTATTTAACTAAAATACCTCATCTACTTACTATTCAAAATACACCATCATACTCTTGATATTTATTTTATAAAAATACTTTATAAAATTGGGGCGTTACAACTCTCCCCCACTTATTTTATTTTCGTCCTCGAAAATAGTACTCAATGGCATCACTTAGATATACTCTTGCACCTGACTAATCACTCCTTTGCCAAAGCCGGCAACTCCGCAACCAACTCAAAACAACAACGCCGATGCCAGGACAACCTCCCTAACAACAGGCACCACCATTATCAATGCTCAACACGCAGGTATATACCTGAAAAAGAACACAACGAAAGTCGCTACCATGACCGTAGGTAACACTCTCCTAATTCCCCATCATAGGAATTAGTCAACCGCACTCGTACCATCACCGTAGGTAACGAGGCGACAACCAGGACAAACTCAAAGTTTCACAATATACCTCCTCTAGATACAACAACACTGATAACGGACTAACCTTTTAGTTTCCTCTACCAAAACAACATAATTTTAACCCATCAAGGAACTACATACCTCATTCATATTAATATCTCCACATATCTCGCCACCCGCGCTATGTAGATACTCGCTCACCATTATCCATTTCGGAACGCCCAATAGTCACAAAGCCTCAATCGATCTTGTTACTCAATATCTTGAGCCTTTACTAATCATTCACATATAATCAATTACACCACTCCACGCTCCCGCTCCTCACTCTGATTACCCGCAGCCATCTATTCCATAAAGTTCGCGTTCTAACTTTAATCATTTTCATCCATCATCACAATTATCATAATAATTCACTTAGTATAATCTAAATTTTGAACGCAAGTCTCTTAGTCGTTAACTCGATTCCAACTCTTTAACCATTAATGCAAACATAGGAAAATTCTCGATTCTATACTTCAACATTCTAACTATCTTAGTCGTCTCATCTTCCATCTTTCCGATCTAATCGGAACCGTATGCCCATGTGATTACCAAACGCTTCAATTCTTCAATCATAACAACAATACTATCAGATATTCCCCCAATTCTACTCTCATCCACTTTCAATCCATGGGTAAGATAGATACTTCCGTAATTCCTTTCTCATCGTATAATACCGACTATGACTTTACGATCAAGTACCGATGACTTATCAACTTATCACAACCTTATTCCAAATTCTATCCACAACTTGTTAGAATCAAACAAAATCAGACTACAACTGTAGCTAGCTCTTATTCCGGCTCTTTAGCACTTTCCCTCACAACATCCATTCTCAACGAATAACTTAGCTTTCACGATTTATCCGAAACAAAAAAATACCAACTTGGAAAACTTTTTATAACTTGCAATAACCACTAAATGAATCCAATTACATTCTAACCTCTTATAACTTACTCATTTCCATCATTATAGATCCGTATTCACTTCGGACGAACTCGTACTGATATTTTCCCCTGAATCACACAATCAAACACTTATACACCTAATCATAAAATCATCCTCTATTACTTAGTGTATAACTGTATCTTTTCCAATTCTCATATTTCAATTTTCCAACATTTTACAAATCTTTTTTCTACTTTCATCATAAATCATGACATCTTTCAAAAGTCACCAACTCTAAATTATCCAAGCCACATTGAAAGGCACAATCCATACTCCATACCTACCTTAATACATACCAGTCACCATTATCTTCTACGCAACATCTATGATCATTTCACAGTTACACATTACTTCTACTCTCTCGTTGGATCATCCTTCCAACGTTTCAAATTCCACGTTAACTAGACTCTGAATTCATAAATTCCAGAAAAATAAATATTGCACACTTATTATTTTACCTTTGTCTTAATAGTCCAACACATACAGTGATACTTATATTTCCCTTGCTTCATCCCATAATTCCCAGTTCACCGTTTCAAACATCTATGAAACTATCCATACTCTGCCGTATCAACGTACACCATACTACTAAGGCACTAGCCCAACATCACTACATTGTGCAGACCACCTGGTTATAATTAATTTCCATAAAAATTGTACCTTCAAAGTTTCGAAAACTCATCCACCTCTTATCATACTATGCCAAAATTAACTCAACACTTACTTCTTCAATCTCTATCCCACATCCTTCAACGTAGTAAATTCATCCAACATGATCTGTCAAAATCTAGTTCTTATTACCATATTCCTCTTACATTAGGCTTGCAAAATCCCAACTAACTCGAGGTCCTGGTAGGTATGATAATCCAATTCACAACAACAGCAATACTACCGATGAATTTCAGCTCACTATTGATCCTTTATCAATCAAATCCAATTTATTCCTATTGCAATTGTGAATTCTTATACTATTCACTAATCGACGTGCAACTTCATATCCTCATCTTTTTATATCAATAACACCGAAGTTTTCCCAGAAGGCACCCTTGCTGCCACAATTCCTTAAAACAATACCTCTAATATATCCTTCAAAACACAATTATAATTTGTACTCTACAAACGGTCCATCGCTGTGACCTTATTCCAAATCAAATCATCTATGCAACCAAATCAGACATCGGAGTCCTCTCTCAAAAGTTCCTCTACGTACCCAGTAGATACAACGTTCGACTGTTTACAATCATTCATCTCAAATCCACTTTCTACTCACTGAGGAGTAACTATTAGTAATATCTAATCAACATAATCAATCCTTAGATTCATCTCTTTTCCGGATACCGGAATCTACATCTACTCCTTCATACCACTAATAGCTCTGGCTCAACTCCAAATGGTCTACTGAACATACTATCTCAGCTGAAAGATATGTCTTTTGCATCAAACACGATTCCGCCAACTATTAACAAGGGATTGAGGGTGATCAGTTCCTCAATTTGCCAATAGATAGCCGACAATCATGATGGCCATAAGCCACATTTTCCAAATTTAATAGCGTTTCTTGCATCTTGCGAACTAAGTTGTTTCACGAGCGAATCCTTAGTCAACGCCAACCTTAGCAACCTCTGCCATACCACAATTCCAACACACCACAAGCCATCTCTCAGGAGAAGAAATAACTCCTCCCCCACTTATATTCAACAAACATCTGCAAACAAACAGATATCAAACAAGCGAGTATCGATAGTGTTTCACACACACATCGCATACTCCGGGACAAACGACACGCGACAACCTGGCCGGACGGACCGACCTGCTCTGATACCAATTGTAACACCCACTTTTCCCATTTTCTATAATAACATAAGTTTTCAGATAAATCAGAGTTTAATTAACAAGTGAGTAGCTACATTTTCAAAATCAACTAAAAGTATAATCATTTATTAAAAACAGCGGAAATATCTTTTTATTCAACAATCGACAATTCGCCAAATATCCATAAATTCATCAATCCACTTAATTTATAAGTTTCAATAAAATATGATACGTAACTATTACTAACAAGAATAATTATATAACAAATATTCCCATTTCCCGTGTTACATATCAGAGCGACTCCTAGGACTCGACCAACAACTTGTACTCCGAGCATACTCAAGAACCTGAATCATCTGTACTTCCGAAGAAGCACAGATGCAACCAAACAACAAAGGGGTGAGAAAACAATTCAATATATTAACGGTGCAAATAACATCTTACAGGGTAGTCTCACCTCTATTCATCAAATACACATCATACATCATACAATTAATCAATATCTCAAATAGTTCATCAACACATATCATACATCATTAATTCAATCAATGCAAAGTGACTCAATGACACAATGCAAATGCGGTACCGACTCATAATAACGGTTCATCAAATAGAACCCCGAATGCATCGTTAACGTCTCTAACAAGACACCATCATCCCTGCAACCACGATTCTCAATGAATCCCGAATAATCACATCCACGACATGATTATTCCATCAAACGTATGCGCATGCAGACACAACAACGCATACCATATCATAACATACATGAACACATCATGCTTTACGATCCTCATGATCCTCATCAAAACATATATGTCATTTCATCATATAAATAACACTAAACACATATTACACATCAACATAATTACACATGAATACAATCATGTCAACACGATCCTCATGATCTAACACATATCCCATCACGTGGGTCACATAGATAGTCCAACAATATCCATACACATTGTCAACACCATTAATATGGTTCACCATTAAGAGTCATGTAAAACAACATAAGCACGTATATTCATACACGCTAATTACCAAATGTCATATCTTCTGAATTCCTCATTAATTCCACTCTCATTTATTCCCTATACATATATTCTAATACCACATGATCCTTCCGATCCTTACCGCTACCAACACTTACATCATGGGGTCTAAGCAAGACATATAATCAACTATGTTACTAATCATCACAATCCTCTTCGTTTATCACTATTCCTTCATATAATTGTGCAAGACTTATAGTAAACATTTCCATCATCAACATCTTCTAATTGACATATTAATAAAGTTATAATATCCCCACTAATCACATAACACGCATACTATATCTCAATACATATATCTCATGTTATTCACAATTATAACAATCTACATATTCATATAATTCAATTAAACACTTAGGATTTCTTATGCAACTAATCATCAAGTCCTATATTCACTATTAGAACATCCTCAAAGTCTTATTTCATTAATATAATCCTACGTTGGAAGAATGAGTCAAATCCACCTTAAAACGGACGAAAAATTGCATTTACAGGGGGCTGACACGGCCCCCCGTGTCCCCTGACACGGCCCGTGTCAAGTGGCTTGGGACCCGGCCCTCCAATTCATCAAAAACACATTATCCAGGAGGCTGACACGGCCGCCCGTGTTGTACAACACTGCCCGTGTTGTGGCACCTGAAGCCAACTTCCCAAATTTCCACTTTTTAGCATAATGCCCGAAGCCTCTGACACTGCCCGTGTTGTACAACACTGGCCGTGTTGTGGCACCTGTACCCCCAAAAATCCAATTTTTCTAAAAGTCCCAATTTCTTCCCTCTTCCTCACATGCACGAATCCCAACCATTCTAAGTCAAATTTAACACTAAAAACCAACCAATTCACATGTTTATTATCCATTTAAACATATAACATCAACTAGTTTTATTAATAAACTTTCCTAGATCAATTAAGGAATCTATGAGGTTTAATCTTCTTCTCTGTTCATCATATCCCCCATAACCTTCATATGCCATTCCTCCCAATACCAAACTTATCATATAACTCAAATCACCACCATTCCACTTACAACAATCAAGCATATAACTCAATAATAATTTCACACAACCATAATCAATCATCATAACATATATATACATCATATCACAATTTCATCATAATCAACAACATTAGACAATCCCTAGGGAGTAAGGAACTCCCAATTACCCTTCAATGTTAGGTCACCAATAAAGAACCCTTTCTCCCCCTTACCTCGAATTTGACAAAATCCTTGCAAAGCCTTGATCTTGAAGCTTTACGATTCTTGATTTCCCTTCTCCTTTCCCTTTTTCTCCAGAGCCCTCTTTCCTTCGTCAAAATACGATAATGAGAAAATGTATCGTGTTCTTCCCTTTTGATAACAGAATCCAATTACAACCTTACCCCTCAAACCTCCAACTTATATTTTATTTTATTTATTAAATAATAATATTATAATAATAATACAACCTCATTATATTATCATTATTTAACTAAAATACGACATCTACTTACTATTCAAAATACACCATCATACTCTTGATATTTATTTTATAAAAATACTTTATAAAATTGGGGCGTTACATTTTTGCTATCCGAGGGGTTCATCGATAGATGGAGGGGTAAAATGTCAATTAATAGGGAATATAGATATCTCGGACCATTGCCCTATTTGGATTGTGTTGGAGTCTTTTGATTGGGGTCCTAAATCTTTCAAAATCAATAATGAATGGTTCAAAGATAATTATTTTTTAACTTTTGTTGAGAAGGAATGGAGAAATCTTGATATTCAAGGTAGAAGTGATTTTTTCTTTATGGAAAAGTTAAGATTACTCAAGACTAGCCTTAGGATATGGAACAAGGAGGTCTTTGGTAAATTTGATTTAGCGATAGAGGAAAGTGTTATGGATATTAATGATGGAGACTTGGTGGTCGAGGAGAAAATAGGTCTTTTATCGGAGGAAGATAGGAAGAGACGTGCAAAGGCTTATGGTCGGTTTTGGCTTAATCTTAGAATAAAGGAAAACATTCTTATTCAAAAGGCTCGTATAAAATGGCTTAATGATGGGGATAACAATAGTAGATACTTCCATAGCGTGATGAAAGAAAGGAGGAGAAGGAACTATATCGGATTTATTAATTCTAATAGGGGTGTATTGGAGAAGGTGGAGGAGGTGAAGAATCACTTTGAGGCCAAATTCATGGAACCTAATTGTAATAGACTGGTATTACAAGGTTTGTTGTTCAAGTCTGTTTCTCTTGAAGATAAGATTTCTCTTAAGAGACCTTTCTCGGAGGAAGATTTTATAGGAGCGGTTGGGGATTGCGATGGTTCAAAAAGTCCGGGCCTGAATGGTTATACTCTTCTTTTTTTAAAGAAGTGTTGGCACTTTATCAAGGATGATTTTTGCCGTCTAGTTAGAGACTTTCACAATAATTCTACTTTATCCAAATTCATAACATCATCTTTTCTTACTTTGATACCCAAGAACAGATCTCCTTTAGGTCTAGATGAGTATAAACCTATTTTTCTTGTTGGAAGCATATACAAGATCCTTGCTAAGCTTTTGGCGGCTAGATTAAAGATGGTGCTTCATTCTTTAATTTCTAAAAGTCAAAGTGCATTTGTACCGGGTAAACAATTACTAGATGGAGTGGTGGTTGCTAACGTGTTGGTGGATTATGCTAGCAAAGAGAAAGTTATGGTCTCTCTCTTCAAGGTGGATTTCGAGAAAGCGTACAATAAAGTTAGTTGGAACTTTCTTAGATACATGATGAAGAAGATGGGTTTGGGACGAGGTGGATGGGTTGGATGGAGGAGTTGGTCTTTACTAGTAAGATGTCCATCATGGTGAATGGTAGTCCAACAAAATAATTTATGGTGGAGAGGGGATTGAGACAAGGTGATCATCTATCCCTTTTTCTATTCGTTTTGGTGGAGGAAGGCTTGAATATGTTGGTTAGAAGACCGGTGGGGAACGGAGATTTCGCGGGTGTTTTGGTTAATCAAAGGTGTTTTCTTGATATTATTCAATTTCCGGATGATACTATTTTGATAGGGGACGGTAGTTGGAATCACTTATGGGCCATTAAAGCAGTGCTTAGAGGCTTTGAGTTGGTCTCGGGGTTAGGCATGAATTTCCACAAGAGCAAATTCATAGGCATTAATACTTCAAACTCATTCCTCGAAGCGGAGGCTTTGTTCTTGTCTTGTAGGATGGAGGAAAAAGAGTTCACTTTCTTGGTATTCCCATTGGTTATAATCCGAGAAGGATAACAACGTGGAACCCTCTTATTATAAAGATTAAGAAAATATTGGCTCGTTGGCATGATCGTCTTTTAAGTAAGGGCGGAAAAATAACTCTTATCAAATCGGTGTTAGGAAGCCTCCCTATCTTTTATTTATCTTTTTACAAGGCTCCGGTGAAGGTGAGAAGGGAGATTAATAAAATTCAAAGTAGTTTCTTATGGGTAGCTCGGGAGAGAAAAGGAAAATTTATTGGATTAAGTGGGAAAATCTTTGTTTACCTTTGGAAAAAGGAGGATTGAATTTTAAAGACTTAGAAGTTTTCAATTCTAGCTTACTTAGCAAGTGGAGATGGAGGATTCTTGAGGGGTCGAAGGATCTTTGGTTCCAAATTCTTAGGGCTAGATACGACGATTTAAGTATTTTGATTTCGGGTTGTGGCTTCAAAGCCCCGTTAGGGAATCATTATTCTAATTGGTGGAAGGATATTTTATCCTTATCTTCGAATCATTATATAGACACATTCTTGGAGAGTTGCAAATTCATTATTGGCAATGGGTATCACACTCCTTTTTGGCTAGGAGATTGGACGGGAAAGGGAATTCTGAAGGAGATTCTCCCGAGACTTTATTCTCAATTGAAACTTAAGGAGGTGACGGTGGCGGCGATGGATGGGTGGACTAGAAGAAGGTGGGAGTGAGGTGACCTTGGTTTATCTCACATTTTTTCCTCTTTTGCAGGTTCGAGAGTCATCAATATGGTTCTTCAAAGTTCTGTTAATACTGAATTGTTATCGGACATTGAGACGAGCACGGATAGTCTTCAGAACTCATTCGGAGCAGAGGTTGGTATGGCAGATGAACTCTTTGGTAATTCAGACCTTGGCACTGCAACTGTTACTGATAGCACTCAACCTGATGACATTATTCGGAGCAACAAGAGCGGAGAAGATATTACGCCTTCTTTTCGCCATCAGTTTCAGTACAACAATGCTCATTCTTCTTTAGTTGTTGCGAATATTGTTGGTCTTGGGACTGGATTTACAACTGTAAATTTTGTTTATGTTTCTGCTTCTACTCCTAGCGGCTATTCTGCAAACCTGTTTCTTGTATCAGATGTTTTGGCTCCCGACAGTATACATGAAGGTTTGGAAATTCCTGTCACCAATGGTGATTCTCTTGTTCTTCCTGGTTTTGTTCATAATATACTTGCTTCGAGGAGCTCAAGCTTGGAGGTTTTACATCATCTTGACGATGCTCCGGTTCATGGCAGCATTGAGGAAGATTGGAAATTCCTTTAAGGAATTTTGTCAGAATTTTCTCCGGATGATTCTAAGGAAGACTTGGTTCAATGGCAGTTGGAAAGAGATGAAAAGTTCTCGGTGATAACGTGTTATAGGCAGTTTTTTCAATGGCGTGTGCCTAGAGGTCCCTCTTTGAAACATGACTATGCTTATCGCTTGTTATGGAAAGTGGCGGCCCCGACTAAAATCAAAGTTTTTGGATGAAGGAGTTTTTTGAATAGGCTCCCAACTAAAGATCTCTTATCCCATAGGGGCTGTCTCTTTTCGACATCTGAAGCTCAATGCGTTTATTGTAAATCTCATCCGAAATCTTTATATCACATTATTTTGAACTTTCCGGTTTCATCTATGGTGTGGGCTGAGGTAAAGGAGTGGATAAGAGGAGACTACGGAGGAGGAGATAATTGCATGGAGAACTTTTTGTTTTGACATGAATTCGGAAGGTCTAAAATATTGAAACCGGGTTGTGAAGGTTTAATTTGGTTAGCGTCCGCGTGGAGTTTATGGACTCAACGAAATGCAATTATCTTCAACAACGAAGAGTGGAATGTGATAGATATAGTTTGGAAAATTAAGTCTTACTTGTGGCGTTGGTCGCTAATTGGAGAAATCGCTAACTCCAATTGTAATTTTTACGAATTCAACAAAAATCCTTTGTTGTATTTGTCTTAGATGTCAATTGGTAGGTAATTTCTTTTTGTTAGAGCGATTGGCGTTTTCGTTGTAATCAGACCGAGTACCTTTGATACTCTTTATCAATATACCTCTTGCTTACAAAAAATAATAATTTATAAACGGAAATAAGTTACAAATATTTTTTTATAAAAGAGAATAAATTAAAATATTTTTATAAATGAGAATAATTCAAATATTAATACAATTGTTAATAACAAGAATACGTTAATTTTTTTTTATAAATTGTCACACAGGTTCAATGCACTTATAAATGAGAAAAACCTACCTGTTGATATAATTATTTATTTAAACGATAATATGTTGCAATTATTTTTATAAACGATAATAAGTTATCATTATTTTATAAACGGGAATAAGTTACAAATAATTTTATAAATAGAATTAATTATACTATTTTTACAATTATTTGTATAAACGAGAATAAGTTATAAATTTTTTATAAATTGACACATGAGTTCAAGGAGAAAACTTGAATTATTAAAACAATTAATTTTAACATAAATAAATAAATTTTTTATTTATTTTGTCACACAAGTTCAAGGTGTTTATAAACGGGAAAAAGTCATACATATTAGATATAAATATTTTTATATACAGAACCCAAATAATTATTCTATTTAAAATATTCTTTCTATATATTTGAAATTATCTCTTAGGTTCGACGTATCAAAAAATAAAAAATAATCAACTAATTTACATTTTTCTTTGAACTATACAAATAAAGTGACACATCAATATACAAAGAAAGTTGATAATTATATTTAATTTCTTATTTTAAATACTTGAAAAATATTCAAGTCATATGAAGACACATATTTTAAAAATGTACTCTCTATTATCAAATAACTACCGTATATGAAATAAATTAAAATAAATAGTTAATTTAATATAATGTAAAATAGATTTTATTTTAAGATGTCCTATTAATTCATTTGCATTGCATATATTTCATTTAATATATTTTATTATAATTAAATATTAATTCATTTTCAAGGTAAAGATGCTCCTGATCATAAGAAGACCAAACCTATCAATTTCTTTGTATTTATGATTTTTCACCTTATATATTTTAAGCTCTTCATTTTTTTTATATAGAAAAAAGTGAATTCAATATAAACAAAAATAATTCAACTATTGATACAATTATACTTCTAAACGAAAATAAGTTACAATTTTTTATTTATAAAAGTGAATAAATTAAAATATTTTTTATAAATGAGAATAATTCAAATATTAATACAATTGTTATTAACAGGAATACGTTAATTTTTTTATTTATAAATTGTCACACATGTTCAATGCACTTATAAACAGAAAAAAGCCTACATATTGATATAATTATTTATTTAAACGATAATATGTTACAATTATTTTTATAAACGATAATAAGTTATCATTGTTTTAATAAACGAGAATAAGTTACATATAATTTTATACACAAAATTAATTCTACTATTTTTACAATTATTTGTATAAATGAGAATAAGTTATAAATAATGTTATAAATGGAGACATGAGTTTAAGGAGAAAACTTGAATTATTAAACATTTATTTTTAACATGAGTAAATTTTTTTTTATATAAATTATCACACAGGTTCAAGGTGTTTATAAACGGGAAAAAATCATTCATATTAGATATAAATATTTTTATATACAGAACCCAAATAATTATTCCATTTAAATTATTCTTTCTATACATTTGAAATTATCTCTTATGTTCGACGTATCAAAAAATATAAATAATCTACTCATTTACATTTTTCTTTGAAATATGCAAATAAAGAGACACGTCAATATAAAAAGAAAGTTGATAATTATATTTAATTTCATATTTTAAATACTTGAAAAATATTCAAGTCTTACGAAGACATGTATTTTAAAAATCTACTCTCTATTATCAAATAACTACCTTATATGTAAATAAATTAAAACAAATAGTTAATTTAATGTAATGTAAATTAAATTTTATTTTAAGATGTCCTATTAATTCATTTAATATATTTTATTATGATTAAATATTAATTCATTTTCTAGGTAAAGATGCCTCTGATCACAAGAAAATCAAACTTATCAATTTCTTAATAATTGTATTAATAATTTTTCACCTTTTACATTTTAAGGTCTTCAATTTTTTTTAATAGTAAAAAGTGAATTCAATATAAACAAAAATAATTAAACTGTTGATACAATTATATTTATAAACGGAAATAAGTTACAAATATTTTTTTATAAAAGTGAATAAATTAAAATATTTTTATAAATGAGAATAATTCAAATATTAATATAATTGTTATTAACCGGAATAAGCTATTTTTTTTTAATAAATTGTCACACAAGTTCAATGCACTTATAAATGGAGAAAAGCCTGCATGTTGATATAATTATTTATTTAAACGACAATATGTTACAATTATTTTTATAAACCACAATAAGTTAACATTGTTTTTATAAACGGGAATAAGTTATAAATAATTTTATAAACCAAATTAATTATACTATTTTTACAATTATTTGTATAAATGAGAATAAGTTATAAATAATTTTATAAATGGACAAACGGGTTCATGGAGAAAACTTGAATTATTAAAAGAATTATTTTTAACATGAATAAATTAAAAACAGTTTTATAAGTTGTCACACATGTTCAAGATGCTTATAAACGAGAAAAAGTCATACATGTTATATATAAATATTTTTATATACAGAACCCAAATAATTATTCCATTTAAAATATTCTTTCTATACATTTGAAATTATCTCTTCTTATGTCCGATGCATAAAAAAAATTACTAATTTTACATTTTTCTTTGAAATATGCAATAAAGTGACACGTCAATATACAAAAGAAGTTGATAATTATGTTTAATTTCTTATTTTAAATACTTGAAAAATATTCAAGTCATATGAAGATACGTATTTTAAAAATTTACTCTCTATTATCAAATAACTACCTTATATGTAAATAAATAAAAACAAATAGTTAATTTAATATAATATAAAATAGATTTTATTTTTAAGATGTCCTATTAATTCATTTACATTGTATATATATTATTTAATATATTTTATTATAATTAAATATTAATTCATTTCCTAGGTAAAGATAGCCCTAATCACAAAAAGACCAAACCTATCCATTTCTTAATAATTGTATTTATGATTTTTCACCTTATACATTTTAAGCTCTTCAATTTTTTTTAAAGAAAAAAGTGTATTCAATATAAACTAAAATAATTCAACTATTGATACAATTATATTTATAAACGGAAATAAGTTACAAATATATTTTTTATAAAAGTGAATAAATTAAAATATTTTTATAAATGAGAATAATTCAAATATTAATACAATTGTTAATAACAAGAATAAGTTAATTTTTTTTAATAAATTATCACACAGAGGTTCAATGCACTTATAAATGAAAAAAAGCCTACATATTAATATAATTATTTATTTAAACGACAATATGATGCAATTATTTTTATAAATGACACATTATTTTTATAAACGAGAATAAGTTACAAATAATTTTATACACAAAATTAATTCTACTATTCTTACAATTATTTGTATAAATAAAAATAAGTTATAAATAATTTTATAGATGGACACACGGGTTTAAGGAGAAAACTTGAATTATCAAAACAATTATTTCTAACTTGAATAAATTAAAAATTGTTTTATAAATTGTCACACATGTTCAATGTGCTTATAAATGGGAAAAGTCATACATATTAGATATAAATATTTGTATATACAGAACCCAAATAATTATTCCATTTAATATATTCTTTCTATACATTTAAAATTATCTCTTATGTCCGACGTATCAAAAATTAAAATAATCTACTAATTTTACATTTTTCTTTGAAATATGAAAATAAAGTGTCACGTCAATATATAAAGAAAGTTGATAATTATATTTAATTTCTTATTTTAAATACTTGAAAAAAATTCAAGTCATATGAAGATACATATTTTAAAAATTTACTCTCTATTATCAAATAACTACATTATATGTAAGTAAATCAAAACAAATAGTTAATTTAATATAATATAAAATAGATTTTATTTTTAAGATGTCCTATTAATTCATTTGCATTGTATATATTTTATTTAATATATTTTATTATAATTAAATATTAATTCATTTGCTGAGTAAAGATGTCCCTGATCACAAGAAGACCAAACCTATCAATTTCTTAATAATTGTATTTATGATTTTTCCCCTTTTACATTTTAAGCTCTTCAATTTTTTTTTTTTATAGAAAAAAGTGAATTCAATATAAACAAAAATAATTCAACTATTGATACAATTATATTTATAAACATAAATAAGTTACAATTTTTTTTCTTCATAAAAATGAATAAATTAAAATATTTTTATAAATGAGAATCATTCATATATTAATACAATTGTTATTAACACTAATAAGTCATTTTGTTTTATAAATTGTCACAATGCACTTATAAAGGGAGAAAACCTACATGTTTATTTATTTTTTAATATTTTTCGTTTTTCAATTTTTTTCTTATATTTTCTTAATTTTTTTTTAAAATAAATTATTTAATTTTTTTCCTCTATAACATCTATAATTATATAACTTTATCTTTTTAAACTAATTTTACTATTTGTTTCTAAAGTCATTCTGACACAAATTATATGACAACGACAGGTACTGTGCATCCGCACGGGTATTCCACTAGTTCCAAAGACATCCCTACATTTTTTTCATTTTAATCCTTGCAACAATTTCCAATGCAAAAAATATGGGTAAAATTAGGATGAGTGCAAGAATTAAATGCATTCAAATATTTTTCTTAAAGGGTGAATTTATTTATTTATAAATTTGTTTGTTTATGAAACCGAAAGGGAGTAGTACTTAGTTAAATATATATATATATATATATATATATATATATATATATATATATATATATATATATATATATATATATATATATATATATATATATATATATATATATTTAAAATTGTTAATTATAGATTCTAAAGTCAAATTTAAACCTTAATCGTGTACATTATTGTTTTTTTAATAATTATTGCCATTATTTCTATGATTTAAAAAACTATTATACTAATCATATATTTATTTAAAATAATACATATGTTACCTATAAAATAATATATTTTAATTAGTATATATATATATATATATATATATATATATATATATATATATATATATATATATATTGCTAAATTACATTAAAAAAAATTATCCAAGATATTCAATTACCTCTCCTACAAAATAAATATTGTACAAATATTTATAATTATTAAGATAAATTACAATTTTGATCAACCAATTTTATCTGATTCACAAAAATAGTTCCCTTATTTTAAATTCAAACACCCGTTCAGATTACTTCATATAAATCGATGAGTTGTTCGTTTTTTAATACATATTTTTATCTATAAAGTTTGACAAATCATATATATATATATATATATATATATATATATATATATATATATATATATATATATATATATATATATATATATATATATATATATATATATATATATATGATTTGTCATGTTTCACAATAAACATATCATTTAAATAATGAAAACAACCTTAATTTTAAATGAAAAAATATGAGAGGGAAACCAAAATGTTGTGAATCATACAAAATATGAAAACTAAAACCATAATTAAACTAAGTTTTATAAGTGATAATATATATATATATATATATATATATATATATATATATATATATATATATATATATATATATATATATATATATATATATATATATATATATATATATATATATATATATATATATATATATATATATATATATATATATATATATATACACCATATTCTAATTTTGTTGGCTCTATCCCTGCTTGTGGGTTTAGATGATGAATCGTTGTTGAATAGTATATTGATGTCGTTCATTGCATATCATACATCATATATACCGAAGATAGGTAAGATTTAGGTTCAACGAGGTGCTCTTAGAGGAGAATTAGTTGCTACTGTGTGGAATGATTAGCGTAGATGTTTACTTCGTTCTATCTATCATTTTTTTTATTTATTTGGTATTTTTGCATTTCGCTCTTATAGTATTACATCGAGTCGGGTCTCCAGTTATTTGATATTTTCTTGAGAATTTGTTGGATTTATTTCCTTATGTTGGAACGAAGTTGTTTTTATAAAAGTATGAGATATTTATGTTGAGTTGATGATGTTTTAATTTTTGTTGCTTAATTTTAATTTGAGAAGGATAATTTATGAGAAAGGTATGACATCGATGTTGAGTTAAATAAGTATTTTTGTATGATTTTATTTAAATAAGAATTTTCGGGGTTTATGGTGTCACAAAAAGCCCATTGGAGGAGTTAAGGATCAAACAACGCTCTGTTTCGGTAGAACACCCCAGACAAACGGGAAAGCAAAAACGGCCAATCGAGTTCTAGTAAGAGGTCTAAAGCGAAAACTAGTGGAGGCTAAGGGTAAATGGGCCAATGGACTACCGAAAATCTCACAGGTTTATCATTAACTCCCTAGTTGACTATTAGAGACAATCCTTTACGAATTCCATATGATATTGAAGCGGTCATTCTAGTTGAAATTGATGACATGATTTGGAGGATAACTAATCTTTTATCGACATAAGATAATAAAAAATTAGTATGGGAAAAAGTTGACCTTTTAGAAGAAAAAAGGATGCTAGTCGTGTTCACCAACACTATTATCAAGCAAACCGTGACCTCCAAGTACAACCGACATAGGAGATAAAATTTCTCGCGATGGGAAACTTGTAGAAAATTGGGAAGGACCATACCAGGAGCGTACCAACACCACGAAAGGAGCCTATGTCTCCCCTTGCAAGACAACATGTACCAAGGACTTGGAACATCGCCAAACTAAAACGATATTATAGTTAAAACGACTATGTATATGTTTGTTTCACTCTTTTCCGTGTAATAAAATGTCATATTGATAAATGCAAATTTTTTTTGTCATCGTTTATATCACATTCTTTTTCAAGCCTTATCTATTTTTTAGGATACAAGAGGCAAGAAAGAATAAGTGCATTTATGTGCAACTGGCACACCCCTCATTTGGAACTAGCCATTCCAAGAATGTCGATGATGGATCCCAGAGACGTCCATCTCAATCTGAGTAATAACTCGGGATCAGGGATGGATATCCTACCCTTGGACAAGGTTGGTCCTTTAAGACGTGGATCACTCATCCGACTTCAATTGCAAAGTTATGACCACGTCTCATCGATCCCCACTAAGGGAAAGGCACCACGAAGCAAACAAGATACATAACAATGAAAGCTAAACATGATACATATACATTGCAGCAAATGTAATTAAATTTACATAGCCACAATAGATTACAATGATTCAGTTCTGGTGACAAACTTAAAGGAATCCTAAGAGGCCCAAAAATCAGGAATAAGCTGCTCCAGTTGGCCCACAACATTCTTGAAGGCAGTTTCCTTTAGAATATTGATGGAAAGATCCAAAAGTTGTTTGTCTAGACTGACACACTCTTCCAAGAATGCTTCCAGTTCCCTAGAATGCACGATCTTCTCTTCCCCAAGATCTATCTCGATCGCCCAAGCAATTGAAGATGAGGCCTCCAACATAAGCTCCACTTCACGAGAATCTTTCTTCCCTTCCTCAAGCAGGCCCACAAGCTCAGCCACCCGATGGACCAAGGTCGTAAGAGGGCCATACATACTCATATCCTATAGGAAGAAGACACTTGATCTAAATAATGACACATCCTATAAGACTACCTTTAGAAGCTAGCAACTTTTGACTCAACAAGACCATAAAGAGCCTTCAAAGACTCGAACTCTTGAGAAGAAGTGCCCGAGATCATAAGTTCCTCACTGACAACTACAAATTGAGTCATGAGGAAGGCCACTTGTAATAACTAGAAGGTCGACTCTGCTAACAAGCTAGATTTTCCTGTTTTAGAAAGTTTACACACATGTGCCTAGTCTTCGACAGATACACAGTCCTTTACTTTTTCCACGATCCGAGGCATCCGACCAACCAACAAAGGGGGAAACAAGAGAGAATAAATCCCAACATTTTCAAAAATTGGATAACAGAAGTAGAACCAGGATGTTTCAACCTTTTAGAAGGAGTTCCCCGAACAATTTCCTTACCTTAGTTTTTTTGGCTCCAACCAAGGTACCTCTATCATGGGGAAAAGGCTCTAACACCCTACTGCAGGCGCAACGTAACCAATTTTGGCCTTCTTCCTCTTGAGTGTATTTGAAAGGGGAATCATCAACAAACAATAGGCAGTACATGCTCACCGACCACAAATGAACAAAAATAAAATAAGTAGAAAAAATTTCTTCCTTTCCTCAACAGATTTTGCATCATCAATATCCTGATAATAATCTTCTTTATAGAAAAGGAAATAAAACTCTCCTTCATGGTTTTCTTTGTGTTAGCAAGGGAATAACATAAAACAAAGTAAGAATTGAATGCCTCTGAAAAGTGATACGGGGACCAAAACCATCTCATCAGATTATCACACATGGCCTACCGTGAAGAAGAGGTCAGAATAACACAAAATTTCGCATGTGCATAAGGGAGATGAGTGTGGCTAAGAAGTGGTAAACCTTGAACTTTTTCTAGCTCTTCGTGTAAATGCAGAAGAATTTATTGTCAGTCCGACAAAAAGAATCAAGACTGTGACCAAACCCTTTTTGGAAGGGGGTTTACATAAAAAAGATGGAAGTAGAGGTTCTTGGAAGGTAAACCCATGTTCCCTCGGTATTCGTACTAGTACTGAAATACCCTCACAAAAGCCTAAACAGTCATATGAAGTTAAAATGGAGGAATACAAAGGTGATCTAATACTTAATTCTCAAAATCTATTAATGGAAGTCAAACACCCAACTTTTAGAATCTACAGTCATAAAAAGGAATGAAACATCCTTTAAACTTACTGTACATCCTCTTGTCAGCAGGAATGACTGAGATCATCCAATATGAATATGATCCCACCTCAATGAAGGATTCCTTCACAACAAAAAGTGTCTCTAAATACTATAGATCCACCCAAGAATAATCACTTGCATTTATTGTCGCCAACGACTCCTCCACCTATCTATACTTCACTGCATCGGCTGGATACACTAATGTAAATCCTTTCCAAGATAAATGGTCGATCTTAGAATGTTCGTCGGACATGATCTAATACAGTACATCTGGACGACCCTGAAGATTTAAATAGGCTTTCACTTCATCATCATCATCAGTGAGTTTACATTTGTTGGTAAGGGTGTACATGGGTCAATTTGGGGTGAATTTATCGAAAACCATGACCCAACCCATACAAGGTAAATCGGTTTGGATGAGGTAAAATCACCACCCACAACATCAATTAGTCAGTTTTGGTAAAACCATAAATATGTGGGTTGGGTTGGGTAGTGAGTTACCCAATTTGTTTCCAATTTTTTCTTCCTTATATAATTATAAATAACGTGTCACATTTTTCTTAATAAATTATTTAACCTGTTACCACTATTTTTTTAAACATTAAATGTATAAATGCACGATAAAATTCATAATAAACATATTTTAAAAGACCAAATTTACATTACAGTAATACCTAGAATTGCATAAAATAATTGCAACTTATAAGAATTAACATCAAAATAATCAAAGTGAAGCATCCTAAATAAGTTAAAGTCATTACTTACAAAATAAAATATGTTCAAAAGGTTGTAACTGAAGCAGTCAAGATTAAAGACATCAAAGTCATCACTCATAAAATTACAAAAAATATTCACTCAATAACCCATTGGTTTTGTGGGTTGGGTATGAGGTTACCCATAACCAGATTATTTTGAATGGTTTTTCATTTTTAAGAACCGTGTTAACCCAATAACCCATCCCAACCCATTTTATTTTGGCTCGGTTTGGATAAGTTTTACAGGGTTTGTGCAACCCATGTACATTCCTAGTTATTAGTTCTCATACAAAGATGGATGTAACTTTTAACGCTCTCTCTCTCATAAGCTGGTTGGCATGTATTTCCTCCTAGATTAAGATGGGAGGAGTCATAGGGACCTTGACATGATTCACCTTTGCGCTGGCATTTGATAAAAAGGATTCTAATGAGTCAAATGAAGAAACTCCTTCCTCCAGGGAATTCCCAAATACCTTTTCTGAGTCAGAATCATTAGATAAAGGTATGAATTATAGTTCTAGATGATCATGATTAGAATAAGGTAGACAAGAGGCAGGAGACATCCCAATTCTCGAGGCATATGAAGTTTTGCTCTGAGAATCACTCACTAATTTAACAATACTATAACTCATCCTAACTAGAAAACATGAAATGTTGAAGATAAAAGCTTGATTTAAGGAGGGTACCTAGTGCTGTGAGATTGTTAAAGCATATAAACACTAGTTAAGAAACTAAAATTTCCCTTATTAATGCTCTCCAGAAGGAAGATGCGAAAGTGTTTATCAATAAAGTGTATATGAATGAACTTGAATGCCAAATATTACAAAAAGTTTCCAAAACGCTCTATTCCTCCTATTTATTGGCGGGGGAGAATAGACGATCCAAATTATATAAAGCAAGAAGTAATGAAACCAATGACTAGATTTCTCCTCGAGGATACATGCAAACTCAAGTGAATTCAAGTGCACCATAAGCCACAACAAGCCTTAACCTATCGCGTCAACCCGTGTGTTAGAAGCAAGCAGTGAAACATTTCAATGATGATAATGTATTTAATGAATTTGTTTCTCACTACTTTTTCAAGTGACTCCAAGTGTTTTAGTTCTAACTCACACTAGACAACATCTTGGAGTTCGATTAAAACCACTAAAGGTTTCCCTGGCTCATTTAGTGCACGACAAAGCCTTAGGGGAAACTTTTTTTTTTACCGATCAAATGTATAAATAGTTAAGTCCCAATTCATCTTAAATCCATTCCATCTAGCCCAAGATATAAATAAGTTCACAAAAAAAATCAAGATACACTTTCTGATATCCACTTTATACTATACTCATCTTAAATCTTGAACTAATTCGTTGAAGGGCTAACCATGCAAATCCACCCCGTGCCACCGTACCAAAAATTAACACACACAGAAGGGTGTAAGCGGATCAGAAAAAATCAATTAAACCGATAATACAAACCAAACCGAAAAAACTGATTGTTTTTTGTTCGGTTCAAAAATTGAACCATCCCAATAAAAACCGAGGTGGTTTAGTTTGGTTCTCAGTTTTAGTTTTAGGAACCGCCAAACCAATGAACCGAACCGATGACTTTTAATACATACTTAATTTTGTATTTAGCCAATTAATAAGCCCAATCGGTCTAACATTTCTTCATCTTTGTTTACACTTCCTTTCTTTGAACCAAATGTGTAGCCAAAATCAAACTCCAAACATTAAAAATAGAAACCATAAACCATAAAAACTTACTCTCATAAAACAACTGCTCTAGCTATCGGTCACATTTATTTCTCTCGCCACCGTCATTCTTATAGGTTATGGTTTTCTTATTCATATTCAAGTTCTCTTTGTTACTTTTCATCTTCTTTTTTATCTTCTATGTTTTTTCCCAATAAATTCCTTCTAGTCTTGTTACAAAATAGTTTTGATGTGTGTTTGGGTTGTGAAACATGTTAATTTATGTGTATTGAAACATTTTGTCTTTATTGTTGTGTTTTATTTGTTAAGCTGTCAAATTCCTTCACAACCTTCTTATGCCAAGTGTCAAATTTTGTATTCGATAGTGAACTTATTTCAAAATGCAATGAAAATTATGTAAATGTTTGTATATATTAAGAACAACTTGTAAGTTATTTGAAAAGTAGAGCATGATATATATCATATGAAATGTATTATTTTAAATTTTTTTAGCATAAATAAATCGAATAATATTAACGCAAATGATACACAAATAAATATAATGTTTAGAAAAAAGGGATGTAAACCGATCAACCAAACCAAACCGGTTAGTTTTGTTTGGTTCCATTTTTAAAAAACACTAACCGAATCAAAACAAACCGATGGAGATATCATCGGGTTGGAAAATTTTTTTAACTAAAAATCGGTTAAAACCGAACCGATTACACCCCTACACACAACACACACACACACACACACACACACACACACACACACACACACACACACACACATATATATATATATATATATATATATATATATATATATATATATATATATATATATATATAGGGTTAATGAAGGTTTTGGTCCTTCTAAATATCTCATATTTCACTTTTAGTCCCTTAAAAAATTTCCTTCAAATAATGGTTCACCGGTGTGAACGATTTCGGTCTGTGACGCTTGAAGATGAAAGCCCTACTTGTTCAACAAGGTTGTTTGGAAGCGTTGAAGGGAGAGACACTATGAATGTTGCGTTAATGGCAGTTGCAAATACGTTGTCCAGTTGCAAGTTTTTCCACTGTATGCAGTTGATAATGCTGCATGAAGAAAACTGGTTTTGTTTTCTTGTTAGTATAGAGTTTGGTCCAAGGTGGAGATTTGTGGAATATTGGATCGAACTCTGATACGAAAGAGGTTTAATATGAAGTCGAAGTTGGTTCACATGCTAGTGCAGAAGTTACATACTGTAGTCAAAGTCAATTCTAGAATGTATGTTTAATTGTTTCCTTGATGTTGTAGAGTTTGTTCCAAGGTGGAGATTTGTGAGATATTGGAACGAACTCTAGGTTTAACATGTCGTCAAAGTCCGCTCACATGCTGTTGTTAAATTGAGCCTTGTGTTATGAATCCAATTATTTAAGTTAGCTTGTACCCTAAGTTAGCTTGTAATGGGTAATTGTTAAAAAACCCATTAGGTTAGTGTGTTAGTTTTCTTATAAATAACATACTAGTCTCTCATATTTTGAATAAGGGAAAATAGGAAGATAAAACCCTAATTCAAAAGTGAG